>CM053508.1:129982461-130009325 GCA_028627145.1 Eidolon dupreanum | reverse complement strand
TTCCCCTTCTTGTTGGGAGAAGCATGGCCTCGGATCTGTCCTCCATGCCCCAGGCCATCCCCTTGTGTCCTGTGTATCAAACACTGTCCTTTATTCCCAGCTGCAGCCCCCGGAACTCTGCTGTGGGTTTCGAGGGGCCGCCCAACCCCCTGAAGCCGGGACACAGCTCTGCTTGTCATTAATCGGTGGCTTGAAGCAGGCTCTTACTTTGAATGCTGCACTCTGGGCCTTCCTCGAGGTGGGGTAAGTCAGCCCTGCCCACACCCTGGGGACAGTGACGGCGGCGATGTGGTGCCACAGCCCAGAGGCTCCTTCCAAGAGGCAAACGAACATACAATATGTAGTCCTGAGCAAACGAGGCATAGACAGGATTTGTCATGGCCAATTAGTTTTATTACTTCATAAAAGCCCAGGTCCCTGGTTTTCAGGGAAATAATTATAATTGCAAATGAAGTGACATCACTAAGGAGAAGGTCTTCAATGCAAAAGTAATGACAGATGCCACAGCGTCACGGCCGCCACTCGGCAGGCGGCCTGTGGAAGACCCACGTTCCCCAGAGTGCCAAACGCACACACGCACACCCATTAGTCCTGGTCTCTCTATGACCTCACAAACGACATCTCAGAGGGCCAATTCCTCCCTACACACCGGGACCAGGTCACCTGGGGGATCCTGGTGGGGCCCCCAGAATCTCGACACACACCAGGAACCCATAAACACGTGCAAATGGAAGACACCGGCCTTGACCGGGGTACAGAAATCTCTATCAGTCATATAGGCCAAGGCCAGGGGCAGGGTCACTTCCAGTGTGGCCTATGACGGGTCCTGAACTTTCTGGGTGTTAAGGGGCAAAAAAAAAAAAAAAAAAACAGACTAACGAGAAGGGAAGAATGGGCGTGCCTGCTAAATCCACACGCTTCCCTGAGATCGCATCTTAGGGGGAAACGGAAAAGTACGATGTGGAGACTGAGTGTGACATCTGACAATGGTGAAGGTCACCATCGTTGCTCCCTCCTCTAACTCTGATCGCGGCCACCTGCACCCTCTTAACCTTCCGGGGTCCAGACCCCGTCCTCTTCAGGGATTTGAGAGTTCTGACGCCAGGCTCACCAGGTCGCTGGGGCAGGCAGGAGCCAAGGCCTTGTCCCCATGTTGTCACAGACCTCAGTCCTGTCCACTCAGCCCTGCTGTGCAGTCAGCAGCAGCCCCGTCCCTCCCTGGGGAGGTCTCGCCCACTGAGGCCCCGTCCGCCCCTGTCACACGGGGTGGTGGCTGGTCCACCAGTGGTGAGCTTCATACCGGAACTACTCCTTTCTTCTCACTCTTCGGGTAAAACGATTTGAACTCACTTCGATGGCGTGTTCTGCGCGGGTTCCGCTGACTGCGGCAGATCGGAACGCTGTGAGCAAGGGGCCAGGCGCTGCCCTGAAATCCAGGTAAACTTCGTCTCCGGTGTCACCTCTGTTTACGCATTTAACGAGGCGCTCCCCACACCTGGTTGCACCGGCCACACTGTAGCATCCATCACCCATGACCGGGCCACTGTCCGCTCTACCTACGGCCAAATCCCACGTCCTGAGTGAGTGAGGCGGCCCCTCCTTCCTCCACGTACTGCTCCTGCTCGCTGTGTCCTGAGAGCTGGCCTTTCCCGGACGCTACCTGACCCTTCTGCTCTGCCTTCTCCCTCTTGCTCAAAGCATGGCCCGCATCACCCTGGAGTCCCTCCCCAGGCCACCGTCCACACTCGGACCCTCCCCCCCGGGGCCTCGTCATCTCACCACAGTCCCCTGCGTGGGTCTGGGTGAACCTCAGATGGTGCAGAGAAGTATCGTGTAATGACAGAGATGTGGAACCACACTCACGAGGTCTGGGAAGTAGCCCAAGCAACTACCGACACAAACACTCACATACAACCACGTAATGTCACACACACACACCCAGCTTCCACGGACCCCCTAGGAAGTTTGCCTTTGCGATGGGCCGACGCCCTCCTGGGACATCTGCCTACTCTCAGGCCTCGCCCGGCACCGAACACCCTGTCCCCTGGGCACACTGGGTGGCTTTTCTCACAGGCTTTCTCGGCCACCTTGGTTCTTCCACTATTTAGCTAATTTAAAGAGAAAACGATCATAATGTGACGACCTTCCTTACTGACAATCATAATGAAACATCCTTCCTCACTGACGTAGGGGGTCCCCAGGCTGTAGAAGCCGGCGCCTTGGAGCCCAGCCCTGGCCACAGGGAAGAGAGAGCCCCGAGTTCCCTCAGCATCTCCTTAAGAAGCGTCCAATTCCACAGTGCCACCAAGACTGACGAGGTGCCTGTCCCCTCAGTCAACTCAGCCAGACCAGAGTGTGTGTGTGGGGTGGGGGTGCGGGGCAGGGGAAGGGGGCAGGGTACAATCCAGGCAGACAAAGCCGGGCAGGAGGGAGTCGATTCTGAATGTATTTCTTCTACCAGTTCATTTGCTCACTCAACAAATATGTATTGAGCACCAACCACGTGCAAGGCTGATCGGGATCTGGGAATGAAGGACTAAACGAGACAGATGGCGTGCCTGGTCTCGGGGGGCTGTGCTCGAGTGGGGTGGGGACAGGGACACGCAGAAAATAAGGAAGCGAAGGCAGCACTTTCAGACGGCCACGCGTCTGGGAAGGCTGTGACAGGGCAGCGTGGGGTGGGGGGCCGTTCTGGCTGGTACCCAAGGAACGAGACGGGTTCGAGGGGAGGGACGCACGCAGGCGAGACAAGCAACTTCCAGGAGAGAGAACAAGGGCGGACGCCTGAGCAAGGGTACACACCCGGAAACGGTGCTGCCCACACCCGGTCACCCGCGTCGCCAAGCACGCGTGCAGCTGATCCCGGTAGGTCAGGGAGACCCCCGGGTGGACGGACCAACGGCAATACAGGACTGGATGGCACGCCTGTCCCTCAGTTGGTGATCGTAACCATCTTAACTTTGGAGCACTTTGTCACGTGGGTTTACTTTAGGGTGATATCTCTCCCTTACCGATTGATCGTTGAAGTAAAAAGGAAGTTTCTCCTGGTGATTTCTCTGCATCTCTACGGGATAGCGAGATGCAGATGGCTGTATCCTGTAGCCAAAGCCAGTGCCAGATCAGACTCACTGGCCTGGACCGACAGCGTCTCTGGTGTCGTGCAGACGTGGCCCAGCGTGGCCAAGCCAGTGTCACAGCAACTTCAGGAGGAAAGGACAGCTGAACATCAGCGAAAGCGGCAGGGCACAAGCCTCTGAAAATTCGCTCCTCCATAAAAACAACCCAACGCTGGCAAAAATGGTCAGAACCAACTTTTTCAGAACTCTGAAAATTAACGAAAGGCTTGTAGCCACCCAGAGAGCGTTTCTAGGAGAAAAATGGCTGAATTCAGTAGGAACAGGGAGAACTGCAGCATTTTAACGTATCTCAGTCCCATCCCCCTCCCCCACTCAGTGACGGCCTTGAAAACAGCAGTCTCGAAGAATGGTCACCATGTGGCTGCTGACTCCCCAAAAGACTCGATTAGAAAGGCCTGCTCTAACCGTGGCTTAGTGCTAAAAGCCTTGGGGAGGACAAAGCATTTGTCTAAAACATTTACTGGTGAGTGTTTTAAAGGAACAGCTGCCGGAGGTGATGGAAAACAATTGAGCAAACAACAGACTAATCAAAAAATGTTAAAAGGAAAACCCGAGGAATGAGACAGACATAGGGGCTTTGAAAAGCCCCTCCGGATCTCTGAAAATGTATGAAACCCTGCCAACCTCCCTCCAGATCCCTGAAAATGTATGAAACCCTGCCAACCTCCCTCCAGATCCCTGAAAATGTATGAAACCCTGCCAACCTCCCTCCAGATCCCTGAAAATCTATGAAACCCTGCCAACCTGCCACACAGGGATGTAGATTTGCCCAGGAAACCTGAGAAGGCCCCACACTCTCACCTCTGGCTGGCCTTGAACCTCTGCACAGGGGAGGTCAAGGCCAAGGCAGGCCTGTAAGCTGCCTGGCTGAGTGCTGAAGGTGTGCTCCAACACCCGCCATCCGCAAAGGCTAGGAGACTGTTTGGTTCCAGGAATTTAAAGAAATCTCTCCACAATTATTAGCTGGCCAATAAACTAAGTAGAGACGTCAGTGGTAACATACAAGAAAAAATAAAACTATACAGAATTAGTTGGGAAAAGTCACCAAATAACCAAATAACAACCATGACAAGCCACAGCAACCAATGAATTCTATGGTGAGGGGAAAATCTGATTTGGCCACATTATAATACATTATTTTAAATTTCCAATTTTTAGCAAAAGAAAATATAGACATACAAAGAAATGAGAAAGTAAATCAATAGAAATTGTTCCTAAGGAAACTCAGATGTTGGACTTACTAGACATAGACTTAAATCAGCAATTTTAAATGTATTTTAAAATCTAAAGAAAATCATGTCAAAGAATTAAAGGGAAGTATAAGAATTATACTTTACTGAATAAAGGATATCAGTAAAGACACACGATGAAAAGGAAACAACTAGAAATTATGGAGTTGAAAAATACAGAGCTTGATAACTGAAAGGGACATTTTACTGGAAGCTCTCAACAAGATCTGAGAAGCTGAAGTAAGAGTCAGCAAGCTGGCAGAAACATCGATTGAGATTATCCAGTCTGAAAAACAGAAAGGGGAAAGAAATTAAGGAAAAAGTGAAGAGAAACTCAGAGACCATCAAGTATTGGTTTGAAGTGATCAAAATGTTCTGGAATTAAACAATAGTGAAAATACTAAATTAAACACTTCAAAATGGTGAATTTTATGCTATGTGAATTGTAAGTCAGAAAAGAATAATTTTTAAAAAGAAAGGAGTGAAACCTTTGACTTAACAACACCTGCAAATGCTGAAAGGCGTCATGGCGGGTGTGCCCTCTCCTCCCCGCCCTGCAAGTTCTCCGGCTCGTAAACGTATACACCAGTTCCTCGTCTATTGCTGGTGGTGTTTTTTCCTTTTTATTCTTCTTTCTTGAGAATTAGGTGAGAACATGAAAAAGGAAAGGTATCAGGAATCATGGCAATTAGGCTTTGCATTAACGTAGCACTGGCAATTACATGGTGCCTTTGCCTTTATTGATTAGCTTAACCCTCCCTGTGAGAAAGACACACTATTCTTTTTTCAAAGGCAAGGAGCAGCAGCTCAGAGGTGGCTTGCGGGGCCCAGGGTTACACGGCTGGCAAATGTCTGAGCGGGGACCTCATCAGCCAACGGGGTCTCATGACACCGCATCTTGATAAGGCAGAGTGAAGAGCCGAGCAGGTCATGCCCGGAAGGCTGGGTCTCGAGCTGTAGGCACCCGAGAGGCACACCCGAACTGGAGGAAGGGCCGGGGCTCCCTGTGGGGTGCAGCCCCTGCCATGGGAGACAGGCTGGTCTCCATGAAAAGGGGGTTCACCTTGGCTTGCAGGTTTGCACTGGCAGTCGGGGGCACCCCGCAGTCGCTGGTGCTCTCTACAGACTCCCAGTCCTTCCGCGGCGATGTTGGCGTGGTGTCAACTGGGACGGGAAGATGGCCGGGTGGCCGCCTGACCCAGGGGTGGAAGGGTCTCCCCAGGTCTCCCCGGGCCTCACGGCAGCCAGTTCCCAGGGTCAGATGACGACAGATGCGCGTCTCACTGGCGGCATGGCTGTTGTGCCTGCTTGCCAGCCGCTCCCATCACCTGGAAAGCGCGGCGAGCCCCTGGCAGCCTCACGGAGGGTACCAGCACCACCGAATCTGGTGGGGGGGACTGTAGTCATGGCAACTGTCTCCTGGTTGGGAGTGAAAGCAATCCTTCCTTTTGAAAAAGAACTTCTAAAGTAGCAAAGCGCTGCCTAACATGGCAAAAAAAAAATAAAAATAAAATAAAATTTTAAAAAGGGGTCTCAGTCTCATTCCTGCACATCTAAACGGAGACAGAGAACAGTTGCACGGTGCAACAGTGCCACCAAGCGGCCAGAGTAGGGAACCGAGCCAAGAGGGAAACGCAGGGCCAAAGTGCTTAGACGGGAGTCATGCACATGACCTTGACTCTCCCCTCTGTTCGGTAGACACGTCTAAACTCTTCCTTTATCGATCACTGTTTCTCAAGAGGCTGTGCCCAGTCTCACTGCAGGGCCTGGCACCTGCTCATCCTCACTCAGATGCACTTCCCTCAGATCTCTTACTAATTCACCATGCTTGTCATTGCGATGCGGGCTGAAAGGCCACCTCCTCCAAAAACCCTCCTCTGTTCACGCCATCTAAAGCAGCCACCCTACCCCACAGGGCACTCTCTCAAGAGACACAAGTTTAATTTTTATTCACAACCCTTTTCGCACTCTGAAATTACTTTATTCATTTACGTTCTTGCTTCTTATCAGCCTTTTTTACACCCACATACCCCAGAATTAAATTTCACGAGAGAATGGTCTCGTCTGTCTTCTTTACCATCCCGCTCTCTGGAACAGTGCCTGAACGGGAGGGGTCTCCAGTGCAGCACATGCTGCTTGGGTGGGTGCGTGGGTGGATGGTGGGTGGATGGG
Organism: Eidolon dupreanum; assembly: GCA_028627145.1. Classification (NCBI taxonomy): domain Eukaryota; kingdom Metazoa; phylum Chordata; class Mammalia; order Chiroptera; family Pteropodidae; genus Eidolon; species Eidolon dupreanum. The sequence goes on along the minus strand of CM053508.1, from coordinate 130,002,787 downwards.
TGGGTGGATGGAGAGATGGATGGATGGATGGATGGATGGATGGATGCATGGATGGAGAGATGGAGAGATGGATGGATGGATGGATGGATGGATGATAGGTGGGTGGGTGCATAGGTGGATGGATAGGGAAAGGACGGACAGACAAATGCAGGAAGGAAAAAGCCAAGTAATACTGTCTTCATTAGCAATCCTATGGCCAATATCTTGTCTGTTTTTCAAAATTCAGTGATTTTAAAAGCAAGGACAGTCTTTATCATCCATTCTTATTTAGAGAATGCTTGCAGTCAGTTAATTTGGCTTTTAAAAAAAACGCTCAAGTCTTTTAGCAAGGTGCAGAATCACCCAGGTATTGTACGCGGGCTATGCTTTCCTTTACACTCCTCCTGTGTTCATAAAGCTGCTATTGACACAGAAGTTTCTAAATGATTCTTTCCTGTGTAAATTGAGAGCACGTGTGCTAAAACATAGAGGATCCCTGAAAACAGAAAAAGAAGGCGCATTTGCCTACTGAGGATAGCAATTTCCTCGAATCAAAGGCCTCCCTTGCAGTAGTTTCCTGATGTTTTATGCGTGTGGCTTGAGCTTGCAGATGTGAGCTCATCAATGCACCCTGTCAACAACAGGCACCCACTTAAATAAAATGAAAACCTGCACACAAAGCCACCAGAAGTGGCGTTGGGGGACATTTCTCTCCAGAACAAAAATTAAGCAACTGTTGATGCTAAATTTTGTTCTTATCCACATATAAATGGCTTTGGCAGGTCACAGTGGAGGTGACTTTGCTAAGGAACTCTGCAGTGCCTCCTCAAATTGTCACGCCACTATCTCAGAAGACAGGTAAGTATCTACAACAGCCATGAGGAAACCTCAAACTTCTGCTCAGGCCCTCAGCCATAGCCTCAGATAATTAGGTGAGAAAATTTGCCCCTCCGACGCAGATAAAATTTTCTGGCAGCGAAACTGCATGGCGAATCTAGATGAAAGCTCCCTCCCGAAGTGTCTGGTAACGAAGAGAAACTCATTCAGACTTGCTACTGCGCAGAGTTTTCCGGAAGGATTTGGAGAAAGCCATGCAGACCGGCAAGGGTGCCATTTGCAGCCCAGGGCTGGACCGTAAACACTCGCGGATGGCTGTTTCGCCTACATCTGAAATTACAACCACCTGCCCATTCTCTGTTCCCCCCACCCCCAATTAAATATGAACTGGGAATACACCCCACCCTCGTGTCACGGGTCAGCTGTTCTTCGCATTCACGCGTGCGTTCTTCCACGCAAACATCCGCTGAGCACCAGCGCGGCGCCCACGTCTCCCGCCCTGTGCGGGGAGGTGACGCAGAGATGCGGCCCCGCCCTCGAGGTCTGCAGGAGTCACAGCCCAGGGAAGAGTGTGACGGCACAGACAACGTGAAGCGGCTGAGAGCTCCGCCGGCCACCACGACACACGTCCGGCAAGTGAATGAAACTGTGAGCCCGGTCTCCTCGTCCGTAAGACGGGGTGATCGCAGAGCCCACCAGCAGGGACGCCGGGGTCCGTGTACACTGGCAGGACGGGTCCACAGTGTAGGACATCCCACAGTGAGGAAACATCTAACAACCTGGGAGCTTCGGGGGTTCAGAGCGGAGAGGTCCAGGCAGCCACGGTCACGCACATGGCTGGTGAGGAAGGGCAGAAATGCTTCCTGGCTGCCTGGCTCTTTGCATGAGTCATTTTTGGCTCTGAGACTCAGTTTCCTCGTTTTTTAGATGAGGATGCTGGATGAGAGTCGACCTCACCTGGCTCTCACTTTCTGCTGTTTATTCTGGGTGGTGAAAAAAAATTAGCAAGATTCAGACTTGAAGAGACAAGGAGAAAAGAATATCCCCAGTGGAGACCGGAAGAGGGTGTCTTTTAATGAGAAAAATCTCCTTGTGGACCACTATCTACGGATCGTTTAATTCAGCAGTTACTTCCTGGGTGCCCACTGCGTGCCCACGGGAGATGCTTAAAATATTACTTAACGAACAGGCATGGGCCCCCACAGACCTGCAGGCACGGATGCTGGACAAGAGATGGCAGGGTCCAGGAGCCCCTGCTGGGCCAGCATCACCCAATAGTGGGGTTCCAGAGGTGCTGGGGCAGGGGCAGTGTCGCCTGGAGAAGGAGGGGCTGGCTGGGACTTCGGTAGCTCAGGGCAACGGCCCATCACGGGCCAGCAGGGAGAATCCCAGCGGCTGCCCCCGTCTCGTCGGAGCTGAGAAAGACCCAGCCCCTGTCCACAAGGGTCTCCCACAGGCTGCGAAGTTGAGCAGTGGCGATTGTGACGAGGTCCAGCGGAGCCAGCCAGCCAACACGAGGCAGGGGCCAGCTCCCTCCACGCTGTCGCAGAAGTGGGATCAGGCACAGCCTTCCCCTGCAGGTGCACCTGCCCCCGTGTGGATGGACTCCCCTCCCCTCACTTGTCCAGGGATGAGCACATGGCCCAACCCACGCCGGATCGCAGTGCCAGGGGTTCGGTCCTGAGCAGCACCCCGTCCCCACAGCCCGAGGCGGCGGAGCCCCCAGGCAGACGGAAGCCGCCTGCGAACGGAGCCCGGCAGAGCGCGGGGCAGCGCTGGGGCCCGGGCGTCTCCAGCTGTGTTTGCAGCCGAATCCCCTTTTGCGCTCTCTCCTGCACGTTTCCAGAGTGTTTGCAAGACAGTCTGAAAGAGCTTCGCATCACTTGCAGCTTAGAGAGTCTGAGTAACAAAATTTCCAAGCAAATTGAACAGAAATTTCAGCCAGCAACGACTCACTACAAAACCGCCGTCTTTCCTAAAGCAACCTGAGATGGTCAGCAGCATTTCATCCTGAAGCAGAAGGTCAAGGTTTAGGGCCTTCTGCACAGACGAGGGATCTGAGGCTCAGAGGGGTCCCTTGGCGTCAGGTAAAGGGCCAGCCTCACGCAGGCTGCTTCACCAAGCCGTCCTCACCTCTACAACTTCTGCAAGGCGTCGCCTTCAAGCTTTACAAGGTCAGGAGGAATTTATTCCTTATCAGTAACGCTACTCAAAGCACCATTTTTATATCATGGCAACTGCGCGGAGATAAAGTACAGGTGAAATCTTTTCAGGAGCGGCTTCTTTCCCAACATTTTTGCCCTGATGACCACGTGTGCTTCGCAGTGCTGAACTCACAGGTTTCCTGAACTCGCTGGAAGAATAAGAGGATTAGAGAGAGATTAGTTTAGACATCTTAAATCTCCGTAGAAAAAAGTAACAGTCATTCTTTACCCTCCGCATCTGGGGAGGGAGAGAAGAGTTGGATACCTGACCAATGCTTTGTTTTGCTCCCCTCCTTAGCTTTAAACTTGCAAGAGAGAAGATTTTTCAAATCTTGGGCGACTGATCAATGTGTTTTGAACTGTGAAGTTTAAAACGGGTCTTCAGGGAACTGTTTTTTCTGGGTTTCCAGGCTCTGGGTTTCGGCCTCTCTAGAAATGAGGGAGAAGCTTCAGAGATCACGTGGACAGTAATGTTAGTCACCATCACGCGTGCTGTCCTATCTGGTGCGGCCTAGGTTTTGCTGTGGTGACAAATAGCCTTAACACCCAGTCCTAATACAAGGAACCTTCATTCCTTAAGCACACTGCAGGGCGGTCTGGCCACGCCACTAGCGGCGACTCATCAGCCCGGGCCGGCGGCAGCTAATTCTGACACGTGCTTCTAATTCTGACACGTGCTTCCATAATCTCTGCAGCAAAGGGAGGGAACATGGTGAACAGGGTCCTGGCTCTGTCATTCCACCCAGAGATGATGCACATCACTTGGTGAACGGGGTCCTGGCTCTGTCAATCCACCCAGGGATGACTCACGTCACTTCCCGGGCATGTCATCGGCAAGCAATAAGATAAAACAAGATAAAAATCACTGATTCCAGGTCATTTTGCAGATGGAGAGAGCGAGGCTCAAGGTAATGAGGAGACTGCCCCCAGAGAGATGATGGCAGAGCTGGGACTAACCCTCGCCCGGGGCACGGCCCGGATGGGGGGCGAGGACCCAAGGGCCTACGCTTCCGTGAGCCACTCCCTGGCTGTGTCCACACAGGCAAGATGCTTAACGGCTCTGAACCTGTCTCCTCCTTTGTGAAACAAGCACAAAACGTCTGCCCTGCCAACTGCCTTCAGAAAGGAAGCACGAAGACACGGCCGTTCATGGTAGCAGACTTTACGTGGGAACGCCAGTGAGAATCTCCTCTACATATTGAATTAGCACCTGAAAACTAGCATTTCCGATTTCCGACACGCGTGCAGAGAACTGGCACACGCAAACCGGTGTGTGTGCTGCCTGCACGACCCTTCGGAAAACAGTTTGACGTTAAACATCAAAAGCCACTAGGAGTGTTCGCACCCTCTGTCCTAATACTCTACTTCCAGGAATCCATTTTTTTTTTTTTGCGGGGGAGGAGGACCTTAAGTACCCTAAATTGTGTGCACTAAAATACTCCTCTTGGTATTGTTTAGAATAACAAAAATTGGAAAGGAATGAAATGTAGAATAAAATATAATAAGTCCATTGAAAGCTATGACTATGCAGAATATAGGAAAACACAGGTGAATGCTTATAGTAGAATATTACATAGAGAAAGTAAGATTCAGACTGATTAAGATATAACAAGAAAGGGATACATTTTGAAAGATTAAATGGAAATAATGGAATACTGCTTTATTTTTCTCCTTTTTCTCTAGTTCGCAAATTTTCTAATATGCAAATAAATTGTTTTCATAGTGAAAAGCAAATAATAAAAGTACTCACAATATCTGCCCTGCTGGGAAAGCGACTTGCAGGAACAAATTACATAATTGGTGTGAAAGCGCTTTGTCTTCCTTAAACTGTAGTCTGTGGATAAGAGATTATCACAGTCAACGTTAAATTACGTTTGGTTCCAACCTATGCCCTTGCAGTTGAACACCGCCAACTCATTTTTTCTTTCCTGGAATTAAACTAAAAGCATAACAGGGCAGATTTTCACCCAATTCCATATTTAATGAAGCTTTGAGGATATATTCTTCTTTTGTAGATTTGATTAATGGCAATTCACTGGAGGCTTCTCCTTCTATAGAACAAAACACAGGAGGTAATTCTTTATGGTTACAACACGTGTGATTAAATAGAAATTTAAGTAACCTATGCGCTCGCAGCACCGTGCAGAGAGTCCTACAGGCTCGTCCCCAGTCAGGGCTCGTCCCCAGTCAGGGCTCGTCCCCCGTCAGGGCTCGGGCACAAGTCAGTGCTGCGAAATCGCTTCCTGAAGTTCAGAAAGTCGAAATGATCAGCATGGCCTCCACGTTGTGGAGACGGAGAAGATGGCGGAGTGGCCTGTCACGACCTGCCAGGGACCAGCATGAGGCTGCTCACCTGGAGGTCCTCAGCTCAGTGGGTACCTGGCCTTCTCCCCATCACTCACTAGTCACTCTTCTCTTTGCCTCCAAGAATATGAAGAGCTTTATTTTTCTCATTACAGTTTCATTTTCACATAAATAATATCTAAAAATTATCTAAATATTTGGGTTTTACTGTATTCAGAGAAGCCTGGAATGAGGAAATGTATAAATTACAGCCCACTTGCCAACTTAAAATAGACTGCTATAAATATAACTTGATATGCATGAAACACATGGTAACCATAAACCAAAAACATATAAGAGAGATGCAAAAAAACAGAGAAAGGAATTCAAACATAACACTATAGGAAGTCGTCAACTTTCAAGAGAAAAAAGGAACAGAAAAGAGCCAGAAAACAATTCATAAAGCTGCAATAACTATAAACCAATTAATAATTTAAATGTAAATATACTAAAGGCTTCAATCAAAAGACATAGGGTGGCTGAATGAATAAGGAAACAAGACTCCTACATGTGCTGCTGCGAGACACTCACTTCAGATCAAAAGGCGCACAGACAAAGTGAAAGGGTGGAAAATATATTTCATACCAGTGGAAGTAAAGAAAGCTGGGTGGCAATACGTGTATCAGACAAAATAGACTTTAAAACAGAGGCTGTAACAAGAGACAAGGACATTGCATAATGATAAACAGATCACCCCACCAGGAAAATGTGACTCTTGTAACCATCAACACACCTGAACACGCAAAGCAAATGTTAACAGACATGAAGGGAGACACCAGAGTCCCCTGTAACAGCAGGGGGCTCTAACACCCCACTTCCATCCATGGTAGATCATTTGGACAGAAATCTAACAAGGAAACAGTGTTTTGAAGGACACGTTAGATCAGATGGACTTAATAGATATTTTTAGAACATTTCACCCAAAAACAGTAGAATGTACTTTTTTTTCAAGTGCACGTGCAACAATTTCCAGGATAGGAAATTGTATTAGTCCCCACATACTAGGACCCAAAACGAGTCTCAATAAATTATACCACAGTGAGATACTACTTGACACCCCCTAGGATGGCTCTAACTAAAAAAAGAGAAAGAAAACAAAAAAGATAAAAAATAGCAGTTGCTGACGAGAATGTGGTGAAACGACTCCCCGGACACTAATAGTGGGAATGTGAAATGGCACGGCCTCTGTGCAAGACAGTTCGGCAGCCCCCCGCAAAGCCCGACGCGGGGCTACCGCTGGACGCGACAGCCCCGCCCCCCCCGAGAGAACCGAAAACACCTGCCCACACGAGAGCTCGCACGGGAATGCTGCCGGCGACGCGGCTCGGGCTAGGAAAAAAGAGGAAGCAACCCGATGGCCGTTAACCGACGCGCGGGTGGGAACTGCGGTGCAGCCATGCGACAGGATGTCATGCAGTGAGCACTGGGTTACATTCGGATGCACGTTACAGCACGGAGGAACCCTCCAAACACAGTGCTGAGTGAAAGGTGCCAGGTACCAAAAGCCACACACTCATCATTATGTGTATATATGAAATGTCTACAGTAGAAACAGGCAAATCCATAAAGAGACGGAAAGCGGGTTCGTTAGTGGTTCCCAGGGCTTGGGGGAGAGATAAACGGGGAATGACTGCTTAACGGGTGTGTGATTCCTGCCCGGAGTAATGAAAATATTCTGGAAGTAGAGAGTGGTGATGATGATACCACATTATGAATGTTCTAAAAGCCACTGAATTTTACATTTACAAATCATAAATGGCGTATGGTTAAATTGGTTATATGAATTTTAACTCAATTTTTCAAAGAGCAGTTATCGTGCAAGGTCTCCCCCCTGCTTGCACACACCTCTCTTGAGCCTGTGGCCCCCGACGGTTGTTTTCGGGGGAGAAGTTAACTCGTACACATTGCGATTCGTCTCCTTTCCCATTAAAGATGAATTTTTTTCTTGTCACTTGCTAAGGAATCCAGAAGCAGGCTATGAACTTGGCAGCGAATCGCTTGTCAGGCTCCTGTCAATACTTTAAACAATATCTTTGCTAATGACACTAGAGGTCAAGTGCCGAAAGAGTCAAAAGCAGCCCGAACTGAGACCCGTCACCCCACCCCTCTCGCATAAATATTTCTTGACTTTCATTGTTTGAATAAATGACTGCAAGGCAAGCGCTCCTGCAAGGTGGACGATTAAAGCGCCCTTTATTGTTAAAAACATAATTAAATAATGCTTGGATTTAACATTTCTTTGGGGAGGTGGTGCGCAAAAAAATATTAAAATCTCAAATGACACCATCAGAAAGCCATTCAGTTAATAATACTTTCTAATTATCACAGCTAGCCACACTGCAATCATGTCTGCAAAGTTTAGTTGTATTTACAGAAATTAAACTGCAAATCTAGTTGCAAAGCTCTATCCTCTTATGAGTTGTCCAAAGACTATTAAACAAAACAGAATTTAAAAACAGCATGGAGCTATAAATAGCCTGCTGTTTGGTATAGCTTGTCAATCTGTTACCACTCAGATATTTTCTCTAACAGCTCTCTAATTAGTGCTCACTTTTGATACTACTGCTCCTAAACTGTTTACGTTGGAAGTTACAAATTACTGTCTAATTATATTGGCTACTTTGTTTTGCATAAACTATAAACAAAATCCTATTTATGCTATAAAAAAAAAACATGTGTTGTCATCATCTTTTCCATAGGCTGACTAATAAAGTTTACCAGTTTTACACTGGGTATCAGCAATGAGAAACTTTAATTAAATTTGGCAGTGTAAAAATTCATGAGTTTACATCCTTTGGGAGTGAATCACTTGTAACTGCAAAAAGTTTGAGTAAATGAAGTCCAAAGATGCAACCCCAGTAGAGTTGCAAACTTAGCGTCTGACTTTCGAGTTCCAGGAAAAGCATTTTTCTTTTCCAACATTTCTCAGCATCCCATCTCTTGCTATGCGCTGAGGAATGTGGAGTATTCACATTTCTAAAAATCCTGTCTGGGTGAACCTGGAAACCAGCACTGGGAGGGGTCAGAACAGGGGAAAGTCACTATTTTGGACAAAAAAAAAAAAATCAGAGCAATGCTGTTGATAAAATTCACTTCTTGGCAGATTCATTCAAATTCTTTGCATGCCAGGAAGTCTCCCGCGAAATGCTCGAGCCATTCATCAAAACCAATCATTCTGTCACTGGGGATTCTTCATCCCAACCCTCATGTTGCTGATGCTGATGTGAGCTACATCATTTGGGCAAAACATTCACGCTTCTGCTACCAAAAAAGGGGGTTACAGGAGAATTATGTCACTCCACGGATGCCAGAGGGTGCTGTGACTTGCTCTGACTGGTGACATGGGGGTGGCTACTTCTTCAGCAGAACTTTGAGACACATCACGTGGTCTGTCACAGCTCATGAAGCCAGCATGTGGCAGATGAAAGCTGCTCCTTCTGCCTTGGTCTTGGAATAAAAATGATGCTGGAGAGCCACCGTCAGCCCACAATGGACATGGGCTTAAAACGAATGGAAATAGTAGGGGCCATTTGTTACTAGAGCATAATTTAGCCTATGCTGACAGATGCAAACATTTAACTGCCAAATGCAATTTTAGTATTTAGTAAATATCTGATAAATCGTGAATGGATGAATGAGTGAAAGAATGAACTAATGGATAGGTGGAACAAAAACTGTAAAAATTATTATTATTATTATATTTATATCTGCCTATTCAAATGCAGATTGGTCCTGTTTACAAAAAATGTAACTGAGAACTATCTTGAGAACACTATATTGAGAACAGCTGTATTTTCTGGGCACGAGGCACACATGTCTACATTTTATCCCAAAAGTCAAACACCCCACATGTAATCCGATGGCCAGAAACCACGGGCCATGTCCGAGGCTAGCGCCCCTCCCTAGCCTGAGCAGTCATCGTGGGCGCCCCCGTCACCTGCTCATGCTTATGCTGTACACCTCCGACACAGCGACGTCATGCCATCTGCATGATGAGGGTCGTTTGGATTTGGGAAGTAATCAGGGCACGACTCAGGGCGACCTGCCTCCTACGTGAGCAGTCTCCTGGTTCAGCCCGACGCGCCCAGTGCTGGATGTGCTGGAATGCTGATCATCGCTCCTCATGCAAGGACATAAAATATCAACGCCCCCTATAAAATCCCAAATTGCACTGTCCCCAGAAGTCCTCATTAAGTGTCGCATACTGTGGAAATGATTTGTTCTGGTCTGTGAACGCTGGCCACCATGACTGGCTGGAAGGTTAACTTTGGAGCTGATACTGTTTCACATACTGCGAGTCCTATGCACAAGCCAGAACCGAGAATAACTTCTCGTGAACCCAAAGCCCCACACACAGCGAAGCACTCGGTGCTACGCTGCTGCTTGGAATGGTCTCTTTAGCATCCTCGGCCACGATCAGCCGTGAATGTTGTAGAAACGGCAGAATGGACAGATGAAGGCTGCTGCTGTCCACCATTTTCCCCAGTGACTTTCAACATTTCGCAGGAAAGAGATATCGTTTTTTTCTATCCAAACTCTAGCTACCTGTGGAGAGCAGAAAGCCACAGAGACACTTGGCCAATACAAACTTGAAGGCTAAGTTCTCCACGAGCATAGGGCAAGTTGTTTGAGGGATCCATGTAACATCTGAACAGCCAAATTACCCCTTGGGAAGTAACTAACCTTCCCTTCTCCCGTTCAACAGCTGTCCCATGAGCTCCTGCTGAGCCCCGGGCCTGCACCCGTTGCTGCAGGCGGAGCCAACAGCAAAGCAACACAGGCCTCCAAGCTGAGCAAGCGTGAGCGGCAAGTACGCGTCATCGGTGTTGCGACAGAGAAATCGCAGGGTGCCGCAGGGCCGGACAAGCAGCTCTCAACCCAGCCGAGGCCGATCAGGGACAAACGGTCTCTGTGGAGGGTGACAATTAAGCTCAATCGTACAAGGTGCCTGTGAGGTAGCCAGGTAAAGGGCCAGGAGAAGGGAAGCCTCTGACAGGAGACACAGCAGGGCGAGGCCTGGAGAGGAGGGCGAGCATGTGGCTGGGAGGGACAGACAGAGACTGACCAGTGTGGCATGAACCGCAGAGAGAGCGACAGAGATGAGGCTGCACAGCAGGTCAGCCGAAAGCGCCTCCACCAAATGCTGGAAACTCTGAGCTTTGTCACGAGGCAACAGGAAGTCGCTGGAAGAGTTTAAGCAATAATCAGATTTACACGTCGGTAAATCTGCAAAGTGGCTGCAGTGTCGAGGACGTCCAGAGCGGGTACAGGCAGTCCAGTTAGGATGCTATCATTCCTAAAGCTGCAATCGAATTGTCATCCAGGACTGCAGACGTCTCAAGGCTCAGGTGGAAAAGAACATATTTCTAAGTTCAGTTGTAGTTGTTTGCAGCTGATGAACCAAGAGCCTCGATATCTCACGGACTGCTGATCGGAGCGGGAACCCGCAAACCAGCAGCACACTTCATCAGAGCAAACAAGCAAAGAGCCAGAGGGGCGAGCAAATTGGAAGTCAGTCTTTCATAATCTAGTCTCAGAAGTGGCATGGAATCACTTTTGCTATATTCTGCTCCTTAGAAACAAGTCACTGCACTCAAGAGAAGGACATTACACGAGGACACAGCTACCGGGAAGGTCGGATCAAAATTAGTCATCTTACACCCTGCCTGTCACAAGTCCTATTGTGATGGTTCAGGTATGAGATGCTACTGGCCATTACTAAGGTAGTAGAAACAGAGAGAAGTCAACAGATGTGACAAATATGTAGACAGTAGAATCAATGGGATTTAGGCATTGGGATCAGAAGAGATAGAAGTCAAGAATGATCCTCAGGTTCTGGCTTGAGCAAGCGGGGGATGGCGATGGTATTTACTGACATGAAAACACTTAACGAGAAATAAGATTTCTAGTTAGGTAGGAATTGTGTAAGTTTTGTGCATGTTGAGCTTGAATTGTCTGTGAAAAATCAAAGCAGTGTTGTTAAGTGAATTCTTTTCAAGTCTGATCTGGAACAAGAGATTTCAGGTCATCCCTTAGATGTCCAACTTCCAGTAAATTTGTTATGAATATGTATATTAAATTGGAATCTCCCCACCTGTTAATCTGGCTATACAAATCCATGCATGGATGGATGGATGGATGGATGGATGATGGATGGATGGATGGATGGATGGATGGATGGATGGATGGACGGATAGGCGAATGGTTGGGTGGGTGGGTGGATGGATGGATGGATAGATGATGAATGGATAGATGATGAATGGGTAATTATCCATTCAGGAAAAATATAGACCAATTCAGAAAATTTTTCCGTGACTGCAATGCACTGAGAGTGTGCAAACCCCTTCTCGTCACACCGGATATGACAATAGAGTTACCGAGTTGGTGCTCAAGCCACATTTTACGTTGTCAGGAATCAGCATGTCCCCAAATGCAAAGGACTCGGAAGACAGAGCTGCTGTTCTTCAGCTGCCTCTAACCGGCGGGTGAGGACAGGGTGGGATCGGCGGGTCGGACAGGCAAAAGCGAGGTCATCTCCCTGCAGATACACGGAAGGCCCTCAAGATGACTCGGTCTGGGCATGGGAGGTCTGCTGCTCCCTCAGAAGGGGCAAGCACCTGCTGGGAATCAGCGAACTGTTTCAGCTGTCATTCATCTCTTTACCACAGCTTCCCCGGAAGCATCCATGAGATATAACCCTGAAACTTCATTATATGACAAAGAAAAAAGATGGCTAAGCTTTGCAGAAAAGTCTCCTGAGAAAACAGGCAGAATTATTTTGATCACTCAGATCAGACCCATAAGTCCAGGCCTCACTCAGACTGGTGACAAAAAGGAAAGTACACAGGGGACTGAGCACAAGCGCTCCCGGGTGTCCCTCCCCAGGCCACACAGGGACCCAGACCCTGGAAGCCATCAGTCTTCCAGACAGTGACCAGAGAGACAGGCTCTTGGGCCACACTGCTTCTTAGAAGCTCTGGAGACCAAGTCGCAACCTCTTGTTCCCACCGATAACAGCAGATCAAACACCTCCTTTTGTTTCTGCGTTTCAAAAACACCTACAAATCCTTGCTAAGGAGAATTCCGGCAAAACTGTCATCAAAGACACAACGGAAAATCACAACGTCTTCAGTTAATTGGTTGGGGAAAATCAGCTAGTCATGAAGGGGAGACTACTAACTAACCCATCACCTTGCTAGGCACAGCTGTAAATCACAAGAAGCTGTCACACCTGCTGAACTGCTAGGTGAAGGTCTAAGAACCAGGTGGCAGTATTCTATAAGTAATAGTACGATGTTAATTATTATTAATTGTTAGTTGGTTTATAATTAATCTAAGTAGTTGGCTAATTATTAATAAATGTTAAATATTTATTGAGTCTTTAGTATGTGCCAGGCATGGCCCTAAGCAGTTTGCATCCAGCCTCACAGCAGCCTTGAGGTGGGTATTCTGTGCACGAGGGCGCGGACGCACCAGCGAGGCGGCTTTCCCAAGGTCGTTCGACAAGGAGATGGCAGATTTATTACCAGATGTGATGTCTCTGAATTCAGAGCGCTGGATGACTTTCGTGTTCATTACGGAACTCCGCCCTACGTGGCAGGCAGTAGAATCACGCATTATAAATATGAACCGCTGCTCCGAGAGAAGTGACACCATCAGTAAATGCCGGGGTACAGCTCAAAGCCGCCTCTGAAAGACGCACAGCCCCACCCTCCCCCTGCGACGTGCCCGCACCAAGGCAAAGCATCTGCTTCCCGGCACAAGAACGCACGTGCGGCCCTGATCCCACTACACTCGGCGCCACAGGACTAGTGAGCGACAAGAAAACTGACGTCACTCCACACGGCGACGGCCACCACCACCGAACCCCTCCCAGAAGAGAAGGACAGGTGGCAGCGCTGTGCCCCTCGTGCCCGGGGGTCGTCAGGCCAAGCTGACCAGCCTGATGGGCTGCACCCACCCACCAAGGACGCCTGAGGCCCTCTCCGGCCTCGGGACTCAGAGCCACACGGCGGAGAGCCCGTTCTTTCATGTCTGGGACGCTTGTTCTTTGCATTCTGCACTTCTTAGCACAAAATCGAAGAACTGTAAAGAGAGATTAGGAACATAAAACTCATTCTACATTTTTTTCTATTTGTACATCTAACAGAATGAGAGCTCAGTTAGGAGACCTGAAAATTTTAAGGAACCCACCTTTAGTGGTGGACTCTCCGGGGAGTGAGGAGTAAGGCCAGTCTTCACGGTAGCAGGCATCCCGTTTGAATCCAGCAGGGCTGTTTCGTTTCCAGCTCCCGATGAGGTGATCCGCGTGGCAGAGACAGAGCTGTGAGTGGCCTGGGGGGTGGCCCGAAGCAGACGTCACACGCTCGGCTCGGGTGTTGGTTTTGTCCTGGCCGTGGATGAATTCCTTTAACGGTTTTTGCACGTTAGATTCAAGGAGACATCGTTGCCGAGATGGTGGGCGTTAGGGACGCGGCTTGGAGCCGCGTAGGCCCCCGAATGCTGTCAGCATGCCCAGCCCCACGAGCTCACCAGGCTCTGGGTGTCACGCTTCTTTCTTTTCCAAGAAGAAGCTTCTTTTCTCTGCCAGACGCATGAGGAGGGTTATGTCCAGCAAAGAATGGGAGCAGAGAATAAGAGCCACCGACGATGGGCACGTGTTCAACTCGGCGTCTCCCTCTCTCACCCTAAACAGGCCGAACTCAACCCTCCCAGACATGCGGGCTCAGGAGAATGGCCCCGCGCCCTCGAGATACACGAAGTTCACAGGAAAACGGAAGCCGCTGACAGACATTCTCTCACCTTCCCTCTACCACACCCACGAACCTTGCTGCAGCTGTGCCCTCCCTTCCTCTCGCGTTCGAGGACACTCGTGCAAGGCCACCCTCTGCTTGTGCTGTGAGCCTCAACGCTGTTGTCCTTCTAGGGGCCCCTCTGACTCCGCTGTTCCTGTTCCTCCTACATCTTCATCATCCTCATTTTTGCGTACATCCCAGAAACAGTCTAAAATGCTCTGGTCTCTCCATTTTTTAAAAAGGAAACTCCATATACTCCACGTTGCCCATCCAGAACCGGACCTGTTTCTCACCTCTTCACCCTCGGCCTTTGAAAGGGCTTGAGTGGTCTACACATGCCGCCTCCACCTCCTCTCGCTCGCTCTCTCTGGCCCACCCCCGGCCGGCCTCGTCATCGTCCCTCGGCCAAGGGCACAAGGGCCTCCGCGGCTCCAAACCCAGTGGCTACATCCTAATCCCCACTCCACGTGGCCTTCTGGAAGTATCTGCCATAGTTCCACCATGCTCTCTAACGCTGGCGTCTGTAACTTCACATTCTCCTGGCTTTCATATGATGTCTCGGCCCCTGTCCCTTGGGAGAGACATCTCAAAGTCCCTCAGGGTTTAGCTCTGTCTGTTAAAGTTCTTACTGGGGATGCCTGTAACTCTCAAGGTGTCGAATGCCACCCCTGTGCAGGGTGACGGCTGTCCTGTTCATCATAATCCACAAACGCAGTCTCTCCATTATCCTGGCTTAATTAATTGTCTTGAAGCCAGAAGCTGCAGGTTCATCATGGAGAAAAGCATGGCAAGTGACAGGGAATAAAGAACAAGGGTTAAAAGTGTCATCTTTGGAATCAGAGTTTGGTTCATAGTCTAGCTCTTCTTCTTAGCGGCTTTGTGATTTGGGACAAATTACTTATTATTTTTCCTTGTTCCTAAAATAGGGCTAAACATGATAGGATTTTTCTGAGAATTAAATTCCACTAGAATTCAAATGTCTAAAGGGCAGAGGTTTTTACATATTTTGTTTAATACGTCACCCATATCTCCCACAGTCTAGGTGAGGTCAGTAAACGATACCTAAATCCAATCTATTTTTCCATGGCTCAAGAGCTAAGAATGGTCTTTACATTTCAAACAGTTGCGGGAAAGAAAGAAAGAATAACATGTGAACGAGAACTCTCTTTAAAGAACTTCAAGCAACTCGCTGGCTACCAACACCTGTCAAAACAACCTGAGAAATGAAGCATTCAAAATAGCTCTCCATTTTTCTAATTTAACACTATTCATTTGATGCTGCCTTTTAGTTTTTGTCCTAAACCGAGAAGTTGTTTTAATAAATCATATCTATGACGAATGATTCATCCCACTGCCAGTGAGTCGAGCATCGTGGTCCCCTCGCCCTTAAGTACTCATGGTTTCTAAGGACGTACCATCTTCCGATTACATTTTCGAGGCAAAAGACCCAGAGATGGTGCATGGACATATGTTGTTTTTGTTACCCAGCGTTTGTACATCTGTTCTCCCTTCTTTGGATAATTCTGCCAGTAATTCATTCTGTAGGAAGGCGCCCCTCCCCACTCTGGGTCAATGAACATCAAGCAGAAGTGACACCGCCCCTGGCCGCAGGAGAGGGCGTGGGACACAGGGCTGCGCAGCTGCCTCGCACTCCCCGGGCGAGGGCAGCTGCGGAAACGCGGGCATGGCCCGGGCGGAGCCTCTCTCAGGGTGCCTTCGGGGAGCCAGGCACGCTCTGCCTCCCAGCAGTGCTGGGCCTGGACAGTGACAGACCTGGGCCACTCGCAGCCATCCTGCTGTTACTGCAGTTTGGTCATGTAGCACACTGGAAAAGACCAGCCAAGAAATGGAGAGAAACTGACCCACGTGACATCGTTTGAGCCTGTGGAGTTCACCTGACTCTGGCCTTGTTGGCCATCATGTGACTCGGTAGAGTCTCTCTCCCGCCCAGGCCAGGCTGGGTTAGAAGGAAGGAGCAGGCTCAGCGACACGCCTGTCTGCTTCTCCCCTCCTGGCTTCGTGCTTGAAGCCACCCAGGTAAGGTGGAACCAGTGGCCTTGGACGGAATGGCCCCCGGGAGCAGGTGTCCAGCCCAGAAACACGGCGGAGGGCCCCCCACGTCGGAGGCTGCAGGTCCGCAGGAGGCCAGCGGCGGAGTCTGTCCGGCTGCAGAACTGCAAAGGCGGACGTGACCTTGCCGAAGGCCATATACTCAGGGGGTCGCAAACTCAAACGCAGGCAGAGCCGGGAAGGGGACATGAATGGGTGAAGGGGGAGCGAGTGAGAAAAGAAACGCAAGTACAGGGAAAAGCGGCCAGCGACACTGGGCCTCAGGGACCGGGAGCGGGAGGGGGTGGCGGTTGTCGGGCGCACTGAGCAGCCTCCGCTCGGCACCTGCTTACCTCTGCACGACGCGGACTTCATGTGAAATCTTTCAGCCTTTAAACATTGCCAAAAAACTTCCTTTTTTTTATAACTGTGTGACTCAGACAGAACATAGAGTCAGGCCACCAGCAGGACATAAAGTACCAGAATATCTATCGTGCAGACGGGGTCAGGGTGATGGCAAGGGACTAAACTCAACCCCCAAACTGGCACTGTCTTACTCCAGTGCCACCCAGGTGCCAGCAGGAGACAAAGACTAGACGCCAGTCTGTCTTCTGATTGGTTCCCACACCACGAACAGGCTGAGGATCGACTTCAGTGAAAGTCACCCTTCGCACCCAGGGCGCAATGCCAGTTTGCAGAGTACCTCCCACAAGGTGAAATTTAATTCTTACAATGACCCCTGGAATGTAGGTGCTCCTTCTATTTCTGCTTTTTAGATGAGGGAACTGGAGTCCCTGCAGTCTGAGCGAGCTCCCTGAGGAGAAGCCAGAGCTCGTGGACCCCCAGGGCTCATCACCTGTCCTCCTAACTGTACCCGCTTTTCCTCCTGGGCCCCAGGTCTCAGCAAAAGGTGACGCCAGCCCTCCTGCCCACTCTCATGTCACTCACACACACACACACACATATACACACACACACACACACCAGCTGGTCTGATTCTGCTTCCTAAACTCTGCGATCTGTCTTTTCTCTCCATCTCCTCTGCTCACTGACACAGGCTCAGGCCCCGATCAGTGCCTCAGGCTCCCCGGCCTCATCTTCTCTCTGCCGTTCATTTCCCATGCCGCGGCCAAAAGGGCTTCCTGAAATGCCATCTCAGCCCCAGCTTGCACGACCTTGCCCTGTCACCAGCTTCCTCTTTCTCAGCCCTCATCATCACATGGCATTGCAATTGTCTGTTCACTCACCTCTGTCTCCCCCCCCTGGACTGAGATGTCTGGCAAAGAAGGGTTGTCTGTGTGTTCCCAGGACCCAGAGCCTGATTCATAGCAGCTGTTCGGTGCCTGTGGAGGGAACGAGAAGGGAGGGAAATGGGGGGAAAGAGAAAGAAGAAATAGAAGTCCTGGGCTTTTTTTGGGGGGGGCGGGTAAATTTAGAGAATACCTGGTCTCACCCTCGAAGTTCACAGATGAAGAAACAAGGTGAAGGGGAAAGTGCCTTGCAAAGTCACTGTAAGGGCTACAGCTGGGGAAGCCAGGATCTACCCACCGAGGCTTCTCAGCCCATTACCTGCACTGCTAAGAAATCATGCGTCTAAATGAAGGCTGCACCTTTTCTAAAGGTTCAGCATAAGTTCCTGCCATTTCCAAACCCATTGCAAATTAAGAGCATTCCATGGTAATTTCAAAGTTCTCAGTCCCACCCTGGTTAAACTGATAAATTATCCTTAAAAGAAAACTGTGACACTCAGTAAATACTACCTCTTTTGCCTCTGATTTTAAAATAAGCAATGCAGCATTAACATGACAAAGCTGGGAGTGTTCATAGAAAAATGGGCATGCACCAACTTGGTTCTCTCCAAGCCGCCCTCC
Source organism: Eidolon dupreanum (assembly GCA_028627145.1). Lineage (NCBI taxonomy): Eukaryota > Metazoa > Chordata > Mammalia > Chiroptera > Pteropodidae > Eidolon > Eidolon dupreanum. The sequence continues at coordinate 129,984,709 of CM053508.1, read as the reverse complement.
CCAGGGTTTAAAACCTCTAACTTTCAGCAGATCATTGCTTCTCAAAGGCAAAAATCCAGAATTATCTTCTTTATCTCCATTAAGCCACCCAGGTTGGGGGGGACGCCCAAAATCAGATTTCTGCTCTCCTGAGATGTCTATGTTTAGAGATGGATTTATTTTCACTATGAAACATGACATTCCATTTGGTCCTAATTCGCTGGCACTATCTTTTGGATGAATTACTACTGAATATTTGTCTTGCAGATGGTTATATAATAGCAACATTGGAGCCCGGTGCATAATCCGTCGGGAAAAACCGTGTCCAGCTCATGAAATAAAAATCAGCAGCCCTTAGAGTTGTGGCCAGATACTCGTATTAGCTTCCTAGACATCTGGAGGCCGGGGTCTGCTCGCAGAGTTAATGAAAAGGCAGAGAGAGGATGAGGATTATCTCCTCTCCCTTAGATGTATTCTTGCTTCTCTCCACTTCTCAGAATATGCAGTGCTATTTAAAAAGACACATAAGGGAAGTAAAGCTGGGTGGTTAGGTTTGCGCACATTTGGAGGAAGCTTCCCGCCGGGAAACCTCCACTGTGCCTGAGTTCTCTCTGACCACAGCGGCCTGGCCTGCTGTTTTTTCCACTCTGCACATTGCCAAGAGAAGAGAAGTTTACGCGTGGAAAAAGCAGAGTGGGAGACTCCGCCGTCTCTGACTTAGGACCCTGGGTTCGAGTCTTGGCTGAGGCTCTCGTCACCAGGTTGGTCAGTCTCATGGAGTTTTGAAAGATCCAATAAGCAGCACATGTAGAAGTTTTATTCAAATAAAGCTGACCAGGACCAATCCCTCCTCAATGCACCTCTCCTTAGAAACCTTACTGCACTTGTCATTTTATGGGTCTGTCTGGGTTAATATTTGACTAACGTCTATCTCTACAATAGATTGTCCGTGACCTGACCATATCCCTCCAACCTCCATCATTTTAGGAGGCTCAGCCAATTTCTGTATCTCTGGTCCTGAGACCTTTTTTTTGGAACCCCAGAAGGTTTGTCCAGCAGGCTGAGGTGCCAAGGAATTAGTCCCCGAGAGCAGCCTTCCACCGACAAGCCCCTAGAATTGGTGTATAACACCCCAACTCCACTGCCCTTGGTGGGGGTATTCCTGAGGTGCGTGTTTTACCTATTTTCTCAGTCTTCCGTGGGTTCTGGCTATCCGTGGTGGTACCTGGTTAACAGGACGCCTTACTAACTGCCTTCCTGTGCTTCTCCACTGCTCCGCCTGTCTGTCACACCTTCCGGGTGAACCGCTGGCTCTGGAACCCTTGTCTCATGTCTGCTTCTGAGGCATCCTGGACTGGGACAGCCCCTCTCCTGAGACTAAGCCTATGGCGACTCTGGATGACTCAGTCACCTCTGTGACTGGTAATAGGTGCTCAGTCAATAATGGAGTGGAAAAAGGAGAAAAATATTTATTTTATTTATTATTAATATTATTATTATTATTATTATTAGCATTGTTATTCAACATAAAACACACAGCCCACCCTTCACTGAGCGGATTCAGCAATATATCTTAGACAAACTCAGGTTGAGACCGTTACATTTCACTAGGGAAAGTGAAGAACGACTTGGGAGTTGGCCTTTTTGAGGCAAGGTTGCCAGGTGAGAGGTAACGTCTGCCCTGCTCTGCATCAGGGCCCCACAGGCAGAGGTGACTTGCTCTTTAGCGTGCAACGCTCCAGGGCTGTCAGCTCTGTGACAGGCACTTAACAAGACTTCAGAAAGCACTGACCTCAGCCAGCACACAGTCTCAAGGAGGTAATTCTGAATTAAAGCCAAATTGACAAGCCGCTCCTATAATTGAGGCTAAAAGCGGGAGAAACTATGGATATAGTTTGTGGCATAAAGGACAGGCCTGTCACCTCTGGAAAAGTACCAGTCAAGTCAGCATGTCACCTCCCACCGCTGGCTACACAGAGATTTTAATGAAACATTCTTGGGACTAATCTGCACCAAAGGCCTCACCCAGCTCCCGACAGGGGTAATTTATAGCTTAAAATGACAGTGTCAGCTTTAATAGGCTTCAAATTTCACGTTAAAACCACTGACTCCTCACAGTGCAGCTCCTGTCTGCCCATTTCACCACATTTAGGAGTGGAACTGGGAGCAAAAGATTTTAAAAGAATAAGTGCTCGAGCTTCGGGGTTCGAAAGGACCTTATTAGCCAAGGAACCACAAAATGAACTGTCTGTTGTAGCCAGCAGGGAGC
>CM053508.1:129965750-129981961 GCA_028627145.1 Eidolon dupreanum | reverse complement strand
TGAGCGCCAGCGCTGGGGCAAGACAGGTGAGCCCCAGCTCCGTCACTTGCGGTGGCGAACCCTCAGACACCCCACTACGGGTCTGGGCCTCACACGCCCCGCCTGTCGGAGGGGACACAGCCCCTGCCCGGCAAAGCGCCTACGGGGCTCAGAGTGAAGTGGTCGATCCTGACCCTGGCAGCGGGCCCTTGGGGACAGGACGGGCTGGTGTGACACTTCTGCTCTGCCCACCCACTCGGGTTTGCCAGCACTGACTTGAGTTACCCCTGAACATGTGCTGGCACCTCCTACCTGTGACAGCGGAGCTGCCTTGGGTCACAAGGCACGTCACACAGTACGTGACAGGTGGGCAGCATCACTGACCATGGCTATGACGGGAGGGCATGGCACGGTGTCCGGAATCCCACTCCAGAGCCAGACAGGCCCAGGTGCAGCTGTGTGGCTTCTGACATTTATTTCCAAACGTCTCGAAGTCTCCAAGTCCTCATCCATGAGTGGGAGGCAGTAACGGTCTCTCCTACGTTCTTACTGCAAGAATTCCTACAACAACGAAATGAGCTAACATAGGAGAGGGTGTGGCGTAGCGGCTGCTACAACAACAAGCATTCAGTCACCGTCGCTGCTGGTGACAACACCACTGATGTTGGTGTTTGAAAGAGCCTTCTGGGGGTGCTCCGGGGCAGTGGGGGCCCAGCAATGGCGGGCGGGGGGACCTTCCAGAGGGAGGGCGCCTGGCTTCAGAGCCAGCTCATCTCCATCCTCACTGCGCCCTGGTAAGGACCAGACAGACACGACCATGGCCACAGGGAGTCGGTCAGGGTTACTGCTCCTAACGTTCGCCATCGTCACCCAGGCTGTGAGCCTGCAGTCACAGCACTCGCTGTGCGAGCGTAACCTTCCGTAACTGAACCCATCGTGCGAGCGAAGCTCCCATTTCACCTGGCGCACACACCTGACCTGGTCACCTTCGGGTAAGCGCGTTCCCTCCAAGCTAAATGCAGGAATTTCGGGGTCGCGAGTCAGTGGTCTCCTCCCCGCCCTCTTCTCCTCGACGGGCCATCTCAGCCGTCCCAGGGTGGAGGTGGGGACAAGGTGATGCTCTCACCGAATCTCGGCATGGGGGATACATGGGGTCCACGTCACTCTGGCATCCACGCAGCCCCTTCGTACCCAAAAGCCACTTCTGAACGTGAACGCTTCGGCTGCTGCCCCCCGCTGCTCGCGGGGCTCAGACCCTTGGTGCCAGACACACCGAGTCCCATCCATTTGCTCCCACTGCCGAGCACCGCCGCACTGACTTGGGGGGTGTGGGGGGGCCCTCCTAGACACATGCCGCTGCAGCAGGTCCTTCTGAGCCCTGGGCACCTCTACCTACGACCACCAGCCGTCAACAGCGTTTATCCAGGGCTCGGAGCCACCCACCAACCAGACTGTGTCTCTGCCCTGTTGGAGCGAGTGACGGAAGACGAACAGTAAACGAGTAGAAAGTAAGTAGGTATGGGATTACACACTGAGAACGTGCTCTCAAGGTAAGACGCGGAAGACAGGGTAGGAAACGGGGTGGGGACCTACTTACGTAACCTGGGTCGAAACGGCTGTCTGCGGAAGCGACAGGTACACCGAGGGCTGTGGGAGAGAAGGAGCCCACCGCGCAGAAAGCAGGTTTAGGGAGAGGCGACGGGTGGACTCTCCGGGCAGAGAGAGAGCACGTGGGGGGAGGCCCAGACGAGGACCTGAGCTTGACGTGGTCCCGGGTCACAAGGTCAGGGAGGCTGGAACGCAGTCAGCGAGGGGGAGGCCAGCAGGGTTTGAAGGTCATGGCAAAGAGTTGGAATGCGCCCTGCGTAAGATGTGAAGTATGGAAAGATTTATTTTTAGTTTTTACTTCTTTTTTAACATTAAAGGATTTTAAACAAGGATGGGATGGATTTATTTTTTTGCTCCTAAAATATTATGTTAACAATAATTCTCAACAGAGACAGTATGGCCACCCGAGGAGACATCTGAAAATGTGTCACATGATCTAAGGACACCAGTGGCATTTAGTGAGGCCCGGGGGTGCTACACGCCCTGCGATGTCGGGACAGCCTGACTCACTGGAGGACTGTGCCCCCTCCCTCGAGCCCCGGTGTCCCTGCTGAGATTCACTAGGGATCCGGCAGCTGCGTGAAGGGGAGGAAGGACATGGGTGGTAGTGGGGACATCATCAGGATGGAACCGACGCTGTCTGCAGAGAAAACAGGCTGGGGCCTCGGAGACAGGGGACAGCGAGGAAGCGGGCGGGTGTGGGCAGACGCCGCCAGCTGACCACTCTGTGCTTCCTGTTGAATAAGACACGGGCGTCTCTCCCGACCCCGCCACGGTGGCCCTCAGCACTGTTTCCAGTCAGCCACTGAGGAGCAGCCACCTGGTAAACACCTGATCCGGGAGCAACTCGGAGATGGAGCAAAGAGGGAGCAAAGAAAAGGGATGGAAAGGAAGTCGGAAAAAGGACCCGTGGGCAGGCTGATGCTGAATGACATAACCTCACTCGAGCCTTGAGTCCAGAATGCGCTCTCCGAGTGAAGGACAGTGGCTTCTCCACCGCTCAGAGGATCCCTCCGGGGAGCCCCCCAGGTTGCCCCCTCTTCCCCACCCACCCCCACCAAGACCTCACAGACGCGATTTGAGTGTTCTCCACAATTAAAAAAAATATCCCCTAAAGACTCGCCTGTCACTCAGAAAATTAGCCGCCATACATAATTAGGTTAATCTGGCTTAGCAGTCACCTGAAATGTGCACGTTATTAATAACGAAAGCAAACACGGAGCAGGTGCCCTCGCTCCCCTGAGAGCGTGGCTCAGTCCCGAGCTCTGCCCACACGTTCGCGCCATGCCTTCCCCAGGAAGTAAGGCAGCACGACTGGGAAAATGTCACATAGCCCCAGAATCTCACGACTGTCCCCACCAGATGCACTTACTGGGATCTGACAAGTCTGTACAAACACGGAGCCGGCGTGCCGCCCAGTGGAGGCCCCGAGCTTGGGGAGACTCGGGAACAACGCCGTTCGCAGCAGGAGGCCCATCTGCGTCTCCTCGCCGCCTCTTGATCAGCCCGACCTACGTGTGTGTCCCACGGGTTGACAAAGATCGCAGGTGGGGCCCTGGAGTGAGGACAGCTCAGTGTTCCCTTCGCGAATGGAGAGAAAGAGAGAAGGCGGGACACGGGAGACAGGCGCGGTGGCCTCCTTGTTAAGAATCGTTGGGATCTCTACCGCGAGCGGCTTCGTCACAGCACAGAGGGACGCGCCGTGACCCTCCCTGGAGGCGCGCCGCCCAGTCCCCAGGCAGCGTGGCACTGCCACGACACACGCCCAGAAGCACGGGCGTTCACGGCAACTCCCGGACGTCAAGGGACGTGTCTGAAACAGCCTCCCTGAAGCTCGATCACAAGGGCAGCCACGGTGGGAAGCCGCGGTCTCCCCCAGCGCCCCGATCGCCCCACTGTGCAGCGGGGTCTACCTCTCACACTGGCACCCCTGAGTAGTTGTGCTCCCCACACACCAGACTCCTTTTTAATTTCTCTTAAGGATGTTCTCATCAAAAAAGCTTCCCTCATTATGTGCAGTCAATCATAACAGAAAATGGAATGGGGAATTCACGCATTAAAAGGCATTTTTCCAAAGAAGACGTACAGGTGGCCAGCAGGTATGTAAGAAGATGCTCAACGTCACTCGCCATCAGGGAGATGCACATCAAAGCCACAGTGAGACATCACCTCACACCCGTTAGGATGGCTGTCATCACAAACACGGGCGGTAAGTGCTGGCGAGGATGCGGAGGGAAGGGGACCGTTGCGCACTGCGGGTAGGAACGTAAGCTGGTCCAGCCACTACGGGAGACGGCGCAGAGGTTCCTCACAAAGCGAAAAACGGGGCTGCCCTGTATCCAGCAGTGGATTATGAAAACAAACGATAGTGCAGCATTATTCACAACAGACAAGAAACGGAAGCAACCTCAGTGTCCATCGGGGGATGGAGAAAGAAGATGGGAGATATACATACTGAAATACCCCTTACCCATGAGAAAGGAGATCCCACCCTTTGTGGCAAAGTTCCACGCTATAAGGTGAACGAGGTCTGAGGATTTAACATAAAATGCGGCAGCCGAAAAACGCTGTACTATATAACTGAAATTGCTAAGAAAGTAGAACTTAAATGTTCTCAGTGTCGTCCGGCTATGCCAGTCTGTGGATGAGACGGAGGTACAGTTACATTTACGTTCAAACGACCTGCTGAGAGAGGAACATGGGGCCGCCCAGTATCACCCCCAGATACCTCTAAGAGTCCCCCAAGGACAGTCTCAGGATCCAGCTACATCGCAAAGCCATACCGGCCTGACTCCCTCCCTGACCCCCTGCCCACAGCCCGACGTCCCTGTCAGTGCCTGTGCAAAGTGCACTGCCTCCTGACACCCCAAAGCCACTCGACGTGCTGGGGACTGAGCCAGATGGGGGGCTCCTGCCTCCACCCCAGGCCAGTCTCCATGGTCTGTGGACTTGAGCAGAGTGACGTTGGGGCCCAGCTCATAAAGACGTTTGCCACATCACTTCCCTGACTTCCGGTCCCACCCCTGTGTCCAGGGGCTGGACAGGGCACACAAGATGCGGCCCATCATCTACGCTTGTCAGCCTGTCCCAACACCGACGACAATCTTCTCCCAGCCTCCCAGTCACAAACAAACCCCCTACACATTCAGCACATGGGTGGATACAGGGGTGAGACGTGCAGGCAGCCGCAGCGGCTCGAGTCCTAGCCCACCTGCCCACATGCTCTGCCAAATGAGCATCTCTAATAGGTTCCGTTATCCTTGCCAAGCTCTGGGCTGTGTGCTTTACATCCATTACCTCATGTTAACTCCTGCCTCCATTCTGTGACGGTAATAATCATTTCTGACCCCATCTCTGGATCAGAAAACCGACTGCGAGGAGTTGAATAAGTTACCTAAGTTCTCGCGACTAGCGTCAGGGCTAGAAGCTGAGTTCAGGCCCACCTTACCCCAAAGTTGTGCCCTTAATCATATGATATACGACTTCTCACATTAGCCTTCCTCCTCTAATTAACCCAAAGGTTTTCTCCCAAGCTGTCTGAGTATCTGTGAACCTCTCTTGTTCATGGGCTTATCCCTGGGCTGAGCACAAATTTGCTGAAGTTAAAATCCTGACATCATCCTAAATTGCCATCAGTTCTCTCAGGAGCTCCTATCTCCTTCCTTTAAGCAGGAAATGGACATGGAACGAGACCTTTAATTAGCCCTCAGTATCAGTGCCTACATCCTGTAATCATTCTCTCCGGCGATGTCGTCTGAACCCCCTGGGGCAGGGGCATCACGGGCTATTAGAGGCTGTTCTGAAAGCTGGCCATCAGTCTGATTTAGATGAGGCCAATTACTTTAACTAAAATTAAAATTTGTCAAGGATGGTTTGATGATGAGTCTTGGCAGCTGAAGGGGCCCCTAACGAGCCAGGCAGTACTTTTTGGCAGAAGCCCCTTGCTATCATCTCAAGGTGAAGGCTCTGGCTCTCTGTGAAAGGACCAGAGATCAAAGGGACAAATCGCTGTGGATCTGCAGCCTTGACAGGCTCCCTGGCACCCAGCACCTACTGCCACTGAGTCCCAGTAAGTCTTTAGTTCTCTTCCAGGGCACTTGGGGGTCCTCGATAAAGACCGAAGCAGACCACGTGGACCCGGTGGCCACAGCTCTGACAGTAGCTGGTATACCAAACCTACTAGCTGGCTGCCTTACACCTACTGCCCTCATTTTAACATCCTGGTTTTATTGTAGTAACAATATGATCTGGTAAGAACAAGCTTTTTTCCAGTCTCCTGTAGGGAAAGCCAGCCATGTGACACAGTTATAGCTAATGAAATCTAAAAGGAACTGGGAAAACTTTATTTTCTAATAAAAGAAATGAGAACTGTTTTCTTTCGCCTCTTCTCCCTTCTTCCTGCTTGGGGTAAGCATGCAATTTCTGGAAGTGCTGTTATCTTGAAAACGTAGGTGATTATAAGCGTAAGGATGAAACCCAACCTGCTGCCGAGCACGGCAGAGCAGGACGGGACACAGAGCCTGGGTCCTCGACGGCACGCGAGCTGCTGCACAGCCCCTGGGCCGGTCACCTCCCAGTTCTGATGCCGCAGTTAGGTTTCCCAGTAACCTGCTGCTGAAAGTGTTCCCAGGAGGACACGTGGAGAGGCCAGCAGAGGAGGAGACACGCTTATGCCAGCTGAGCAGGAAAATGGAAGTGTGTGGTCGGTAGTTCCCTTTAAGACGTCTCGCCGAGGGCCGTGGCTGAGTGTGGAAGGCGGAGCGCGCCAGTGTCACCGTGGCGACCCCCCGCACATTCTTTCGTGGCGATGCCCACCCATCTACTCATTCTCGCGCAGGAGCATCGCGGCACTCGCGGGTTACACGTTGGCTGTGTGGCCCTGGAAGCGCAGCAGGACCGCTCTGTACCTGTCTGAAACGTGAGTATTTTCAGACTCGACACTTCCCGAGTGTGTGATGTCCCACGCCGGCCACCCGAGCCCACGAGCCCTCTCGACCCGAGGCCCAGAGAAGGCTCTTCCCTGCCCCACGGTAATTACCTAAGGCACATGCTCAGGATCGTGGTGAGCACAAGAGCAGAACATTCCAGAACAGCAGAGCTTCCTGAGACTGCCTCCCGCATCACTGTGCCCTCGCCGTGTGCTGCTGCCTCTCCACTTTCTCTGGCTGACCTTTACGTGACAATGTGTCTCTGAAAATTTGTTACACCGATTCACGTTTTACATGTGCTATGAGGATTTGCAGTTCTTGCTGTTAAAATTAATCTTAATTTTTCAGAAAAGTGAGCAATTTTCCCCTCGATCCATCTAACTTTTGAAACCAGATACTTGAGTATGAAATTTTCATGCAAAAAAAAAAAATCTGAGATAACGTTTTTAAAGTATTGTGCAAAAATTCACCTGTGATAAAGTCAGTATCATCCCCTCAACACCTGCTCTACCTGCAGCCTTTTTGTCTCAGTTGATGGGAATTCACCCTTCCAGGTATTCGGGCAAAAAAAAAAAAAAGTGCTCTATCTGACACCTTCCTTTCCCTTACACTCCACACGCAGTTCTCCAGCAAACACCGCTGGTCTGCTTCCAAAGCACAGCCCGCCTCCTCTGCCACCACGGGCCGCCTTCCCCTAACGAGTGCGACAGCCTCCTCGCGGCTCTCTCCTCTCCCACAGCATGGGAAGCTGCCATCACCCCGTTTTACAGATGAGCAGCCACGAGGAGACCCAAGTGGACCAGGCACCCAGGGAGGGTCAGGCGACCGGAGAGACGGGGCCGCTCGGAGTTCTGTTCAGGCCGTGCTCGTGGGCTAACAGGGGGAAGAGGAGCTGGACGGGAGCCCGCAGGGAGCCTCCTGGCACCCCGTCCCCCTCCCCGGGGGCGGCTCCGGGTCATGCCGGGGGCTCCCCGGCCTCTGCCCGAGGGTGCTCCTCTCCTGCTGGAGCGTGTGCTGTCCTCGCGCAGGGAAGGGCCGACAGGTAAATGCTTCGGCTTCCTCCGCCGAAGGGGACAATTCCGAGTCTAGAGTGTCACCAGAGGCCTGGGTGCCCTCGGTGGTGACCTGATCATAACACACGCTCTTCTGTCTTTCTGTGCTTCCTGGTCCCGGGGTCTGCCCGCGTGGGCACACACGGTGGAGGGAGTGTCAAGGGCAGTGCACGCGGGCAGCCCAGAGGAAGGGGAGACCAGAGGCCGAGACCTTGGCTTGGGACACCTACCCCTCGCCAGCCGTGGCCCTGAGGCAGATCGGCCTCTCCGCAGCCACTCGGCACAGGCCTGCTGTCCCAGCGCTGCCCCCTCACACGTGGAGGGCACCTCGGGGGGTCAGACGTGCAGCCGAGCAGCCCCCTCCGTTGGGGCCCCGGCGCTGCCTCCACGGCTGCCCGCAGTCCAGGTCCTGACCGGAGCTCTGCTTTGTTTGGAAAACAGCAGCAGAAATAACACGATTTTTCCGTTGCAAAGGCGAGGAGGGGGCACGCCAGTCAGCTATTTTGATTTCTCGCCTAGCTGTCCTTTCATAATCTCCGGTGGGTAGGCGATTAATTGGGGGCTTGCAAACACAGCTTTGCCAAGGTTGCTGTCGTAAAGCAGCAGGTTGCCTTGCAGGGAGGGGGCCGTTTCCAGTCTCAGGCTAGGAAAATTCAGGGCTGTTTTCTGCACTGTCTCTAAGACATCATTTGCCAATTACCTTTGAAACGCTTCGCTGGCAGCTCTCCAAAACAAGCCCTCTCCCTGCTAACAGGGGACATGGGGCAGTCTGTGCACAATGTCCCCTAAAACAAGCACTCCCTGAGGGATTGGAGAGCAGCCACCTGGACTAATAAGCATCCCCAGTATCACAGAGGAGCCTTGACCAGAGGGAGGGACAGGAGGAGACAGGAAGCACAGAGCACCCAGAAGCAGAGAGGGAAGAAAGCTACGGCCTCCCATGCCAGGAGCATGAGGCTGGAAGTTCTCTGTGTCTCCTTCTAGATCTTTCTCTGCCTCTATCTCCATCCTTCTTAGGTAATGTTTCCCGAATCGGGGCTCCCAGAGCCTACAGGAAAAGCACACACGTGAGCTCTGCCACACGTCACCAAGAGTCCAGACTCACACGCGTTGGGTATTCGGGGCACCGCCCAGCAGAATCGAGAGCAGGAAGCATCTCGGGGAAGGGCAGACGTGGGGGGAGGAGAAGCACCTTGGAGGACCCACCACGCGGTTGTGGGGCTTGCTCACCGCCCACCCACCTGCTTGTCAACCTGGCCACGGCCCCCAGGGCTCTGGTTCTGGGGAGTACTGGGCTGATTTCTTCTCCCCCAGACAGAGAGAGGCGGCTCCCGTGAACGCCCAAGTCTGTTCTGTCACGAGCTCAACTTCCCCAACCTTCTGTAAATGAGCTGACATATTTTAGGCTTTAAGCTGGATGAAGGAAAGCCCAACTCAGAGGAATGGAAAGCTGATACTTGACATGCATCTGTCTGTACACCAGTGTTCTCGGCAGCCAAAAGGCAAAACCCAGCTGTCCACTACTGGACAGATGACCAAAACGTGCTAAATACGGAACATCGTTCAGCCTTAAAAAGGAAAGAAATTTTGACACGTTACAACACAGATGATCCTCAAAGACACTATGTTAAGTCAAATACTGTCACACGAAAGGACAGTATTCCTTTTATACGAGGTATCCGGAGTCGTCAAACTCACAGAGACAGGAAGCAGAGTCGGGGTGCCAGGAGCTGGGGGAGGAGAGATGGAGTATTGTTTAACGAGGACAGAGTTTCACTTTTTAGAGACAGATGGTGGTGATGTTTGTACAGCAAGGTGAATGTATTGAAGTCCAGTTAAAAATGAACGGATGGTTAAGATGGCAAGCTTTCTGTTTTGTCAGCTATGAACTTTTTGCCACAGGCACCGGAACCCTCTCAACCCTCAGTCTCTTCTCCTGGTTTGGCCGCAGTCTATTCAGACTGCAGCAGCAGCCAGCACGATGGCCCCGGCCCTCGGCTGGAGCGAGTACCCAGAATGCTCGTCTCACCGCTCCCCGTATCTCTACCACGTCCGCTTCTGCATCTGGACACGTGCGGCCAAGGGCACGGTCTCAGGAGTCTCATTCGCTCTGGTGGCCTTCCTCCTTCAGCCCTCGCCCCCAACTTGGCCTCACAGACACCGTGGCCTGGGTCCCACAAGGAGGTGGCCAGGGCGCTGAGGAAGAGCTTTAGTATAGAGATGACGGAGCAATGGGCTACCGGAGCAGGGCTGAGAACAGAATACCACACGCGAAGCCAGAGAAAGGAAAGGGTTTGCCCAAGGTCACAGGAAGAAAGATCCATTATTTTAATTAGCACTCAGGAATGTGTTGACTCCAACGTCACCCTTGATGACATGCCTGCCACCCCTCCCCATCTGGTGCGGCCACGCTGAGTGCAGAAGATGGGTGCTCCCGGGGGCTTGCTGTCTGTGTGCCTGCAAGATTCCAGCTGGAAACAAATGATCCGATCTTCAATAACCTGATTACTTTTAACACAGATCCAGCTACAACCTCCCGCTTCATTTAGACCCGCTGCCGCCGCCAGAAACTTCTTGCGGAAGCTTCCAGATTGTCAGAGGCAGCGGGCACTGCCAACACAATGCAAATGCAATGCAAATTGACTGCCAAACGAAATTGGGAAATTCTGCAACTTCTGCAAGATTTGCGAAGTCAGTGAAAGTGACAAGAGAGCCGGCCTTGAATCCCACTTACATCATTGACAAATTAGGATAAGGCAGAGTTAGAGCAGCTAATACCCAAGAGAAGACCACAAAGTGATGATTTGACCAAACGGAAGGAAGCTTCAGAGGAGAAAGATATCTTCAGAAACCCTTGGAAAATTGAAAACTCTTCAAGCTTTTTGGCAGACCTGATCATCCTGGATGCTTACTGCAGTTAGTTACTTAGCTGGTTAGTTAGTTGGTTAGTTAGGTTTTCAGAAAAAAAATTCCTTCTTCTTTTGTACATGATTGCAACTAAAAGAAAAATTATATAAACATACGATAAAATAAACTTGCATTGGTTTCTAATTTTATTGCTCAAGCTCAAGTTTCAATGAAATCTTGTTACAGTAAGTGTGGAACGCCACTCGGCTCTAGATGGGTCCCTTTCAGAGGACTCGTTCCACTGTCCCCCCACCTGGCGGTGTGAGCCCGCTGGGCAGGCACGCAGGTGCGGGCGGCCTCCTGGGGGCGGCCCTGGGCGCGGCAGAGCCCCCGTCCCCCTGAGACACGTCGCCGAGTCGCAGGCCGAGGTTGCCAGTGCAGGCCGCACAGACCGGTAGGTGGAGATGCTGTCCACACAGTGCCATTTCCAGCCACCGTCCCCAGGGCAGCGGTTCGCACTGCATTTCCAGCAACAGAAAACACGCTCGCAAGGAGCGTCTCTCTCCCTCCAGGGCCCCGCACAAACCGAGCTTCCGCACGGGCATCCTGTGTTTTCGGTCGGGGAAAGGCTTCCACGCCCTTCTCTGTTTTAACCTCACGGCCGCCTTGTACACGTTGGGACAGGAGTTACCAGACCCCTCGACAGGCTGAGGTCAGAGAGCCTCGGCCTCTCACTCACGAGGCTCCCGCCTCCCTGACCGAGCCCCGGGTCCTGACCCGTCGGTGCGAGGCCAGCTTATGCCCTGTCTTCTCTCCTCCATCGCCCAGGCCCATCGTGACATTCGGCATCTCGACACCCTCAGGAGGGTGGCAAAGAGAGCCCGAAGGCACAAGAATTCCGCCTTCAGTGAGCAGAAGTCACGGTGGTTCCACGCTTAACCGGAAGCAGAAACTGGGGGCTCAGATTCCAGCCTCCTTGTGCACTACACGCGACTTTAGAGGGCAGGTTATTTAACAATCTGATCCTCAGACCCATTGAAAATACTTTAAATATGTATCTTATTTACTTCCAGAAAGGGCCTGGAGATTCAGATCTCTGCTCCGCCTTGAATCACACAAGAGGGCGTGAGGGGCAAGTGAGCTCACGGACATCTTTTCAACTGTGGCCCACAAAAAAATGGGATTATTTGCAAATGACCCTCAATATCTCATTTATGCCAAAATAACCCACTCCTCTTTAAGTAAAAGGATATTTAAGACTTGATCGTTTTAAGAGTATTAAAGAAAATCAAATGAAAGGAAAATCGCCACAGTCCCACCAACCCAACAAATCTGTTCCTTTCTCTTTGCGTATCCTACTTCAGTTCCTGTCCGTGAGCTAATCTGTCTTAATATGATCATAACCACAGCCGAGATAACGTTGTGACTTCTACCTTTATGCACGTTGCTCTGTCATCCACCACCAAAAGCGAAGAAACGAGTCATTTCTCGGTTTGACGCCCCACCCCCAACCCTTCTCCACAGGCACACGGAGGGGGGAAAGGCTTGGGAGCTGAGGCCGCGTACGGTGGGGACACGGCAAAGGCCCAGGTCGTCCTGCACACCTCTGACGCCGCCCAGCAGAACACTCTGGCGTTACAGAAACGCCCCGCGCCTATACCGACCAGGGCGGCAGCCGCGAGCCACGTGTGACTCAAAACGTGGCGAGGGCAACCGGGGGACGGAACTTCTCATTTTATTCACTTTTAATTCGTTTAAGTTTAAGGAGCCACGTGTGGCTTTGGCTGCCGTATTTGAACAGACAGGAATGTGTAAGCTGAGCAGAGAGCCGGCCGAATCCCAATAAGCATCCCAATAAGCATCCCGATAAGCATCCCGAGAAGCATCTCAATAAGCATCCCAATAAGCATCCCAATAAGCATCCCGAGAAGCATGCCAGCACGGAGCAGGCGTCCACCCAGTGCCAAGGCCCTTGAGGGCCAGGACTCTGCATGCTTGGTCATTTTTCGGCTGCCTCGTGTCCGTCCGTTCCCCCTCCTAAACACATCCTGCTGTCCTTCGCGACCTACTCATTCACACTGTCTCCAAGAGGCAGTAACCCAGGAGTTTGTCTCCCGCCAGAGAGAGTAAGAGGGCTCAGCCAGGGAGCGGGCACATGGCCCATGCCTACCTATGCTCCTTCGAGGACCCGGAATAAGAACCAAGCCGGCTCAAGCCGTCCACTGCAGCGGCAGCGGCTGACCAGATGTTGCTGGCCACGCGCAAGGACTGCGATTTCTGCCTCTCGTGCACCCCAAACTCCCCCCATCCTGTGCATTCCCAGACCTGGCTCTCCAACCCCCGTCCCACTTCCCACAGAGTCATGTTTGCACGAATCAGACACTGCTGTGTGCAAAGCAGGAACCCCCCGGGTCGGAGGGCTGTGCCGGTGGGGGTGTGCGTCCTGAACCCAGGGCGCCTGGGAGCGGCCCTCCTCTCCCTTCTCCCCTCCGCACGGTCCGGCCGCCCGGAAACTAACATGGTGACTACTGATGCTCTCTGCCTGGCGCGCACCCAGGTCCTGCTCCCTCTCTGTGAAACAGGGCGGTCGGCGTCCAATCCCAGCGCGCCTGACGTCCGTCTTGGGCCTGCCAGCCACGGAGGGAAGTGTTGGTCCAGAACCAGTCAGAGAAACCCACCCTGACCTCCAAATTCTTCCCATCGGGGCCCCCTCGCCCTCGCCAGCACTGGCCCGTAAGCGCCTTATCTGGGCAGAGAAACCGTGCTGGGCCAGGAGGGAGCCCTCGAAAGCTTTTCCGTGCACATGGAAGCTCAGCGGATCCGCCAGGACCGGCGCACTGGCCTCCAAGCCCCTCGGAGGGCTGGAGCAGTAATAGAAACAGAGCACCCCAGAACCCCACTGAAGCCGTTGCATTGGCGCGACAGCCCAGCAAAGCGAGCAGCGAGGCTTCAAAGACGAGCACTGGTCACCGGCAGCGAGACCGCGCAACGGCACCGTGGGGAGCACTTGGTCACGTGTTTACCTCAGTAGCCCAGTATGCAGTGTGACGTGACGTCTTGCCTTGTCCCCCCACCAGTTTTATGAGACTCATTAGGAAAGACGGCGTCGGGCAGGAAAGGGAAGAGGCATGTCACGTCCTCCTCCCCGAATCCAGCGAGGAGCACCCCAGAGCTTGGCACGAGAGCTTGACGGCTTTCACGGATCTGCGGACGGAGGCTCCCCCGAGCAACGTCCACGCTCGTGAAGGTAACACAGGGGACCTCGTCACCGCACGCTCTGTTCCAAAACAGCTTTGGAGAAACGAGCGCTGATGTAGCACCGAGGAAAATGAGGTTTCAGTCTCACGTGCATCTTCGACTAGCGAAATGACACTTCGCTTCAACGCTAGAGCCTCAGATGAACCTTCGTTCGTGCGATGGGAACGATGTTTGCGAGCCACCCAGGGCCTGCAGCGTCCTGACAGCCGCGAGAGAGTGGGCGTGGAAGTGTTTACTACAGCGATCGCTAAGAGGTATTGAGTGTTTGCTGCATGCGAGACGCCCTTAGCCTCATTTCTCAATTTCGGCGTTAAATGATCAAAACCTTCATTTATTCTGGCTCAGATTTCAGAGGCAACTTCTTAAAAGCAACATCCTCGGGGAGGTCTTCCCTAATCCCTCCCAAACGGATGTTTCTGCTACTTTCTCATGCTGTGTGCTCTTTCCCTTCTTCCCTTGAAACACACAGTCATGACTTACGTCAAGGCTTTGACGTGTTGAGATCCCGCCTCCCCCACGAGACCAGGAACTCCAGGAGGCCGGACCACGTGCGTTCTGCTGACCCGTCCCACGCTGTGGAGCCTGTCACACGAACAGTGCTCGGTAGGTACCGGAACGGCGACTGCCTGCCTTCGGAGAGTGTTCCCAGGGGACCCACGCCGCTCACGTGCAGCGTCCCTGGCTCAGAAGAGAACCGTGAAGCTGGAGACCGTGTGTCATTCCACATGTCCCAAACAGCACGGCTAGAGCCTCAGAGAGGACTCGCTCGCCTAAACTAGCAGAGGAATCAAAATCATGCCTTTCGACTACGTTAACTCCGTTATTCACCACTAACGCATCTGACTCTTAGCTACTGCAGTGCGTGGTATTAGTCGTCGTAGAACTGGCACCAGGTGTGAACAGCCTAGCACGTCCTCGTGTCACTCACGCCCCCGGACTGACCGAGCGCCCAGGATGCAGCAGGCACGGTGCTAGTCTCTGAGTCTCAGCTAGAGAAAGAACGGCCAACCTGATTCTGAGAGTTTCGGACAATCATCTGCGCGCAAACGCCGCACAGCTCGTGCGGTCCGCCCCCCACCCCACCCGCACCCGAGGCCCTGCTCTGAGCCCTGAGCCCAGCCCCACTCTGTGCTGGGCTGGCAGCCACTGCAAAAGGCGCCCTGGCCCATGCGGGAGCCGGCGGGCCCGGGCCGGCCCTGCCTCCAGCACCGGCTCCCGGAGCGAGCTGTCTGCCCAGGTCCGTCTCCTCCCCCAGCCTCAAACTCCTCAGCCGACAGCGAGGACTGGGAGTGGAGTCCCTCAGAGGCCCCTCCGGCTCTAGCGTCTACGGCCCTCCTTGTCCCCTCTGCTGGGCGCTGCCGGTTTACTGCAAGGCACCCATCATGCTGGAAAGCCTGGTCCCCCATGAATGGGCAAGACGAGGTGCACCAGCGCCCGCCACCAGGCCGTGAACACGTTACCCAAGGGGAAGATTAAAATAATAATTATCATTTTAATAAAAGAAATAAAGGATCATGCCGAACTGAAAAATACACATGGCAAACTGTTAAACTCAAGCGTAGAACACAAACCAGTATCAATTCCACACTACGCAACAGTAAAAACCATGAACAGGTGCATCGGCCACAGCTGCAGCAGAAGAAGCCAGTGAGGTTAATTTGAAGAGGAAAATGATTTCCTAAGAGAAGACTGGGAGACTCAGTGAAATCGCCAGGGGCCTGGAAAAGCAAGATTAGAGGTGGCCTCCGCGCTGCCCAAACCGCACTGCCGGTGACCCTGAATGACAGACAATGGCCATCATCACCGTCACCGCCGCCGCTGCTGCCTCAGAGAGGTGCCCGATGCCCCTGTGTGCGTGGACCCGCCCGAGGCACGTGGCTGTGCCCAGTGAGGTGCCCGATGCTCCTGTGTGCGTGGACCCGCCCGACGCACGTGGCTGTGTCCAGTGAGATGCCCGATGCTCCTGTGTGCGTGGACCCGCCCGACGCACGTGGCTGTGCCCAGAGAGATGCCTGATGCCCCTGTGTGCGTGGACCCGCCCGACGCACGTGGCTGTGCCCAGAGAGATGCCCGATGCTCCTGTGTGCGTGGACCCGCCCGACGCACGTGGCTGTGCCCAGTGAGGGCGCAGGAAAGGCGGAGCGGGCGGGTGGCCTTCCGCGGCGGCCTGTCCCAGCACCGGGGCCGGCCCACCCGGCACGGGGGAGCTCAGCTCCTGGGCGGCCAACGGGGTGGCCGCTACAGACCACACGGGCAAATGAGAAAGACTGGATGGCCACGGGACAAATGGCAGCTTTTATTTGACCATTTCATGGGAATAGGGGAAATTTTCATATTCCTGTGGTTATTCTAATATTGTTTCTCCAAAATCACTTTTTTTTTTTCAAAAAAAAGTAACTTAAAATTAGAAAAATGAAGAAAAAATAACCCAGAACAGTGAGCTGTGTGCTCCCTGCTCGAGGCCCAGGGCCGGGCACAGGGCAGGGCCCTCAGACGTGCAGGTTTATCGGGTGAAGGGACTGGATTAAGAAGCGTGAGC
>CM053508.1:129945699-129965250 GCA_028627145.1 Eidolon dupreanum | reverse complement strand
AGAGAGAGAGAGAGAGAGAGAGAGAGAGAGAAGTCTGAGGCATCTTTGTCCTTCTCGTTGTAGCCAAACACGATGAGCAATTAATGAAATAATTCAATTCAGGTTGCACCTGCTCTCAGAATTCTCTCTCCTTCTGTGCAAAACAGATCACATTGGCTTGGTTCTTCTCTAAACCAGTGCGCTGGCTGTAATGACATTATGAGTAATTATTGATGCTGATGGTTGTCGGGAGTCTAACTTCCAAGGATCATGGAGCTGGGGCTTTTTCTCCTATCAAGAGAGAGCTCCCTTGCAAGGATCCCAAACCCACTGTGAGGATCCCAATCGTCAGAACGCAATGAGAGGGTAGGTCTCGTGAACTTCCTTTCCGTGGAGAGAAGATTCTGGGGAGAACGGGCAAAACAGATGAGCTCTAGACAGCAGACCCCGATTGCCGAAGCTGAGTATGCGAGTCCCCTGAAACACAGAGCAAGCTCTCCTCCCAGAGAGCCCCTAAGTGCCATCTCTGAGAAGCCCTTCAGCGTATAGAGTGATTTCTCAGTTCGCTTGGAAAATAATTGGGTCCCGGCAAGATAAAACAGCGCATTTTCACACCAGTCTCAGCGACTTACGGGAACCTCAACACGAGTGCCAGGTCAAGACTAAAACGAATGGATGCTCGAGCTGGTTCCTTTCATCCCTATTTAAAACGATATTTGACAGCACCCCGTAGGGGGAGGAAAGGGACACGCAGGTGCTCGGCGCCTCCTCGTAGGCTCGCGTTCGCACGGAGGGGCTCGGCCGCTTTTCTACGAGTTCCGACTGGCACGACCTCTTCTGAGGGCTATGTGGCAAATATCAAAAACGTTAAACGCATTTACCCTTTGACCTGACGCTCACATTTCATAAACTGTATCTATCCCCCAGATATTCTCGTACGTGTTCAGGAAAAAAAGTACATACGTGGGTATTTGCTGTAACCTCAGCGTCTACACTGGAGCGCCCTAAATCCCCATTAGGAGGAAGGTGACAAATCGATCGTGGCACACGCAAACGATAACATATTCTGCAGGCTTTCCAAACGGCGAGGCTGCCTTCCCTGACAGCATGGCTGGAGCACACACGCCCAGATGTGCAATGAAATAAAAAGGCAGAGAACTGTGCGTAGGGTGCTGGCACATGCCGCGGGGTGGGGGCAGGGAGAGAGGGGAGACGCGGATCCTTCATTTGCTTTGCAAATATAGAGCATGTCTCTGAAAAGATGCACAAAGAACCCCTTCCACGGCCCCTGTGGAGAAAGCCAGGAGCCCAGGGGACTGGGACGTCCGGGGGGAGGGGTGGGCTGCTCTTCCACTCTATACCCCCAGATGCAGCCCGAGCTGCCCATGGACCAAGCCAGCTCAAACAAGTAAAATAAATGCAAGAATTGCTTTTTCTTTGGTAAAATACCAATACATGTTTTAGAAATTATAAAATACAGATAAACAAAAGAAAAGGAAAACTTGGTCAAAGATCATCATTTCACATCCTTCTAGGAATTATTTCAACAATTCCAGGAGTTATTTTGCATTCTTCCAGATCTATTTCTATGCACATTTTAACAAAAAGTGGATCATGTTGGTAATACACTTCCATCACAGTTTTATTAGGAGGATTAAATAAGTGAGTAAACACAGATTATCATCTACTCCAGTGTTCTAAACTGAAACAAATATAAACATATATATTTATATGGATAAACATGTAAGAGGAAATGGCTTTATAAATTTTTTTCATTTAAAACATTGCAAAAAAATTTTAATCTTAGTAAATACTCATCTTAAGCATCATTTTTTAACTAACAAACTATTTTTTAGGGACGTTTAGGCTCATAGCAAAATTGAGAAGAAAGAACAAAGGGTTCCTATACATTCCCTGTCCCCACACAAGGGACAACCACCCTGCTGTCGACAGCCAGTACTACAGTGGGGCATTTGTCCTAATCAATGAACCTATGTCGACACATCATTGTCACCCAAAGTCCATAATTTACATTAGAGTTCACTCTTGGTGTCGTACATTCTATAGGTTTGAACAAATGTATGGTGACATGTGTCCACTATTATAGCGTCATACAGAGTAGTTTCATTGTCCTGAATATCCCGTGCTCCGCCTAGCCACCCTGCCGTCTCTGCTAACCACGGGCAACCACTGATCTTTTTCCGGTTCATAGTCTTCTGGCCTTTCCTGGAATGTCGCATGGTTGAAATTGTCGAGTCTGTAGCCTTTCAGCCTTCTTTCGCTTGGTGACATGCATTTAAGGTCCCTCCATGTCTTTTCATGGCTCAATAGCGCATTTCTTTTCAGCGCTGTGTAATATTCCGTTGTCTGGAGGTACGACAGTTCATCGAGCCACTCATACACTAAAGGACATCTTGGTCGCCTCAGGTTTGGGCAGCTATGAATTAAGCTGCTGTAAACAGCCCTGTGCGGGTTTCTTGAGAACAAAAGTTTTCATCTCCTTTTGGGAAACACCAAGGAGCATAATCACTGGATCGTACGGTAAGAATATTTCGATTTGCAAGAGACTGCCAAACTTTTCCAGGTGGCTGTACCTTTGCGTTCCCACCAGCAACGAGCGCGACTCCTGCCGCTCCACGTTCTCACCGGCGTTTCGTGGTGTGGTGTCAGCATTCAGCTTCGGGGCCCATTTTTTAATTGGGTTTTTCATTTTCTTATTGTTGAGTTTTAAAAGTCCTTTGTAATTTTGGATAACCGTCCTTTATCGGACGTGTCTCTCACATATATTGTTTTCACGGCTGCAGCTGGTCTTCTCGTTCCCCTGACATTGTCTTTCACGAAGCAGTTTTTCACTTTAATGTCATCTAGCTTCTCAATTATTTCTTTCATGGAACCATGTCTCTGTCATACTCAAGGTCACCTAGATTTTCTCCGATGTAATCTCCTAAGAGTTTTATAGTTTTGCATTCTACCTGTAGGTCTATGATTCTTCTTGAGTTAATTCTTATAAAGGGTGTAAGGTCTACGTTTCTTTTTCTTGCATGTGGAGATCCAGTTGTTCCAGCACCATTTGTTGAAAACACTGTCTTTTCTCCAATGCCTTTGTCAAGGATCAGTTGAGTATACCCGTGTGGACCAATCTCTGGACTCTGTTCTGTTCTATTGATTTATTTGTCTATTTCACCAATAGCACACTGTTTTAATTATGTAGCTCTATAGTAAGCTTTGAAGTTGGGTAGTATCAGTCCTTTGACTTTGTCACCGTGTAATTCTTATCTTTGCTCCTCTATAGGTAAGATGTTTTTCCTCTGACTTATTTCAATATTTTTTCTTCATCTTTGATTTTCTGAAGTTTGGATATGATATGTGTAGGTGTATTTGGGGGATGGGGAGCTTTTGGAAGGCTTTGATCCTGCTTGATGTTCTCTGTACTTCCTGGATATGGAGTTTGGTCTCTGACATTAATTTTGGGATATTCTCTGTTATTATTTCTTCAGATTTGTTTTTGTTCCTCCTTTCTGTCTGTCTTCTTCTGTTATTCCCACGACATATAACTTTTGTAGCTGTTCCACAGTTTCCTGGATATTCTGATCTGGTTTTTCCTTTTTCCAGTCTTTTTTCTTTTTTTGCTCTTCCTTTCCAGAAGTTTCTATGGTCATATCCTCAAGGTCAAATATTCTGTCCTCAGCCACATCCTGTCTACCAATGAGCCCATCTTCGCTCTGTCACAGTGTTTTGATCTCTAGCATTTCTTTTTGATTCTTAGCATGTCCGTCTCTCTGCTGACATTAGCCATCTGTCCCCACATGCTGGCTACTTTTTCATTAAAACTCTCACCATATTCATCATAGTTTTTGTTTGTTCGTTTGTTCTTTAATTCCAGTCTGATAATTCCAACATTCCTGACATATCTGACTCTGGTTCTGATGTTTGTTTAGTCTCTTCAAACTGTGTTGTTCTTTGTTTTTCTTTTTCACCTTTGTGATTTTTGTTGAAAAAATCTGGTTAAAGGGAACAGTGGCAAATGGGCTGTCAATGACGTGGAGGCGGGGTGTGTGTGGGGGGGAAGCTCTCTGGAGTCCTATGATGACGTCTCGGGCTTTGGATGAGCCCAGGCCCCAGGACTGTGGTCTTCGCCAGTGCTTCTCGGCGTTTTCTGCCCCCCGAGGTGGAACAGGACGATCCACGGGAGTCGATTTGGGCATCTTCTTTCCCCCAGGTGACTTCAGCTCTGATAAAAGAGTTGGTCCTGAGGGACAGCCGCTCTGGCGTGGTTCAAAGCGGCTCCTTTTCCCTTCTCCCGGGAGCAGCACGAGGGGACTTTTCTCCAGTATTCACTGCGTCTGGTAGAGTTCCTGGAGGTAAAACTCACACAAGTGTGGGGGGGGGGGGGCGGGAGCCCCGCCATGACCAGGTCCTCCTGGAGTTGAGCTCTCAGGATCATCCACACGGACCCCCAGCACTTCACCACACCACAGTGTCCCCATGGAGGCCTCTGCTCCAGGACGCTGCGTCTGCCTGGTCGTCCCTCCAATGTGGGGGGCGGTGGCGTGCCTGTGACCTCGCTCCCCTGAGGGACCTATGAAGAGCTGTCGATTTTTCCATTCTTTCAGCTTTTTATTCATTAGGACAAGGCGGTGATTTTTTCCAGCGCCTACATTACGCCCTGGAAACCAACAGTCTGAAGAGCATCATTTTGAATTTAAATACTGTATTTCACCCACTTCTCTTGTACCTAATGGAATTCTTTTTTCAACAAATTCAAGGGCCACCGGGCGATCCCAAGCTGACCTGGTTGAACTTGACTCACTCACCTCTTATCCTCCTTCTTGCTTCGTTAAGTGCAATCAATTTAATTTCGCTTCTGAAGACTGACTTCAGAACAGAACAGAAGGCTTGATTTGGAGACTGGGCAAATAGGTCTCACCAAGGAGCTAGAAGATTTAGTTAGCAGCCATTAAAATTCAATACATCTTACCTTTCTTGATTCCTATAAAATACTTTAATGTTCCATTGATTGCCAACTCAATTGTTTTAACCAGTACCTAGGACCTACTCGACGGAGAGCGAGTTTTACAAAATACAAAGCCATTAATTGCATGATAATTTTATGTTCACGGTGGCAATATAAATGAGGCAGTAAAAAGCACTGTGAATGATTAAATGCCAAGGACTGAGGAAATACATTGGAATGACACTGAAGCATGATGCGACTTTAAAAAGACGCCTTCGATTTTGGAAATAGGCAGTATGTTTAATGAGCAACCTATATTCTGGCTAAGTCCCACTGCTGACACCAAACCTATTTTTTCATAAACGTTCCCCAGCTTTCTTTTCTCAGCTTTCAATGTCTAGGGTTTTACATCAAAAGAAATAGAAAGCTTCTCTTAAGTTTATAAGTTTTACATCAAGACTTTTTGCTTCTCCATTTTTCTACTCAACGGGTCTCAGAGTCCCTGCTGCCAGGCGTACTTTGGCTCACGGCCAAGGGACCCCTTCGGGAGAGAACCCTTCCGATTGCTCTCCTCTGTCCTTCTTCCTTTCGGGTCTGGACAAGCCAAGTCCCCTTGGGGAGCCATGGCAAAGACGCCGGAGAAACGACAGGTAAAGTGGCCAATGTCTGTTCCTTTTGACTAAGAATGGGTCCTGAGCCCATCTTGGCAGAGACTCCAGCAAAAAAAACTTCCAACTGGGTGGATTCTGAGCCACTGCTCTCTGTAAGTCAAGAGCCAGCACGGGAGACGTGGAAACGCGAAGATAAGTAAATCAGCTCCCACTTCCAAATCAGGAGGCGGAGGAGAGGCAGGGCCCTGGGGAAGAGCCTCTGGTCACCACGACCCCTTTCTGCGAGGCCAGAGCTGCCTGGTGGGGTCTCCGCGTGAGGGTGGCCTCTGAAGGTCAACTCAAGGCCGACTTCCAGACGGGCAGGGGGAGCGGGCTGGGGGCAGAGGGTCAGGGCAGGAGAAGCGACCTCTGCAGAGGGCAGGGGAGCCGGCAGAGGTGTGCCTGCCAGAAGACGGAAGGGAGAGAAGCAGACCCACTCGCCCCGGGGGACCTGAGCAGGGATTCAGAGCGTGGACTCCCCACCCCAGCGCTGGCATGGTGGGTGCTGGTGCATGCGACCCCGACAAAAATGTCTTCTTTTAGGGAATAGCAAGGTCAGGAAAACCAGATCCGGACCCGAAGAACCACATCGCAGAGAAAACTGTAAGATTCCCAAGAAACCCGCGAATGAAGAGACAGGCTGGGAGAACTCAGGAGCGAAGGGGCCGCTTCAGACCGGACGTCAGGGCAGGCTCCCTGGAGGCGGCGGCTTCGAAGAGCAGGAGAATCCTGGTGCTGGCAGCGACGTGGGGTGGGGACACATAATGAACAGCGGCACGAAGCCTGAGCAAGGACCCGCGGTGGGGACGGGCGCTTTGCACAGCTGCCGTGGACTCCCCTGCTATTCACAGACGTCCGCTGGGAGGAACCGAGTCAGGGGTGGAAAGGCGCGGGGCGAAGTGAATCTTTCCGAAGAGCTTCCCAGAGCCAAGGGCTCGTCCCGAGTCCTCTCCCCGGCTCCCCCACGGACGGCTCACGCTGCCTCTTCTGCAGAGGGCCGTCGTGTGCCCCCTCCCAGCCTAGCCGGGCCATTTGCTCATGAAGAGTAAACTCGCCCCGTCTGCCTCCCCAGCCTCTGCCACCGACCCCCCGCCTTCCGACGCAGCGCTGCACCCTAAGTTGCACACGAGAACGGCGGTCTCCCTAAACCAGCCCTCACCCTGCGATCGCCTGCGGACGCGAGGGCCAGCGGCTAACGGCACGGTCCCTGGTGGGAGACTTCCCTGGCCTTTGCCCCTTCAGCCACCTCTCCCCCTCCTACCTGTAAAATGTAAGAGACGTGGCACCCGGAATGAGAAGTAGCAACGTACGAATGACAGACGTCTCACGGGGAAAGACGAAAGTAAAGAGAAAGGAGGAAATACTTTTTAAAAATGATGATTGAGAAACTCTAAGAATAAAAGAAATACTTGAGACATCGGGGTGATGTACTGAAAGGGATCAAAAGGGATAGATTTGTAAAACTCCGCACAGAAGAACATGACGCTGATATTTGGGAGCAAAGAGCAACCGTGAGAAGCAGCGGGGTGAAGAGGCAGGCCCCCCAAGCGTGAACGGGAGCTGGGGGCAGGCGTCTCGCCGGTGACACTCGGATGCGATGTCTGGGCCTTTCGTGCACCCAAAGGGGTGAGGGGAGAACTCGAACTCAGAACTTGAGACCCAGCATGAGACTCAGACACAAGGCAACATCCGGCGCCCACAGCCACCGCGGTCCTCAGAGGCTTCGCCCCACGAAGGCCCTCTTGGGAACACCGGTGTCAGCTCAGGCCCCTGGCGGAAGCACAGGAAGCCACACGGGTGATCAAGCGATCGTCCCTCTTGCCTCTGGCTCCGACACATCACGACAGCACGGTGCCACCGCTGATCCTGACTTTGTGGAAATGTGCGACACTTCGTTCGTGATGGATTGTTTGCATTAACTTTGATGTTTTTAATATCTCACTAGAATAGTATTTGTCCTGGCTGAGTTGACACCCCTTTAAATTGTGCCCCCCCAGGACAATGCCTCACCCACTCCACCGCAGCCCCTGAGCCCCAGCCCAGCTGTCTCAGAACCCCCATGCATCAGCGCACCCCCCAGCGCATCCCCCAGAGAACACTCGGGGTCCCAGCGCTTCTCCACGTGGGGAAACCAACAGAAGGCCGGCACCCATGCGGGGTGCCCCCCTACGGCCGTCCAGCAGAGCACCCAGAAGGCGGGCGGGCATGCTAACGACCCTGAAGATTGAAGTGCAGCTCGACAGCTCTGTGGTTGGAGCTTGCTCCTGCTGTGAGGAGGGACCGTGACAGATGGCATACGATATTACAGTAATTTTACTGACAAAGCACTAAGCGTATCACAGAAGAAGTTCAAAATCAATTCATCCGCTTCCCAGCAGAAGCGGGTCTAATGGGCAGTGAAGCATCATCCCAATAATGTAGTTGTTCCAAAAAAAAAGGAGGAATTCGTGGGCTACCCCCGAACGGGTCTGATGTGACATCCTTTTCTGTTTCTGTAACCCTGATAAGGACTTAAAATCCCATTTGTATGGAAATAAACTCAGCTTAGAGGTTCTCTCCCTGCGCGGGGGGCCGCCTGGGGGGGTCTGTGCGAACCCCTCTCTGGTCAAATGGGATCTCAGGAGCTTCGGTGTCTGTCGCTCAAAAATAATACACACTCTTGTTGCAGCCCGACACGGTGGCTCGTTGGGGGCTGCCTCCACGAAGGTTCCTTGATGGCAAACAAAGAAAGCCACCCCTGAGCAACACGAAGTCCTGCCAGTACGTTCTTTTTCCATTTGAATAAAGTAAAGGCTCGGCCCAGCTGGAGGACGGGTTTAAGGGGATGGACGCCGTGCGGGGGCGTCGGGCTGGCAGAGGTGGCAGGGGACGGCTGACGACTCTGTCAGGACTGACTCATTCCGACCACAGAGCCGTAACTGACGTTCTGCACCCCAGCATCACCTCCCTTAGGGTGCAAGGTCCCCAGATGTCCGAGTTTGGGTCACATGCCCACACTGGACTGTGACCATGCCAAAACTGTCCGCGATGAACTAGCAAAGCGTCCTCACAGAAGTCCAAAGGTACCGTGGCCAAGGGAAGGGGGCGTGGGTGATGGGCGAGCCGGGACCACAGAGAAGCCGGGACGTCTCAGACGCCGAGGCCGTGACTTAGGTACGATGCACTGGCGACATCTTCCCGAGCTCAATCTCGCGACATGGGAATCGTTGGGGAAGCGCTTCACGCATTATCGTCTTCATCGTCATCACCTTCATTGTCATCGGCGATGTTTATTATTTGGAGGACTGGGCCAAGCCTCCGTGAAAGGGGGGGTCAGCTGTGGGAGGGGGAGGGCATCACCGAGTAGCTTATTTTTCCTTTGGCAGAAGACATGATGAGTAGATGAGCTTTTGGCCCCTGCTTCCAGGGAGCCCCAGTGGACACTGTCCGCACCACCCCGGCCTGGGGGTCCACTGGGCATGGCGCGCGGATGCCCGCGGCCCACGGTCCTTTTAGGGGGACATGAAAATGTTTTCAAAATCAGAAGAAACAAATGAACTTTTAAGTTGAAGAAAGTGTGTAACAGCATGCACTTGTCTTGATGCCGACGTGGTTGTAAATGATGATCGTGAAAGTCGTAACACAACAGTGAGTGCACTTGTTCCATCCACCACCTCTACCTGAAGCGAAGCTGGCTTTCGACCCCCTGGGACATCGCAGCCCTGAGTTAACAAGCAGAAGCAGAGAGTGCCCTACGCCCCTTTTAGTCTCCCGAGACCAACCAGACGTCCCCACCTGGGTCTCAGAAAGGAGAGGGAGGTGGGCCCGTGGTGGATGACGTGAGCTGCTGTTTGGGACCACAGCGCCCCATCCCCTCGCTGCAGGAGGGCCTGCGACCCGGGCCAGACTGGTCAGTGTCTCACTGCCCGGGAGAGAAGGTCTGATCCCACTGGGACCAATCAGACTCCTTCCCCGGGACTAACACACAATGCTGGGGTGACCTCAGCCACAGCAGGAAGGGGGCTTCTCAGAGGGCAGGTCATCAACTTGGAGCTGCCGGTGGTGGTCACCTCCACCATGCAGAAAGCACCTGTCTTCAGTGAGGAAGAAGAAAGCCAAGGAGGAACGTGAGAGAGGGAGGGAGGGAGGGAGAGAGGGAGGGAGGGAGGGAGGGAGGGAGGGAGGGAGGCACTGAGAATGTGAATAGCATGCAAAGGAGCAGGAAGAGCAAGAGAAGGGAATTTCTGGAAGGAGATAGAAGGCATTTTGTAACACAGACAGGCGGACTGGTAACTGACGTGTGCAGGTGGGAAGCAGAAGAGCCCGGTGAGCCGAAGACAGCAGAGCCCCAGACGACTGGCCCACAGGAGCGTGAGCAGCAGCGAGGGGAGAAGTGGGAGGCCCAAGAAGGGGGAGTTTTCAGAGGAGCCACAGAACCAACAAGAACAAAGAACAACCGTTTGAGCCCCACGCTAGCTGTCTTCTATCCCGGCATCTTCCCACCACCTATGGAATTTCCATCACCAAAACAAAACCCCCAAATGCGCCCTGAGTCCATTCTGAGCCTAATTCAATCGTTCCCAAGAAAGCGTCTGACCAAGAGATGGAAGATGCTGGTGCTGGCTCGAGTTTCCAGCCTGCTCACCTGAGCGCAGGTGAGTCCCGCCTCCTGCCTGCCCACACCGGCCGTCTGTAAAAAACCATCCCCAGCACGGCACAGCCCTGCGCACGCGTACACGCACACGGCACTCGCATGCGTGTGCGTGCACATGCACATGCACACGCACACATTCACACACACACGCACAGGTGAACTTTCCCACCATGGACTCATAAATACACTAATATTCCAAATCACCAACTTTGCCTGTTGCCAGGGTAACCGGCAGTATTAAACCCTGCTGCTGACATAAAGTATTTATGTGTAATTGCCTCGTGTAAGGACAAAGAGCTTTTCTTTTGTATAAAACATGAGCGTGTTTTGGATGAGGTGGGTGTTTTTATCACGTTGCAGCCACATCCCTCTGGGCCCCCAGCCTCCGCCCCAGAGAACGCGACTTCCAGAAAGAGGACAGCAAGTCTGCAAGTAGGGGTCAGCCCCGTGGGGCGCCACCGGCCCGCCTCGGGCTGCGGTCAGCCCAAGGCCCATCAGGGGCTCGTCTCTTTACCTCCCGGGTGGAGTGGGGGCTGACCGTTCCGTTTCTACTCGGGTGAGCTCGTGCACATACCGTCCCCCACGGCGGGCTGTTTCCTGAGCCCCACTGGCCATCGTCATGGGTCCCACGGAGGGGACAGTGCATGGGATTGCAGGCGCAGATTGAGAGGGGTCACGACTGGATGTTTCCGGAGGACGGGGGCGTGGCCGGTGGCATCCCCGTCCCCGGAGGCCTCCGTGAGGGGGGCGTCGGGGCACCTGGATTCTCGCCCCATCCGTGGCTTTCCGCTGATACCGTAGTGCTGTTTTCACAGCCTTCCTTCCCGAGCCCGGGCTGGGCAGTCCCACACCTGACAGCGAGGGCGCCCAGTGTCCTCAGGGTCTCAGCGAATGCGACAGGGAAACCTTCCGTCACTGGCATCCGGTCCTCACAATCGCGGCAGGAGGAAGAGCCTCGCTCCTAGGAAAGGTGCATCGCTACTTCTCTACTCGCCTCTGTCGCCAGCTTTCCAGGAAGGGCGCGGTTCTAAGTGGGGCGCAGTCCTCCCGGGCGTTCCCACCTCCTTTCGGGAAGACAGGAATTTAGAGTGCAGGGCAATGTGTTACCCAAGGGGTGGTCCCCGAGCCGGGCCCAGAACCCCACAGAAGGATCCCAGCGCTGTGGGGTGGGGGAAAGAGAGGCCGTCAGTGGATGAAAATTCACCAGTAAAATTCACAATGAATGAATGAATGAATGAATGAATGAAGAGAGAACAAACGAATGGATGGCCTGAGACGGGAGGAAGGACCGAGCAGGAAGGTCCTGAAGGAATCGGGCAGGTGGAGAGGATCCGGGCCCAGGGCGCCCGCGCTGGCCCGGCCCGCTCTGGGGCCGCAGCGCAGCCGGCCACCGCTGCCCCTCAACCCCGAGCCGTCACTCGGCGGTGCCGCGTTAAAACGCCCCGAGGGGGACCGAGGAAACAGACAAGAACTAGCACCGCGACCATCTCCGCGGCCGCGGTGGGACGGACGCGCCCCGGATCCGCGCGCCTGCGGGAGGCTGCGGGTCACGGCTCGGTGACCGAGCCCTTCCCGGGGCACGGGCTGGGCCTGCACCGCGCCCGCGGGTCTGCAGCCCGCGGAGGGCTCTCCGGGGGCGGGACCCCACCCCTGCCGCGCAGACCCCGCCCCTTTCGCCCCCCCCCGCCCCCCAAGCGCCCCCACCCTGTCTGTCACGATGGCCTCCTGTGGTTCGAGTGGCATCTGGTCCTAAAGCGTCCCCAGCTCTGGCTCCCTCGTCCAGGGTCCCCCCCCAGGCTGCTCTGGAGGAAGGGGCTATCCGTCCTGGTGGTCCAAACGCGCGCTGCTCCGCGGATAAACGCGGCCGCGGGGCTTGATTAGAGGGGGTCCCCTGACGCGGGGCAGAGCCGCGGCCTCCCCTGGAGTAAGATCCTCGCCTGCCACTTCCGTTCTGGTCTCCGGATGCCTCGAATCTTCATAAAAGTCATGCACTGGACTCGCCGGGCCGTTATTTCTCCTTTTAAAAATCTTTTCCTCCCTGCGGTCGACGTGCAATTCCCTGCCGTCCCTTCCTCGTCCATCCATCTCCACTTCCATCTCGGTCTCATGGTCCTGGCGCACCAGCTGTGACCCGGCGTCGACTCCGCCTTTGAAATCAAGTGCAACCCGGTTCGGTTCCGAGTGGCCGGGTGGCCCGAACGCGCATGCGCTGGGGTCCGGCAGCGTGTGCCTGAGCTGTGTGAGCTGGTGTCAGAACGGACATGCACACTGCCCCCCAACATGGACACGCACACTGCCCCCCAACACTCGGGCAGGGCTGGGCTCTGCGGGCAATCTCGTCTCCACTCTCTACGAAGCGGCCGCCACCCGCAGACGGGTCTTTCCTTAAGCTCTGGTCCCCTCCGCAGCTCTGAGCCCCTCTGTCCCCAGGGCTGGGTCAGAGACGATGGACGCTCAGCGTCCAGACTGGGCGCCTGGGCCCGCGGCCTCCCTGGCACGCGCCGCGCAGCAGCGCCAGCCCCAGCCGGGCCCTTCGTCCCACGCAGACCTGGGCCGGCCGGGCTGCCACCCTCCCGGTCCCCAGACGCCCTCCAGCCTCCCCGGCAGCCGCGCGCCCACGTCCCCTGCCGCGTCCGAGCCTCCCAGGCCACCCGAGCCTCGGCCCGCTCTGCGCGCGTGGGCGCAGGGGCGCAGCGCCCGCTGAGCGTCCCCGAGGGGACCAGCACCCCGCCCAGCGCACCGGCCGTAATTCCCTTTCGTCTCCCAGCCTCTCGGGAGTCCCATTCTTGCCCAGAGCTTCCCTCCCATCCAGGGACATCAAAAGCCAGTTAGGCAGTTGTCCTCGGTGCCGCCTGCATCTAAACGTTTCCAGACGTCTCATTCTGCCCCTGCCGCGGTGACACCGGCACCCGCGACCGCCCACCCCGCCCGGTGCCCGCGGAACTGCTGCCCAGCGCCCGCCCGCACTAGGCTCTGCCGTCTGCACCAGCGGTCCCGAACCGTGTCCCCTCTAAACTGCTGTAAAATCGTCCATCAAACTGCGATGACTCAGATGCACTAAGGGGCCGCGACAATGTCGAATGGGCGAAGAGGCTTGACCAAAAGGCGGGTCGCCCGATCCCAGAGCACTCCATTTCCACAAGACCATCGACTTCGCGTCGCAGCCGAGAACATGAGTGGCCCTCCGGGGACGTCAGAGGCACCCAGCAAACCACCCCGAGGGGGCGAGGTGACAAACCCTCCGCGGGGTGGCCTCAGCGTCCACCCTGTCGCCACGTCCCGTCCGCTGCTGCGTGGGAATCCCAGCGCCCGCCCGGCATTTCCAGTGGGCAGACGAAACCGCACGCGGTTACCTCCGGCGAGGGGCGAGGGGCGCGGGGCCGAGGGTGACCGCCGCGGCCACGGCCCCGAGCCCGCGCAGCCCAGCGGGAGCACAGCCCTCTTGCACACCCGCGTCTCACCTGCATTCTAGTCGTGGGTGCTCTTCAAAGCTGCTCCGCTGGAGACAGGAAGGGTTCACGTGGGCCACCACCTGCCACCGGCGGATAAATTACTCTTTTCCCGAGAAATGTCTCTATTCAAATGTTTACCCTGAGGGAACTGGTAAGCCAGGTCCCTAATTAGAACCAAGTGTCTGTGTGACACGTGTAAGACCCACGCGGCCACCGAGAGCCACGGAGCAGAGAGCACACCAAAGGCAAGATGACACCGGACAGGCTACAGCTGAGCAAAGGACAGTCCGACCGGCCTCCGTTAGTTCTTTATGCATTTAATCAACTGTCGAAGCTGCTGCCTGCCACCCCCGCTCCCAGGGGTCTCTCTGCGATCACTAAAACAATAATGACAAATTGGGAAGGGCTCAGAGGACAGACAAATGTGAAGCCAAGTGTTGACGACGGCAACAGGAGGTGACAGCCAGCAGCCCTCAGACACCAGGAGCTGGGGTCGGCCCTGGGGGCCTTCCCTGCCTGCGTTTACAGCCCACCAGGAAGGGGTGATGACCAAGGACAGTGACAACGAATCCAGCCCGAAGCTGAATCAGCCCTGACGACCAGCCTTGCTTCACTATTCCCACCTGCAGACTCGTGCCCAGGCCCTGGCCTTGGGGAGCCGGCCACCACCCGCCTGGCTTTTGGGTTCCACGTTTCTTCGCAGCATCTAAATTCCAGAATCTTCTGTCTCATGAGTTTCCAGGTTCGGGCAGAGCCTGGTTTACCATCCTGCACGAAATGATCCCCAGAAGTAAAAATGACAGGCCCACCCAAGTGCCTGGACTGCCCGGGGGGGATGGGCTTCTAGGCACTGGGTGTTTCTCCATGCATCTCGGCTCCGTCCATGTCCTCTGCCTCTCCATGTCCCCAGCGTCCCCCTCCCCAGGGGAAGAGCTGCTGCTCGGCCCTCCTTTCTGCAGGGAGACCCCCTGAACCCCCGCTGCCCGCGTTAGACACCCGACCGCGTGCTGCTTCACACTGGTTTCTTTCCTTTGCTCATCAAGCTGATGGACTTGGAACCGGCAGGAGCGAGGCAGGGTAGGAAGGGCCCCTGGCCTGCTGGGGCTTGCTGTTCTGGGGGCGGGAGGGGGGGCCACAGCCCTCACGCACACGTCTTACTGCAGCGCCTGATTATAAATGTTCACATGCAAAAAACCCGAGGCGCAGCCCCTAGGCGTAAAACACCCCACATGAGTGCACACACACTTTCTCTCGCCAGCCCCAGTCCTTCGACCGTCGACACTTCCGTGACCAGGGACCCTGTGCACGCAGGTCACCCCTGGGGTGGGGGTGGGGCCCAGAGGGGGGCCAGCGAGGGCCAGCCCTGCCACCCCATGGCCTCCTTGACGGGAAAAGAACCTTTGCTCTCTCTTCCCATCCTCCCCACCCGCTCCCTCCTTCCTTTCTCATAATTAATCCATTTGACGAGTGAGAAAACTATTTTCAAAATAAACAAAATAAATCAAAACGGTGCCACCTTCCCTCACTAATGCCCTCCATCCATCACGGACGAGCGTTTTACGCAGAAGGGGCGGGGAGCAGACGGCGCAGACCTAAGCTCAGCGGCCCTCCCAAATCTGTAACATTAAGGTGTTGGGATTGATTTGTCATTAAGGCGAGAGCTACGGATGCTTTATGTGTCCCGAAGGAGGGGGGAATCGATGGGGAGAGGGGCCAGTCCGTGGGCGAGGGATAAAGAGGAGTCCGAGCCCCGTTTACTGCCTCGCTCAGTGCTGCACAGGGCCGGGTGACAGCACAGGACAGGCAGGGTCAAGTCCCCAGGCCCCAGGGGAGCGGGGTGGGGGCCGGCTAGTGCCTCCCTACAGGTCTCTAAAGGCAGCATCTGGGTCGTTGGCTGCAAACCCAAAACTGACAGAGGAAAAGTAGAAGACGGGGAGCAGACAACAGCAAGTGAAGTCCCCCAAGGGGCCAAGTCGGACGCTCCAAATCGGGAGCCAGCTGCCCGGCTCCCCGTACCTACGAGCAAAGCTTTTCCACGCACACGAAAAGCAGCGGCGAGCTCCCTAGGTCGACCAGGACGACAAGTCGGGCAGCGACAGAGGCTGGCGGGGATGCGGAGGGGCTACAGAAAGGAATGACATCGCGAGACATGCTACGACTTGGGGGAACCCCAAACTCGTGACGCTAAGAAGCCACCCGCAAAGGGCGCGATTGCACGGTCCGCCTGCACACCCCGTGAGAAGAGGCGAAGCCAGCGGCAGAGGTGGGGGGAGGGGCGGGCCGGAAGTGGCTCCCCAGTGGGTGCAGGGCGTTTTTTCTGGGGCTAATGAGGACGTCTGAAACCAGGGAGAACGAAAGGGCGGTTCCACAGCGCCGTGAACACACTAAGTGCCACTGAATTGCACACCTTAAAATGGTGACTATGTCACACGAGTGTCACCTCCCCATCCGCACCAGCACTAAGAGGTGTAATCTCCTACAACCTCTCGTTTGGGACATGGGAGCAACACCTGGACGCTGTGCCCCCCTCTGGTGCGGAATTTCTGGGGACTGGACTTTATCCGAGGCGGGGTGCTTCTCGGTGAAGGCGGCCCCTCCCCCCAGGGAACACAGGACGGCGTCAGGACACGTTTCCCGCTGCCACAGCGGGGGAGGCACGACTGGCGTCTAGGCGGCCAGGGTGCCGCTAAATGCCACCCCCACACGCAGGACAGCCCCCACAGGAAGTGCCAGAGCCGGGGTGTCGACCATGCCAGGGCTGAGAACCCCCGAGAACCCAGGGGAGCAGGCGGACAGGTGCACAGCGGGGCTCAGGCACAGAGGCCACTGCAGCGCACTCACAATTTTCACGTGACCGTGAAATTCTATAACGAGCCTAAATGCCCATCGATAACGGCTCCTCCTCGTACGGAAATATGGAGTGACCAATACAAACGCTGATATGGATCTATGCGGAAAGGACCTTAACTTAGCGCCTGTCAGGCTGTCGGCCAGTCCAGGTGGCACTGCACACCTGAGCACCCGCGTCACCTCTCAGGCGCGGGCAAGCAGGGCTGCTGTCGGTCCCAGCTTTGTTCCCGCACCTGCAGCTCCCCGAGCAGAGCCTGGCACATGGTAGGTGCCCATAAGTCTTGGACGGATGGAAAGCTATGGCCACCCCTTAAACGCCGAGTTTTTAAGAGGAAGAGCTGTACAGTGGAACTATGTCTGTTTTGGAAACATTTTCCTTAGCGTCGCTCAGGGCTCGATCCTGACGTCCGCTAACTGGACACGTCAGAGGCTTTCGTTGAACGGCTCTAGTCATCTGAAAGAGCTAAACCCCCTCAGCCCGACATAAAGGACGTGAACACAGATGGCCAGACCTGCAGCTGGCACAGGCGGCGTGGGCCACTGCGGGCCCAGCATCCGTCCCCTCTGGGGGACAATGATGACAGGCTGCTTAGTGTGTCTCCGGTATTCCGCTGTCGACACTGGCCGGCTGGAGCCCCGGCTGTGTCACCAGGAGGGGCGGTGCCCGTCTGTAAGCAGAACGCCCGCGGAAGCACGGCCACGCGCCTGCGTTTCCTCCCAAAGTCCCGGGGCGCCGCCGTGCCCTCCAGCGCCCCGAAGAACCACCGGCGACCCAAATCGCGTTCTTTCTCTCTCGCCTTGGGAACAGGAGCGTCAACCCTGGGACAGGTTTTCGCTTGACACACAGTTTCCTGCACTTTGCGCTAGTTTCTCTGCGTCTTTTCCGTTCCCCGTGCCGCCTACGTTGGGGCGAGTGGAACGAGGAGTTCCCACCAGGGCTGAGTCCCCACACCGTCACAGTCTGCCTGGCACGGCCTGCTGGGCAGGGCAGGCCCAGACCCCGTGCCGGTGCATGTCACGCCTCGCTCGTCCAGGGGGCCCGTGCCAGACGAGGGGACCCGCGGCCCCTCCGCTCCGGACCCGCCAGCCTCGGGCTCCAGGTGCCACTTCTTCCAGATCCAAAGGAGACGAGTTTTTGTGTAAGCTCCTGTGACTTTGTCCCCGTGTCACTAATTAGATTTCATAACACTATGCGGGCCAAACCAATCACATCTGTGGGCCACCAGTTTGAGCGTCTCACCTTGAGTTTGACATTGACTTCAGCGCTGTCTACTCCTGGCCAGTCACCTGATCAAGGGACAGGTCGCTCTCCAAGGAGCCTCTGAATTTGTTTTTCATCTTTATCTCATGAGTTTCTTCACACGACCCCGGGCTGGGGTGGGGCTCTCTTGAGGCCGAGTCTCCAGATGACTTCTGCTTTTGGAAGTCGCATTCATTATGCCCCGAAATCAATTTTCCCCTCCAGTCAACCAGATAATGGGTTGCAGGCCCTAACCTGGTGCTTGTCCCCCACGCGACCCGGGCGCCAACGAGGGCGTCACGGCCAGAGAGGGAAAGAGCGAGTCCCCTCGGCAGCCCCAGCGCTGGCACGGAGGGGTGACGTGTGCGGGCCCGCGGCCACGGCAGACGCTGGCGGTCACCCCACGCCAACCCTGGTGTCCTCCCCCGACGCCTCGCCCAGCCTGAGGCCCCGTCTCCCCCCGCAGCCCCCTGCGTCCCGCACAGGGAGGCCACCTCCAGGCCCCGTCCCCCTTGTCCGTCACCAAGGAGCAAACACACACCTCCCTCTAAGCTGGGACCCACCTGCCGGTGACACCGGAGCAAGGTGACACCAGGACCCTCAGCCTCTGTGGCCAAGGGTCCGTCCCCACCTCGACTTGAGCCAGGGGGCTCGGCGAGTCGGCCAGCACCCAGCACCGCGTGGACGTCCCCGGGCGGCGTGCCGGCTGCGAGGCTGGTCCCCACGGCCACCGTCACTTCCAGCGGCAGAGCCTCACGCTAGCGCGGAGTTGGATGGAGACAGGTCGGTGCCTAGGCCACCTGCCCTTTAACCCTCACAAAAGCTCTGAGCGCTTCATGCCCTTTCCACAGAGGAGCACATGGAAGCTTCGAGCATTCATTTGACAGCGAAGAGGGAAGGCAGGCCTCCAGCTGGGACTAGAGGCCTGGGCGTCGGGCAGGGACACGGGGGGCACACGGGGCGAGCACAGCCCACCCGAACCCATCGAAGCACTCCCAGGAGACCCCACCGGGCCCCCGAGCCCCGGCTGCAGGGTTTCGCCTCACAGAATAAGCTCCTTCTACAGCATCGAAAGACCTCAGCCCAGGACGAAAGAAACGGGGAAAACCAGGCAGTGAGTGGCCAGGGCTGGGACGGCGGCCCGGACACTGACAAGGGCCCCCGAGGGCCCCTGCCCACCGCGCCCCGGCACTTCACACAGGCAGCACCCGCCCGGCCCGTGACTTCGCCCCGCCCGGGAACCCCGGGGGGGAGGGGTGCGACAGGCACGAGGCCAGCGCAGGGCAGAGCGTCTGGCGGGTGGCAGGCTGGGACGCCGCGGGGGGGGGGGGGGCACGCGGTCCCCTGGCCGGCGTCACGCGCCGCAGAGCTGGCCCCCCTGCTGAGCTCAGGCGTGCAGTCTGCCCTCGTGCGGCTGGCCACCCGCCACCTGCACCCACAGCAGGGCCTCGGACCGGGGGCTCAGGTGTCCACAGCAAGATCATATGTGAAGCTGCACGCAGACGTCACCGGCACGAGAGGGTGTCACACGGCCTTCCCGGGAAGTCCGCTGTTGACCACGGCAAAGCCGTCCGAAGGACACACGCAGGCTGCCCTGGAGGCCCAGGGACAGAAGGCTGGCTGGGTGCTGCCCCGGCCAAGAGCCAGCTCTCCCGCATTCGTGCCTCGGTCTCTCTGCTCTGGAACCGGACCCTGGGGACTATAGCGGGACGTGCCCCGCACCCCGGTGCACCTCCAGGACGGCCTTCAGAGGCGGCAGGAGAGGGGCCGGCAACGGCCCAGGTTTACAGAAC
>CM053508.1:129923737-129945199 GCA_028627145.1 Eidolon dupreanum | reverse complement strand
GGAGCGTAGAGCACTGGTTCTCACGTGGTGCCCGCGAGAGTCACCTGGGAGGATGTCTTACATACGGATGCCCGGAGATTCTGACTTATTCAGTCTGGAGTGAGGCCCAGGCACTGGTCTGTTTGGTCCTGGGGGTGACTTGACCCTCAGGACACGGGCTCAGGACCCGCTGTCAGCAGACGTGGTGCTGGAGAATGAGGAGCCAGAACCCGCTGGCTCCCGAGCTCCTCCTGGGGCCGTCTCACTCCTGCCCTGGGCTGCTTTGACTTGGGACTGAGCCCTCCCTCTGAGGCCTGGCTCCGGGAGGGGACCTGGTGGGCAGGGACCTGGCGTCTGTGTGCTGTGCGACTGGCAGAGAAGCCCAGATCGTTTGGAAGGAAGTGGGATCCCCCAGGAGACCTAACCAGCCAGCGGGAAAGGGGAGGGCGGTGCCTGCCTTTGCGACATGGTTGTACTTGGAGGAACAGAGGCTGCAACTCACGCGTCAGCTCTGGTGGCAGTGGCTGCCCGTGGGGGCTCCCGAGGCCTGACCCGGGTGTGCTGGGGCGGAGCACTGTCCCTGATTAGCAGGATCGCTGATGGTGCCCGCAGGAGGCGGGACAGCCATGCAGACTCACAGTGGCGGGGGCCGCACGCATGGCAGTGCCGGTGGGTCGTCGCCTGGCCGCCTAGGTGTGAAGACGAAAGGGACAGCAGTGAGCGTTGGCCTTGTCAGCTGGCCACCTGCGTGGTCTTCGAGCCTGTCAGCTGGCCACCTGCGTGGTCTTCGAGCCTGTCAGCTGGCCACCTGCGTGGTCTTTGAGCCTGTCAGCTGGCCACCTGCATGGTCTTTGAGCCTGTCAGCTGGCCACCTGCGTGGTCTTCGAGCCTGTCAGCTGGCCACCTGCGTGGTCTTCGAGCCACTGGCTTCCTGCAGTTTCTCGTGTCCCTTAGTCAAGACAAGGCCTGAGCTAGACTTGGGTGCCACCCATCTCAGCCTTCCCTGTCATCACCAAAGCACGCAGTCCTGGGGGGCAGCGTGTTGGGAGGAGTCTGTCGCCTTCTGCCCAAGGTTTGGCAATGGACAGGCTGCCGGGTCCTTCAGACACCCAGGGACAGGGACCGCCGTCAGGGGACCTGCAGCAGCTCAGAGACGGCGCTGGGCGTTCGGCTGCTGGGGATAGGCCTCACTTTTTTTTTTTTTTTGGTAAAAAACAACATAAAGTTTACCATCTTACCCATTTTCAAGTGTATAGTTTATCAGTGTTAAGTATATTCACATCGTTGGGACACAGATCTTCAGAACTTTTTCATCTCACGGGTTTGAAACTCTGTACTCGTCAAACAGCCCCCACCTCCCCGCCCCCGGCCCCCACCATTCTGCTTTCTGCCTCAGAGTTTGGTCCACGAACTCGGTGTGAGTGGAACCACACAGCGCGTGTCTTTGTGACTGGCTCGTTCCACTCGGCATAGTGTCCTCGGGGTTCGTCTGTGGTGTAGCGGGTGCCAGGATCGCCTTCCGTTTTGGGGCCGACTGACAGTCCACTGTGTGGAGGGACCGTCCCCTGTCAGCGGCCTCGGGGCTGCTTCCACCCTGTGGCTTTGTGAATGACCGTGCCGTGGACGTGGCATGCACGTGTCCCTTGGAGACCCTGCCTTCAGCTCCCTTGGCTCCGTTCCCAGGAGTGGGGTGGCCGGATCATCTGTTGGTTCTATTTTCAGCGTTCTGAGGAACGGCCATACTGTTCTCCGCAGTGGCCGCACCATGTTAGGCCCCACGTGCTTCCTTCTCTTTGCGACTCCCTCAGCACACGTGAGG
Organism: Eidolon dupreanum; assembly: GCA_028627145.1. Lineage (NCBI taxonomy): Eukaryota > Metazoa > Chordata > Mammalia > Chiroptera > Pteropodidae > Eidolon > Eidolon dupreanum. The sequence goes on along the minus strand of CM053508.1, from coordinate 129,943,401 downwards.
TATTTCCGTCTGTTTGACAGAGGAGGGAACCCGGTGGCAGAGCCGAGACTGGGACACAGGGCTCCGGGCTCCCTCCTGGGACTCAGTCCATGCCAGACACTCCGCCTGCCCCCGCCCCACACGCAGGCCCGGGCAGCGGGGCGTGAGGGGCAGTCGGAGCAGGGGCAGCTCTGAGAGGGAGGGTCTGAATCCCTGGGGGTCACAGTCCCTGGGGTTAGGGTCCTTCCTGACCCCATCTGAGTCCCAGAGCCCAGGGCACAGCGGGGTGTATGGGGGGCGGACAGCAGACAGCGGCCACTGGGCTAGGCGGGCCCAGCACAGCCAGAGAGAAACAGAGTCCAGACTGATGAGCCATGCCCAGTTTTAATCAAACATGCCTGACCTGAGGCTTCCGCTGTGCTGCTGGGCTTGGTTCGCTCTCCTCTCCATTTAACAGAGGGAAACTGAGGCCCGGGGGCCGGGGTGGGTGGGGCAGGCCTCCTGGCGTGGAAGCAGTTCCCCAGGCCCCCGCGGTGCCCCCTCACCCTCCAGCACAGGTTGCTGCAGGCCTTCTCTGGATGCTCATCCTGGGAATCCTCAGAGCTGGTGGCCTTGCCGGTCACTGAGGCCACTTCTCGCCTTCTGTCCTGTCTGGGCAGAGGTGCGTAGGGAGCCAGAGGGGCAGGGGTTGGAGTCTGCTGGTTCCAACCATAAGCTGACCCTTTCTGCAGATGAGAAAACTGAGGCCCAGGGGGCACAGGCCGTGAGTGGCAGTAGCAGGTGTTTGAACCCAGTCGGTTCTGACTCCAGAGACTTTGCTTCTAAGCTCAGGGTCATATTTCTCTCTGCCCCAGGATCTCCATCCACGTGCACGAGACAGGTACACCTGGGGAGCCGCTTGTGACACAGGAGGATAGCCTCACGCCCATGCCCCCTGCAGAGGCGCCAGCAGCTGCCCAGCCAGATGAGCAAGACCTGCCTGGGCCCAGGTGCTGCCCCCAGACCCATGGGAACGAGTCGGGGAAACAGATCCCAAAAGGAGCCCGCGGGACCTCCCCACTGAGTGAGCAGAGCAGCGATGCAGGTGCAAAGGCCAAGGAGACGCATGGGCCTGCGGCGGATCCCGCCACGGGACCAGGCGAGGCCAGGACGGACACAGGAGAGGACGCTGCGGCCCTGAGCCAGCACCCAGACAAAGGCCCAGGAGCAGCGGGCCCCGAGGCCGGCGAGGGCTGCCCCCCCGAGGGCCTGGGCGGAGCCGAGGCGGGGAGCAGGGCGTCCCCGGGAGCCCAGGCTGGCAGCCTGGTTCTGGGTAAGTGTGGCCGCTGCCCTGTGCCCATGGCGAGCGGGTTTGGAGGGTCTGCTCCTGGGGGCCTCCCTGCAGCTTCCAGGGAGAGATGGTGCGGGTCTAAGGGTGCAAGACGGGCTGGAGATGCAGCTGCCGAGCAGAGGGGACCGTGGGCTCCCCTGGGGCATCTCTCAAAGCGCCTGAGTCGCCACCACTGCCGTCATCCTGCATGGGGCGGGAGGGCTCGCGAAAAGCAGGTGCACGAGGGCCACCGCCAGCTGTTCGCACCCAGTGAGCCAGCTCTCATCCAGGGTGGGGAAGGGTGGTCGGGTGCTGCCCTGCTTCCTGTCGCCGTGGTGAGGGAGGCGTCCTGTGTCCTTGTGCCCCAAGCCCTGCTGCCCCTGCTGCCCTGGGCTCCGCGGTGGCCCTGTCACGTTGACATCCCAGCTGCTGCTGCTCCCCTAGTGTGGCTTGGCCCAAGTGTGGGCGCGGGCCTCCCTTAATTCCTGTAACACAGCTGAGAGCGGCCGTGACTTGGGAGGCTTTTCTGAGCCTGGGACAGTGACAAAGCCAGTGCCGACGGAGGACTCTGTGCTGGGCTGTACGTGTCAGCGCCGGCCCCTGCCACCCGGGTGTGTGTGTGTGCGTGTGCGTGTGTGTGCGTGTGTGTGTGCATGCGTGTGCATGCGTGCGTCTGTGTGCGGAGGGCATAAGTGGTCACACAGGAGAGGCTGAGAAGCGCCCCGGCCGCAGCGTCGGCGCTGGCGGGGCCGGGGCCTGGCCCGCCTGTGTGCTCGTCACGGCCTCACCACCGCTAAGAGCAGAGGCAGCAGACTGTAACCTGGAATGTTCCAGATTTAGAATATGCTACACACGCCTGAACCCAGGTTCTCCCAACCTACTGGGAACCCAGAAAAAAGAAAAATCCACCAAGTCCCACAGGCATTGCCCCCGGCGTCCAGGGCTTGGCTCTGCAGGGACAAGAGGGAAGGAGCGCTGTGCTCGCAGGGCAGGCTCGGGCTTCGTCTTCGGGGAGCAGAGAGCCACTCGCATTGACAAACAGAGAGACCGGTGTTTTCTCGGGCGCGGGGTGTTGGAGTTGCTCCTGGCGTGCGGAGTGCCCCCGCGCCAGCTTCCAAACACGCGTCGGCGCGAGCCCCGGCCTTCCCGCGGGGCGCCCCGGCCGACTGCACTCGCCGGCTCGCGTCGCCGTGCGTGGAGCGTGGTCTGGTCCTGTTGTGCCCTCCGCTCCGTTTCACGTGGCGCTTCTGGGTTCCCATCACCTCCGTAGGACAAGGTTTGTTTTTTGTTTTTATTAAAAGAAAACAAACCCAAAGCACTTTTGTCTGTTCAAGTGCTGGTGCCCTCCATTTCCCCGCCATCCCGGTTGCTGCCCGCCCCCGCCAGGGGCTGCCTCGCGGGCTCCGTGCCCTGTCCGGACACCCAAGGGCGAGAGGAGAGGCGGGTGGGTGTTCGTGTCTCCAGCTGCCTCCCTGGCACGCCACCCCTGCTGGCTCCACAGCCCGGCCTGTGCCCTTGAAACAGCCCGTCCTCACGCTCTGCTCCGTCACCCCGAACCATGCGCCTCCCTCTTCCCGCGGCCGCGCCGACCGCCCTCCCCGCCCCCGCCCCCGCCCGCCCCACCGGCCCCTTCTGGACCTCGGCGCACAGACCGGACGTGACCTCTGCGTCTTGCAGTGAGCCCTGGCGTAGGTTCCGGGAGACCCAGCTCAGGATCCCATCTGTCACTGACTCACTGTGTGCCCTTGGGCCAGTCACCTCACCTCTCTGGGACTCAGCTTTCTGCTCTGCCATGGGGGACTTGAATGCGATGATTTTTGCGAAGGGCAGAGGGCTTGTCACGTGAACCAAGGGGGTCCGGGATGGGCGGCTGAGGCGGGGGCTGCCCGTCAGAGGCTCAGGGGCTCTGTCTCCTGGACAGATGACAGCCCGGCGCCACCAGCCCCTTTCGAGCACCGGGTGGTGAGTGTCAAGGAGACGTCGGCCTCGGCGGGCTACACCGTGTGCCAGCACGAGGTCTTGGGAGGGTAGGTGGCTCTCCGCTCTGCTGAGGGGCGGGAGAGGAGGGCCTCCGCGGCGTGGCAATGGGACCGTGTGCTGGAGGGGGCCGGGGGCCACCATGATGGGGGGAGGACGTCCCCCGGGGTGAAGCGCGGCCAGGCAGCGTGCGGTGTGGGATGTCCCCTGGGGTGCGGGGCAGCCCACGCGGTGTGGGGTGAAGCGGGTCTCTTCTGGGTTTTAGGTGGCCTGCGTGGAGTAGGGTGATGGTGTGGGGACTCTGGAGAGGAAGGAGGAGGGCTGGGACCAGAAAGCCCAGGGGACAGGCGGGCCCGCCACGTCGGGGCGAGCCTCGTGGGCCCTCAGCGTGCTGTGTCGTCGTGTCTGCAGGGGCCGGTTTGGTCAGGTCCACAGGTGCACGGAGAAGTCCACAGGCCTCTCGCTGGCGGCCAAGGTCATCAAAGTGAAGAGCACCAAGGACCGGGTGAGGCCCCCGAAGCCCCTGGCCGAGCTCAGGACTCCTGCATGTCTTTCTCGGCCCCCCGGGGCCCCACACTGCCCCGGCGCCCCAGGCTGGACGGGAGACCCGGCCACTTTTCCCGCCTCTCTCGCAGACTCCCACACCCCAGTAAGCAGGTCACTCACACCCTGGGCCGCGGGGCCCTCCTGGGCCTCCGGCTTCCCACCTGCGGTGGAAGAACCTGGTCCGGGTGGTGGGTTGAGACCTGGTGTGAGCAGGGAACGGGTGTGAGGCGGGCACGTGCGTGCGCACACGCGTGTGTCTTGGAAGGCACGGCTGGCGCTTCTTCCTGACCCGTTCCTTGGAACCTTGTCCTTGCTCTGTCCCCGGAAGGAGGATGTGATGAACGAGATCAACATCATGAACCAGCTGAGCCACGCGAACCTGATCCAGCTGTATGACGCCTTCCAGGGCAAGAGCAGCTTCACCCTGGTCCTGGAGTAGTGAGTGTCCGGGCGGCGGGCGGCGGCTTCCCTCCCACCTTCCCCTCGCTGGGCCAGCCAGGGGATGTCACCATCCCTCCGCTCGCCCTCCAGCATGGGGCATGGAGGACAAAGCCATTTGTCACACACTGGTGGCTGGTGAGCCTGATTTGACCTGCAGATGTATGTCAGTTTGGCCTAAACAATTTTTAGTAATTTTCATTTGGCTCTTGGTAGCTGGAAATTGGGAAATTTCACATTAAAATCCAGCTATCCGGTTTTTCTTGCAGATATAAAAGATCTATTATGCTGGACCTGTGTTTCCAGCTGGAAATGGGTTGATTTTGCCCACTGGGGGTTCTTGTCATGTAGGTACCAACATTTCCATGTAGGAAAATGAGTTTACAGCCTCGGCTTGGGGCATCCAGGGTGAGCCTAGATTATCAACACAGATGACAATCCCGGTCTCCCCTTTGGCCTGTGACTTCCTCTTTGCCAACAGCACTCTGGGCTGGGAACGGGCCAGAGCACAGGTCCCCGTAAAACCCCAGATGACCGCAGGTTCCCCTGGGTTGGCCCGTTTTTGGCTCCCGGAGCTGAGAGGCCCGGCCCGCCCTTTGCCTTGGCAGCGTGGATGGGGGCGAGCTCTTCGACAGGATCACGGATGAGAAGTACCACCTGACCGAACTGGATGTGGTCCTGTTCACCAAGCAGATCTGCGAGGGCGTGCACTACCTCCATCAGCACTACATCCTGCACCTGGACCTCAAGGTCAGGCCCCGCGGGGGCGGACAGGGTTCCCGCTCAAGGTCAGGCCCCGCGGGGGCAGGCGGCAGGTGGGCCCCAGGTGTCTGAGTCCCTGCTGCCCTCCTGTCTTCGAGAGCTCAGTCGCTTGGCAGACAGCCCTGGCCCCCATTCCTGGCTCCCTGCCACCTTGTGGTTTGGGCAGTCACGTCGCCTTTTTGAGCCTCAGTTCCTCCATCCGTAAAATGTGGATCACGTACCTCTTTAAGTGTTGTTTGAAGATTAAGCGATACGATGTTTTTCTTCTTAAAGATTAGTTTTTTAAAAACTAAAAGTAGAAACATATGCTTGTGGTAACAAATATAGACAACATACAAATGCATAAAATAGTGCAGACCCCCCCGCCCACCCCCCAAGTCTCTGTGCTGGGGATCTTCTGCACTGGCTATTTGACAAGGCACATGAACACACAGAGGGAGTCAGACTATACACCTCATCCGTAAACTTACCTTTTTGTTGTAAACTGTACATTGTAGACATCTTCTCTCATTTAAGGACTGCGTGATACTCCATTGAATGAATGCAATCCACTTTCTTGTCTTGACAAAAAGTAAGCACTTGATACATGGCAACTTTTTCTTTTTTTATGGTCTCTTCGCTCTCTTTCCGTTGCACCAATCTATGTGTCTGATTTTATGTCAATACCATACTATTTTGATTACCATAGCTTTGTAATATAGTTTGGAATCAGGATGCACGTGCCTCCAGCTCTGTTCTTTCTCAAGAATGCTTTGGCTATTTGTGGTCTTTTGTGGTTCCATAGACATTTTAGAATTGTTCTATTTCTGTGAAAAATGCCTTGGAATTTTATTAGGGATTACATTGAATCTGTAGATTGCTTTAGGTAGTATGGACAGTTTAACAATAGTAAGTCTTCCAACCCATGAACATGAAAAATCTTTCCATTTATTTCTGTGTTCAATTCCTTTCATCCACGTCTTGCAGTTTTTAGTGCACAGATCTTTCACTAACTTGGTTAAATTTATTCTAAGCACTTTTTGATACAATTATAAATGAGATTGTTTTCCTAATTTCTCTTTCTGATAGATTTCTCGTTAGTGTATAGAAATACAGCTGATTTTTTCCTTTTTAAGTTTATTGGGGTAACATTGGTTAATACAATTATATAATTTTCGGGTATACATTGTAGTTTGATATCTATATATTCTATTGTGTGTTTACCACCCAAAGTCCAGTTTCCTTCAGTTACCATATATTTGATGCTCTTTACCCACTTCACCCTCTCCCCACCCCCCCCTATTTGACCTGGTTTAACCGTCTACCTACCCTTCCTCCCCGACCCCCTACCCTCTGGTAACCACTAGTCTATAGTCCATGTCCATGAGTCTCTGTTTGTTTGCCTTGTTCATTTGTTGTTTTTAGGGTTATATCCCACATATAAGTGATATCATGTGATTTTCAACTTTTTCAGTCTGGCTTATTTCGCTTAGCATGTTTATCTCGATGTCCATCCATATTGTTGCAAATGGCAGTATTTCATCTTTTCTTTTGGCTGAATGATATTCCACTGTATATATGTACCACAGCTTCTTTAGCCAATCATCTATCATAGGACACTTCGGTTGCTTCCATGTCTGGGCCACTGTGGATGATGCTGCTATGAACATCGGTGTGCAAATATCTTTTCGGATGTGGGTTTTCAAGTCTTTGGGGTACATACCCAGTAGAGGGATTTTACAGCTGATTTTTGTATATTGCTTTTGTATCCTAAAAGTTTACTGAATTTATTTTTAAGGTCTAACAGTTTTTGGGGGCGTTTTTAGAGTTTTCTATGTATAATATGTTATCTGCAAATAATGAGTTTTACTTCTCCCTTTTCTATTTGGATGCCTCTTTTTTTTAAATTATTTTTTATTTTTCTTTTTTGCCTGATTGCTCTGGCTAGGACTTCCAATACTATGCTGAATAGAAGTGGTGGGGGTGGGCATCCTTGCCTTGTTCCTGATCTCAGAGGAGGAGCTTCCAGCTTTTCACCATTGGGTATGTTATCTGTGGCATGTTGCATAGGGCCTTTATTATGTCAAGGTATGTTCCCTCTATCCCCATCGTCGTGAAATGGATGTTGGATTTTGTTAAGGCTTTTTCTGCATCTATCGAGATGATCACATGATTTTATCCTTTATTTTGTTAATTTGGTGTGTCACGTTGATTGATTTACATATGTTGAACCATCTTTGCTTCCTTGGAACGAATCCCCTTTGGTCACGGTGTATGATCCTTTAATGCATTGTGGAAGTTGGTTTACTAATATTTCATTGAAGATTCTTACAGCAGTGTTCGTCAGGGATATTGGTCTGCCATTTTTTTTCTTGTGGTGTTCTTGTCTGGTTTTGGTCTCAGGGTAGTGCCAGCCACAGAAAATGAGTTTGGAAGTGTTTCTTCTTTTTCTGTTTTTTGGAAGAGTTTGAGAAGGGTTGGTATTCATTGTTTATTAAATGTTCGGTAGAATTCACCAGTGAAGCCGTCTCATTCTGGACTTTTGTTTGCTGGGAGATTTTTGATGACCGGGTCAATCTCCTTGCTAGTAAGGAGTCGTTCAGATATTCTGTTTCTTCATGATTCAGTCTTGGTGGGTTGTGTGTTTCTACGACTGTATACACTTCTTCTAGGTTTTCCAATTCGTTGGCATATAATTCATAGTAGTCTCTTCTGATTTTTTATGTATGTGTGGTATCAGTTGTAACATTTCCTCTATTTTTCTGCTAATTTTATTTATTTGAGTCCTCTCGTTTTAAGTCTAGCTAAAGATTTGTCTGTTTTGTGTTAAAATTTTTTCTCGTTTTATGAGATACAATTGACATATGTATTAGTTTAAGGTGTACAAGATAATTGATGTATGAATATATTGCAAAATGATCTCAATGTTCAGTTAATAGCCATCACCTCACATAGTTACAGTTTTTTTTATTGTGATGAGAACTTCTAAGATCTCCTCTGTTAGCAACTTTCAAATATTCAACACAGGATTTTTAACTATCGTCACCGTGCTGTGCATTACATCCCTAGGACTTTTTTTTTTATCTTGTAACTGGAAGTTTGCAGCCATCAACCTATTCCCTGTTTTTGTAAGTTCTGTTTCTTATATCCCACATATAAGTGAGAGCATACAGGAAGTATCTTTCTCTATCTGACTTACTTCACTTAGCACAATGCCCTAAAGGTCTACCCATGCTGTCAGAAATGGCAGGATTTCCTTTTCATGGCTGAATAACATTCCATTGTATGTATGTGTGTGTCTGTTGTGTATATGTATGTATGTGTGTGTGATCTGTTGTGTGTATGCATGTGTATGTCTGTTGTGTATGTATGTACCTGTTGTATGTAGGTATATGCATTGTGTTCATTGTATGTGTGTGTCTGTTGTGTGTACACGTGTGTGTTGTGTGTATGTATGTATGCATGTGTGTATATCTCATGTCTTCTGTATCCATTCATCTGCTGCTGGACATTTAGGCCGTTTCCATGTCTTGACTGTTGTACACAATGCCACACTGCATACGGGGGCGCAGATCTCTCTGTGACTTGGTTTCCTTCAGATACAGACCTAGCCGTCGGACTGCTGGGTCACATGGCAGCTTATTTTCGAGGAGCCTCCATACCGTTTTCCGTGGCGTTCCCACCAGCAGTGCGCGAGGCTCCCTTTTCTCCACATCCTCGCTAGCACTTGTCGTCTCCTCTTTTTGACGGTAGCCGTTCTGTCCGATGCGAGGTGGCATCTCACGTGGTTTTCACCCGCTTGGCATTGGCGTCTGTGGTTTTTCCAGTCTGCTGGCACAATAGGAGGGTGTTTCTCCACTGTCCCTTTTAGGACTTTCAGTGGCCCCTGCATAAGATGGGAAGCGGTCGGCTGGACCTCTGCCTGTGGACCTCCTTCTGATCATCTTTCTTGATTGACAGCTGGCCATAGGGTTGGGGTGCTCAGGAAAATGGTGGAGATGGGGAGAACTGGCCTGTAGCTTTCCTTGCTCATTACGGCTCTTTCCAGGGCTTCTGGATCAGCTGCTTGTGGGGTGGGCAGTCAGGGGAAGCTCAGGATCCCGCTCTGTGGTTCTGGGTCAAGGACAGCCTTTTGGGCAACCCCGGTGACTGCAAGAGGAGGCTGTCATTGCCACGGCCCATTTCCCAGCCAAAAGCAGGGCCTGTGCTAGCCATGAGATCTTGCATAAGTTCCTGGATCTCGTTAATTGATCTTGCACAAGCTCATCAATTGCAAAATGGCGAATAATAATACCTCGTAGGGAGGTTGCGTGAATTTAAATATGGAGACAGAGTTCCAGGGCTGCTCCGTCCAACACAGCACAACGCGTGGGACTGAGCTTTAAATTTCATTAATTTTAATTAACTTAAATTTAAACATGGATGCTTGGTTCAGTTATCGGAAACCTTTTAAGTATATTTGGAACCATCTCCATATGTGAATTCACTCTTCGGCTGTAGTAGTCCCCCCTTATCTGTGGTTTCATTTTCAGCATTTTTGTTATCCATGTTCAACCATGGTCCGAAAATAGTAAATGGGAAATCCAGAAGTAAACGATCGCTAAGTTTTAAAATCGCACGCCGTTCTGCGTAGCGTGATCAATGCTGTGCCATCCGCCCGTGAGTCACTCGGTAGCTGTCTGTCTGGGCCATCAGATGGGCCATCAGAGCGAGGGCATACGCGAGCGCGCATCCACCTAACTTTTATTACAGTATGTCGTCATAGTTGTTCTTTTTTTTTTTATTAGTTATTTTTGTTCATCTCTCACTGCATCTAATTTATAAAGTGCACTTTATCACTGGTGTGTATGTACAGCAAAAACAGTACATATAGGTTTAGGTGCTGTCCTTGGTGTCAGGCATCTGCCGCAGGTCCTCGGATGTGTCCCCTGTAGACAAGAGGTGACTACTGTATAAATTTCATGAAACCTAAATACATCTAAAATGTTTCTGGTGAAGACTTTGTGTCTGAATTGAGATGCACTATAAATGTAAAATATATATTGGACTTCAGAGACTTAATATGAAAAAAGAATGGAAAATATTTCACTAATGTTTTTATATCAATAACCTATTAGAATTATAATATTTTGTACACATTGGGTTAAATAAAATATATCATTAAAATTAAATGTTAGGAAATACTTGAAGATGAATGAAAATGAGAACACAACACACCAAATCTTATTGGATGCCTCTAAACCAGGAATAAAATTTGTAGCTATAAACACTTATATTGAAAAAGAAGAAAGATTGTAAATCGATAATCTAATATTCCATCTTAGGAAACCAGAAAAAGAAGTTAAACACAAAGCAAGCAGAAGGAACAAAATCATAAAGGTTAGAGCAGAAATAAATGAAACAGAGAATAGAAAAGCAGTAGAGAAAATCAATGAAATCAAAATTTGGTCCTTTGAAAAGATCAAAAAACTAACAAATCTTAAGCTGTGTTGAACAAGAGAAAAAGAAAGAAAACTCAAATTTATTAAAATCAGGAATGATGGAGGGGACATCACTAACCAGCCTTACTGAAATAAAAAAGAATTATGAGAGAATAGTTTGAAAAATTGTGTGCCAGTTAGATAATTTAGATAAAACGGACAGATTCCTAAAAGACACAAACTACTGAAAACTGACTCAAGAAGAAATGGAAAATCTGAATAGACCTATAACAAGTGAAGTAATTAGATTACTTTAAAAAAATCTACACGCATAGAAAAGCCAGGACCAATATGGCTACCAAATGTTTCAAGACTAACATCAAAACTTTATAAACTCTTCCAAAAAAATAGAAGAGAAGGAAATACCTGCTGACTCATTTTATGAGACCAGGCTTAGCTTACTACCAAAACCAAAGACCTCACAAGAAAAGAAAACTACAGAGAAATATCCCTTATCGACTGTACATACAAAAATTCTCAATAAAATGTTAGCAAATGATACAGCAACATATAAAAAGGATTATACACATCACAAAGTGGGATTTATCCCAAGAATTCAAGGTTGGTTTGACATATGACATATTAAAAGAATAAAAGACAAAATCACAATCATTTCAATAGACACAGTTGACAAAATTGAACAACTTTTCATGATGAAAATGCTGAATAAATTAGATGTTGAACTTCCTCAATCTGATAAAGGTCATCTATGAAAATCTCAGACAATATATGCTTACTGGTAAAAGGTGACATGCTTCCCTCTTAAGGTCAGGAGGAAGACAAGGGTGTCTGCTCTTGCCACTTCTGTTAAACATCGTACTCAAAATTCTATCAATGGCAAATAGGCAAGAAAAGGAATAAAAGGCGTTCGAATTGGAAAGGAAGAAGTAAAACTGTTCACAGATGACGTGAGCCTGTCAGGGAGGCCGGGGAAACTAGCAGAACTAATAAACCAGTTCGGCAAGGATGTAGCTGTCAACATCTGTAAGCCTGGGATTCCACCCACCCACCCTCTGTCCCCATAGACCTCCCCTGAGCCGTCCATTTCCCTTGGAGGCTGGGAAACTGAGGCCTCTGGACAGTTAAGTGTGGGAGTTGTCGACCTTCGCAGCTGTTGACTGAGCGTAAGCAGACTTCTCTTTCTTCCGCAGCCAGAGAACATACTCTGTGTCACTCAGACGGGACACCAAGTAAAGATCATTGACTTCGGGCTGGCCAGAAGGTAAGGGGTTGTATTTTGGCACTTCGATGGAACTCCCTGGGGACTCTGTTTCTCTCTCTCTCTCTCTCTCTCTCTCTCTCTCTCTGTCTCTCATTTTTATTTTTAGACGAGGCAACCCTTGGTCAACCTCACAGATTGCAAGGACCTTGTCCGTTTACAATCCCTTATTTCTTTATTTTTCACGCCTACAGCACCTAGTCTTCCTAGGTGGTCTCCCATCCAAGTACTAACCAGGCCCGACCCTGCTTAGCTTCCGAGATCAGATGGGATCGGGCTTGTTCTGGGTGGCGTGGCCGTAGACTCTGTCTCTCTTGGCCATGGTACCCCACAGTGCTTCCCCTTCACTCAGGTCCTCCAGGCCCCCACAGTGATGCCCCAAACCTTCAGCCACCCACAGTCTATAAACATGGCAGGAGCTGCATGCCCATCCTCCAGGCTTCCTGACGAATCCCATCTCCACCAAGAGTGACGCTTCTCTGGAAACCACCTACTTTCTAGGCAACTCTTCACATCATGGCTGAATATTCTAGTCTTAAAATGATCTCTCGTCCTGGTGGTCACTTTCCACAAGGAAGGTTTTGTCACTTTACGAGCCTTGCAGCATCTTGCATTCCACCTTCAAGGGAAAGAAAGCAGAGTTTTGTCCCTGTGGGGACAGCCGCTCACCTGAGCTCAGCCTCTGGTGTCCAGCATCTGCCTCCCAGAGGTGGCATTCAAAACCACAAGGCCGTCTCTGGGTCGCGCCCCCACCGTGGAAGTGGTGAATGTCACCTTTCGCAGGGGTGAAAGGTGCACGTTCAGTGCCACACGTGACGGGCGGGAGACCAAGCGTACTGTCATTAGAGGAAGGGCAGTTCCTGTCACCCCCCTGCGCCCTCAGGATCCCCGTTACGCCGTGTGTGTATTTCATGAGCAACACCCAAGTCCCCGACCCTAAGGCGTAAAAATCACGTTTGATTCGTAATGTTAAAAAATTGCCCCATGTTTTACCAAATAACATCTTATAAGATTGGGCCACAGCTGGGAGACCCGGCTGGGCCCAGGCTGTGCCCGCACCGCGTCCGCCTGTGCCTGGCTCTCAGCGGACTCCGAGAGAGGAGATGGCGTTTTTTTTGTTTGTTTGTTTGTTTGTTTGTTTGAGGAGACTGCATTTTAAAAACTCACTTCCCGGCTTGAGGAAATCGGGGCACACTCGCTGGCAGCGCAGTCACTTTATCCTTCTCTGTTTCTCCTGTAAAATGGGGACAGTCATGGTACCTGCGTCGCGGGCCTGTTCTGAGGATGAGACGTTTCTGTGTTTAGAGTTTTAGCACAGTGCCTGGCAAGGAGGAAGTGCCCTTTAATTTTTTAATTAACACTTTATGTTTTAGAGCAGTTTTTGTTCCACAGAAAAATGGAGAGAAGAAACAGACGGCCCACGTCCCCTCCTCCCACACATACAAAGTCCCCGTGGTTGTCACTGATGAACCCACACAGGCCCGTCGCGAGCCCCCAGGTCCAGCCACAGAGCAGACCTGCGCACGGGGCCGCGTGCTCAGGGCGTGTGGTCCCCTTCCTCTCCAGACTGGGAATGCCACAGCAGGGGACTGTGGCTCCTGATTCTCCCTGGTCGCTTGGGACAGCCTGAGGTTGGGGCCTGGGGCAGGGACGATTCCCAGCCAGCCGGGGGTGTGGTGGCGCGTGAGGTCCAGATGGCACACAGACAGGAAGTCCTAGAATGCCCGGCTTCCCCGGGGGTAGTCCGGCCTCCGCAGGCCCCCGGTGTCCCAGGGCTCACCGCCGTGGTCCCCGCCCGTCCCAGGTACAAGCCCCGGGAGAAGCTGAAGGTGAACTTCGGGACTGCCGAGTTCCTGGCCCCAGAGGTCGTCAACTACGAGTTCGTCTCGTTCCCCACGGACATGTGGAGCGTGGGGGTCATCACCTACATGCTGTGAGTGCCCCGGCCTGGTCCCCGTGGGGGTCGGCCCCCGACTTTGACCAGCCTAGAGGCAGCTGACAGTCAAGTGCGAGTCACTTAGCGGGAGGCGTGCCCAGGCGACACGGGGGGTGGGCGGGAAGGGAGGCCGCTACCCACCTGGGCAGCTGGGCTTGAGTCCCCAAGGAGCTCTGGGATCCATCCTGGCACAGTCCCTCCGCCATTCCGTTCCAGGGGTTCCAGGGGTGAGGGTGTTGGGGTGCTTACACACCAGCTCTTAATAGCTGCCGCTTCTGGGCCGATCCTGGGGGTGTTAACACCCTGAAACTTTTGGACCCATGGGAGAGAAAGCTCCCGGCAGAGAAATGTGGGTGCTGCGGTATAGGCGGAGCTGGGGTGCACTGGGGCAGTGAGGAGGGACCCCCACATCATCCACCCCGTCCCTCCCCTGGGCTGAGGAAGCGAGGCGGGATGGGCGAGAGTTCGTGCATGGACTTGACACGTCCTCTGTGGGGCGTCCCTCTGCTGTTTCCTCAGCGACCCAGCAAGGTCACGCTCCGCTCCCACTCTGTCACTAAGGCATCACAGTGGCCCTGTGTCCCCACGCGTTGTATTCCTGTGCTGTGCCAGGCGGGGAAGTTTGAGGCCCCAGGCCAGCCGCTTAGGGAGTCCTGCCCGTGTACCCTCACTCTAGAGCAGGGGTCCCCATCCTTCAGGCTGCAGACTGGTACCGGTCCGTGGCCTGTCAGGAACAGGGCCACACAGCAGGAGGTGAGCGGTGGGCCAGCGAAACTTCATCAGTATTTGCAGCCGCTCCCCAGCGCCAGCATCACCGCCTCAGCTCCGCCTCAGGTCATCAGGCGTTAGATTCTCACAGGAGCACCAGTCCCTGGGGCCACAAAGGTTGGGGACCGCTGCTCTGGAGGAGTGTAATAAAGCCAGCTTTCCTGTGTCCCCTGGGGCCTGGGCGTGTCTGTGCCCACCTGGCTGTCTCAGAGACTCGATACTCAATCACCACACCCCTGATGCGTGGGCGTGCTGGTGGGGCCCCAGTTACTCTTCGCTCCAGGGGAGGGGGACAGAGGTGCGCGTGACAGGGGCTTGATTCAGGCACTTCCTTTCTGCAACTTTTCGTCCCTCACTTCTTCCCTTCCTGGAAGAAACTCTAGGGTCTAGTCAGTTCTGCTTGGACACGTGGATTCCTCTCTGCCTTCGACCTGTGTTGGCAGCGCGGCTCCCGCATATCGACGGTCCTTTCTCTCCTCCGTAGGCTCAGCGGTTTGTCCCCGTTTCTAGGGGAGACAGATGCCGAGACCATGAATTTCATTGTGAACTGTAGCTGGGACTTCGACGCCGACACCTTCGAAGGGCTGTCGGAGGAGGCCAAGGACTTCGTTTCCCGGCTGCTGGTCAAAGAGAAGAGGTAGCCTTGTTGCCTGTCGCTCGCGTGCCATCCCGATGGTGACCGCTGACTGGTGACCGTGCAGAGCAGGTGTGCCGGGCAGGGCCTTTCTTCCTGCGGGTCATTCTGTCCAGGATTTCTTACCCTGCTGCTCCTTTGGAGCAAAAATGTAGCAGGCACAGTGACAAAGGAAATAATTAAAAACACGAACAACTAGGAGCACAAAATCGAGATAGTTTTAGAAAGGACCATGTTTACATGTCAGTCCTATTTCCAAGTGTTCACTTTTAACAGGCTGATGTCGAAGTAAACGTTGCGCTGTGCAGATGTCACTTTCGAGAGTAGAGGCCAGAAAGCCCCGTTTCTCGGCGGGGAAGGCCTGCGTGGTTGCCAGCAGCTGTGCCAGTCACGGTGGAGCCACCCACGTGTCTGATCCGCACACGGGGACAGCTCGCATGACCCTGGCCGAGGCCCAGGTCTGGGCTCTGAGAGCTCCTGCCTCCCTGGCCTTCGCGTGCTTCTTTCTGGCTGTGGAAGTCGGGGAGGGAAAGCGTTTCAATTCAGACGCACAAGTGTCCTGGAAGGAGGGATGAGCTTCCTTCTACGCTCATGTTTTCACTCCTTGGAGCGACTCCAGGCACAGCTGGCTTCCTCCGGCCCTGCCTGGGTCCCCACCCCCAGTAGCAATCCATCACTGGGATGCGGTCCCTCTACAGCGACGGTTTGCTGATGACTCCCTTGCACTCCTAAGGAGGGGCGTTTCAGACGCCAGGGACTCCCTTCCTGGACAGTGGCAGGAGTCTGCCCAGCGGGTCCCCCTGTTCCACTGACTCAGGCTTCCTGCCCCTCTGGACTGACTCCGGACAGCTGCCTTTCACTCGGCGGCTCCAAGCAAACGTGTCCACTGTGTTTGGTCTCACAGCTGCAGGATGAGCGCCTCACAGTGCCTGAGGCACGAGTGGCTGAATGACCTGCCCGCCAAGGCCTCGAAGTCCAAAGTGCGTCTCAAGTCGCAGCTATTGCTGCAGAAGTACATGGCTCAGCGGAAATGGAAGGTATCTTTTTCTTCTAGTAAAAGCAGCATTTGTCTTCCTAATATGACCTTCGAAAGAACTGTAGCCAAGTTCTTACTTGATTCTAAGTACGTTAAGGGGAAAAAACCCCTCTCGTGTCAAAATGTTAGCTCGAGTGAAAAAACGCTACAGACCAAAAAAACGACTACCATAAAAGTGGCATTTAGTTTGTACTTAGGTGACACTCGAAGTGACAGGACGAAGTTAGAGCACTTGTTCGCGGTGATGACAGTAGCCACGTGCTGGGAGCTAACTGCGTGGGGCTTGGGGCCTGATTCCCGCCGGGCTCAGAGAGGAGGGCTGGGACGGCCCTGCGTAACAGCTGACTCATTTCGTCTCCTACAGAAACTCTTTGGTACCAAGGACATAAAATCTGTCTTAAAACTATGGTCCACCAAGTAGCTTTCCGACATTTTGATATTGACTCAGATCCTCGTTACTAAAGAGACAAAACGCTCTGCCTGGAGAAGCGGCGGTGCTGTGCATGCACACGCGTCCGAAACACAGAGAGCCCTTGGCTTCACGCAGCGCGATGCACTCTGGTGTTTTCTAGTCCTTGATACTTGTTTTCATTCAAAAAAAATCCTGGTCATAACCCACCGATCTGGTTTCATGACCCCTGTGGGCTGCGACTCACCCTTTGAAAAACCCCTTTCTAGGGCGCTCCGTTTTTCTTGTGAAAAGGATAATGTATTTTCTCACTTCATACTTGCTCCAGACAGGCCCCTATTTTGCTAGAATCTTCTTTTCCCTTTAGGTTATCAGTTTTCTACAAACCCGAGTGCCTAACTTGCTTAAATCCATTTATTTATTTATTTTTAAACAATCGGTCTAAAAATACGCTTTTTCTTCCTTTTTTTTCCTCTCATCTCAAGAAACATTTCCACGTGGTGACTGCCGCCAACAGGTTACGGAAGTTTCCGACCTGCCCGTGACTGTCACCTCTGCCGCCGCCGTGGGCCGAGGGTCGACTGAGACCAGTGGTGACGTGAAGACGCGAGAGTTTAAGTAATCGGGCCTTTCGCCAAGATTGAGTGCACTCATTTCATGGGAAGGGCTGTGGCCGTTGCCTTCCTTGGGGATGAAAAGTGTCTGTAAAGAAAGTGACTTGAGAACTTTTTTCCTGCCTTTTAAGATCACTGAGTGTGAGGTGCCGTGTTTACTTTCCAAGTATACCTGCTTTTGGTGATAAGTGTAGGCACGCTGTAGGTAGGTAGGAAAGCTGCCGCTTTGCATATGTCAAATTCTAAACATACTCTGACGAAAGAACGCGAGAGACTGTTCGCAGGGGCAGGGCGCTCCGTGTTACCGCCTTCAGCACAGAGTTCCTAGAATTCTGACCTGCTCAGCTGTGGGTGACCTTCAGGCAGTGACCCTCGTTTTAACTTCTGCTCCCTTCTGAGGCTCAAAACGTGCATCCTTTAATAGTCGTTGAAATTTCAGACTATGCCACTGTCACGGCTAAGTCAGGACAATGACCATTTTGAAATCTGTACCCACCTGCACCTCTCCCAGTCCTGCCCTGGCCTGCCCTGTCCCAGCATCGGCAGGACCCCTCGGGTCCCCCTGCCTCAGTGACAGACGGTAGCCGGGCAAGTCTGGCATCTGCTATGCATGTGGGAAAGGGATGAGCACGTGACGATGTGATTCCGTCGTGACACAGAACGACACCTGAGGATAAGCGAGGGCCGCCGCAGGCCTGCCGCTTTACTGAGGACGCGCCGCTTTGTGTCGTCAGTTAACTGACTTGCAGAATGACTAGCAAGGAGAACCTTAGTGTTAAAAAGTAGGCGATCTTTTTACCCCAGATGTGCAGCACCACTGTCTGAGAGAGACATGCTATGAGCCAGAGACATAATTAAAAACTTCTCATAGCCCCTCCCCCAACAAAAACCTGCTGAAACTGATTTTAATAATTTAACATAAGTCAGAAACATTTCAATCTGTAATCCGCATAGAAATTATTGAGATACTTTATATACATTTTTCATTCTAAGTCTCCAAAATCTGATATATGTTTTACACTTAAAATACATTTCAATTCAGATGCTAGGTTTTCATAAGACATATTTGATTTGTATTTAGATTTCATAAAATTTACTGTGGAAAAAGACAACATACTCAAGTTTTCGAAACATCTTAAACATTTTCTAATTGAATTAAGGACCCATTTTTACATTCATTAAAATTAAATTAGAAATCCAGTTCTGTAGTTGTATTATCTACATTTTAGGTGCTTAATAGACCCATGTGGTTAGTGGCTTCCATATCAGACAGGGCAGATATGAAAAGAATCCTTTATCAAATTTTAATCTTCCCTTCCCCCTGACATGCTGTTATTCTTCATCTAGAAACACGTTTTCTCCCCAAAGTCCCCTTCAGGGGTTTGTTTAGGTCAGGCTCATGCAAGCGAGAGGCAATGTGGATTTTAGCCTCCCTTATCTGAAATTCGAGGGAACTTTTATGAAGCTTTAATTTTCTGGATATTTTTAGTGCTCTAATTTGCTGGTGTGTACTTAGCTCAAAAAGTTTTTACAAGGTCACAGCTGTGCTGGTATCAGCTATTTCTAGTGGGCCTTTCCCTTCGAACGAGCAGTCATAGGAACTGCTTCTGGGTAGGGAACCCACACAAGGCGGTCAGGACCCACTTTCCCCCCGTCGGATTGGTGAGAGCACGGAGAAATGGAAAATTTCCACTTTCAGCGGATATGTGTCCAGATAGCGGCCACACCCACTTTTACCCAGCAACTCCATTTCTCAGATTAATCCCCCGGCAATACTCGAACAAGTGGACAGAATTAATGCAGAATGTTTATTCTAACACTATTGCTAATAGTTCAGTAAGACAAGCCACACACGCCTATTGGCATGGGTTTAGTTGACTCAATTTTGCCAGGTCCGTGCCGGGAAGACCTGCTGCCGCTGAAGACAGATGTGGATGCACTGAGTTATCATTTCACTGCAGAACGTACACGGCGTTATCCCCTCTGTGGAGCGACCTATGCTATTGTGTGCATTAAGATTCTCGAGGACGTGCACGAAGCTTAACAGTGGGGTGTGCAAAGTGGGTGATGAAGCAAGGGGAATTCCACTTTTCATTTCATCTTTCTGAATTGTTTGAATTTTTTTATATATAATGAGCATGTATTGCTTTTTTAATTAAAAATTAGCGACCCAACTATCAAGTGTGGACCTTGTTTTGACCCTTATTCGAGCAAACGAGTAAAAAGATCTTTTAGAGACATCCAGGGAAATGTAATTCTAAATTGCATATTTGATAGAATGTCTATCGTGTCAGGTACGATAATGGCGATGCGATTGGTTATCATGTAGGTCAAGTGACTTCAGGAAGAGAGACATACGTAGTTAGGCTATGTTGAGTCCTTGTTAACTGCTGGGTGCGGGTGATAGTATGTGGTTTCATTATACTGTCCTCTTTACTGTTGTATTTGAAAACTTTCGTGATAAAAGTTTTTAAAGATCGCTTCAGCCACGAGGAGCTGTGAGAGACCCGAGCTTCCAGACAGTCTTTACAACAGTCCTGGAACAGATGGACGCAGTGAGCCGTAAGCTTCCAATGCC
>CM053508.1:129875638-129923237 GCA_028627145.1 Eidolon dupreanum | reverse complement strand
AAGTGCTGGCGGCCGGAACTCCGACCCCAGGCTGTAAACACACCGCTCCGCTGCTCTCAGACGCAAGGACTGTGGAGACCTAGGCGTCTATGTTTTGTAGATGGAGAATCTGAAGCCCCGAGAGCGGAAGGGACTTTGTGAAGGTCACACAGTACGTGCACGGCAAAGACAGGACCAGATAGCAAAACTGTCACTGTCAGATTGGCCATGGAACTCTCCGCCCTGCCCTGTGGGTCTGAGAAGGGGGTGTGTGTGTCAACAGTGAGACTGGCCTCTGCTCCACAGGCTTGGCCCTGACAGCTGTCTGAAATAAGGGGGCAAAAGTCAGGGACGCACAGATACAATATTGCTCATTACATCACAGAAAAATGCCTACAAGTTGTCTCATCCAGCGACCCACACAACAGCAGCCACAGTCCTGTCCAGACGAACCCAGGAACTGTGCTTGAGAATAAAACCAAAGTCAAGTTGGCCTTTCTGAAGAAGCCAACGGAAATGGGAGCCTGGCCTGGACTTGCGGTAAGTCCCCTGCTGGCTCGCAGGTGGCTGGGGGTCTGCTCCCTAGGTTCCGCTCTCATCTGTGGTTGGCATGCCTACCCCTGGTAGAGGAGTTTTTATTTCATCAATTCCTTTCCCACATACTGAGTCAAACGTGTTCCCTAAGCAAGGTCAGACGGAATCAGCCTGAAAATACTAGAGACCAAAAAGCATCCCCGGGTCTACGGCCATGCCACCCCGAACAAGCTCGATCCCATCTGATCTCGGAAGCTAAGCAGGGTCGGGCCTGGTTAGTACTTGGATAGGAGACCACCTAGGAAGACCAGGTGCTGTAGGTGTAAAAAATAAAAAGTAAGAGATTGTAAACTGGCAAGGTCCTTGCAATCTGTGAGGTCAACCAAGGGTTGCCTCGCCTGAAAAAAAAAAATAGCATCCTGGGGACCAAACCCAGACCATCAGCCATTCATTCGTTCATTCGTTCAACATACTGAGTAACGCTGGGAATAACAACAAAGGCACTGATGTGTGTGGGGCGCTTCCATGTCAGGCGCCGTGCTCCACCTCTACGGAGATGACCCTCTGCCTCCACAGCGACTCTGAGGAAGGGGCTGTTATCCCCACCGCACAGACACGTAAACTGAGGCCTGCAGTGATGAAGCCACTTTCCAAAGTCACTGCGTCTAAGACCCGAGACACAAACAGCAGGCCCCCACAGTACGCTTACGACCAAAAGGACTCTTGACGAAAGCATCCTGCCTAGAGCCCGACTTTGCGTCTGGGAGCTGCATCTGCCAAACGCCAACTCAGACACACGATTACATTTCCAAACGAAAACCTGGCCGAGCAGGTTTACGCCAACACCTTGCATTGCCGGCCCTTCTACCAACTCACACAGGTCAGGTGCCCCCGCCTGCAAGGTGATCTGACATGTGCTTGCAGTCACACTCCTCCGGGGGGGAGGGGTCGCGATGCTCATGTCCCTGACGAGCAGAATAGGGCTCACAGCGTCAGTGCAGACCTGGGCCTCGGGCCTGGCTCCAAAGCTCAAGGGCCGGGGCTCATTGTCGCTGGCAGAGTTTCCAGACCCCTCCCCCACCCCACACTTCACTTTGGGACCCCTGACTCACCTGGCCGGACTGAGGGGACTCAGAGAAGGGGCTGCGGGCCGTGCTGTCAGCTCCTCTCCTGAGCCGACTGTGGGCAGCCCCCATGGGAAGCACTTCAGCTGCCTGATCTCATTTAAACCCCCTGACTGTGCCAACTCTTGGGAGCTCAGAACTCATCTGGGCCGTGGGGAGCCCGGAAGTCTGGGGAGCAAGGTTAAAACCTACGGGAACAGCGGAGAAAGTGGACAGTCACCAGTTGCTAGGCACAAAGGACGTGGGTGGGATGGGGCAAAGTCGCATGGCACACCGGCCTCTCCAGCCCTCCTGAGGCTGATGAATTCCATCCTCATCTGCTCCAGTTCTCTCCCCTGAATGAACCCCTGCCCCCGAGGAGAGCCTGGTCCCAGGGCACTTTGGTGTCAAATCTGAACAGGTAGCAAAGTGGGGCCTGAGGCCTGCGGGAGAGGGTTTGGCTGAGCTGGGTGGCAAAGAGCTGAGAGTGGGGAAGGAGAGGGCGCCGAAGGGACACGAGGGGGCCTGAGGTTGGGGAGTGGCAGACCTGGGGTAGCCCCAAAACGCAAGAGTCGGGGAAAAGAAAGGGTTTGCAAAACAGCTCCTGCAGGATGTAGTGGTCTCCAGGGGGTAGAAATAGGAACGGCAGGGGCTGGGCTCCGCGGCCCCGAGTCTCTGCAATGACACAGGCACTTGGTGTCAACTAAGTCAGGGTGTTGAGAGGGAAGCAAAGAAATTGGAAAAACTTTTGGCAAAGCAGGAGGACTTCTTGGAGGAAACGGGCCTCGAGCAGAGCCTTGAAGGAAGGATGCGATTCGGGCAAGCCGAGGCAAGGGCGGTTCTGTAAGGACCACTCTGGAGTGAAGAGAGCTCTGGAAGGGGCCGGGCAGGTGGGAGTCTCGGGCCAGGAGGTGCCGACAGAACCCGAGCGGTTCCGCGGCGGCAGCCTGACGAGAGTGGCCAGGAGGTTCAGGCGGGGGCACTTCGACGCAAAGCAGCAGGATGCAGGGACGACCCCACGAAGTGTCTTTCGGTGGGAAGTAACACGATGAGACAAATCAGGTGTGAGAATGGATGCCACGCTCATCCAGGGTGAAGGGCAGTGGCTCGGGGGGACGCGGAGCCACTTCCGCATGGTGGAGGGAGACGTGCTCTGTTCAGGGTGGTGGTCGCATCTGCGCCACGGGCCTGCAGCAGTTAAGCCAGCGGCTGTGAGACTTGTGCACTGTACTGTACATAAGTTCTGCCTCAGTCAGGTGGTGTCTGCAGACAAATGGGGACGGAGATGGACAGAGCAGACAGCGGGGTGCCAAGGGGCTGGGAGGCCACAGGCTCATCGTCCGCACAAAAGCTAAAATCAGCAAGTGTCAACCCGTTCCGGATGCACACCCCCACCAAGACACGGGAGCGCTAAGGAGCCGACGAAGCGGCGCGACAGCTAAGAGAAGAGTTCCGGACAGTTTCACCGGCGCGCTGACCACAGGTCTGAGGCCCTCGGTCCACCGCCTCTCACGCCCACCACAGAAGGGCCTCCCACCCCCCGCTGCAGGCCAGGGACCCTAGGGATCCATGATGCTCTTTCCAGACCCACAGGTGAAGACCTTGCCCCAAAAGCAGGTCACAAAACAGCAAGTACATACATGAGAATCCCATTTTTGCTTAAAATATCCACACACGCCAGCGTAGCACACTCTGCAGACCTGCAGAGGATCTTCATTTTCTGCATTTCCTTTAAGTAACTGTTCTAACTTTCTGAATGTGTATCATTTGTGCTATTAAACAAGTTTTTCTATCGTAGTCAACACCCTGACTCACAGGAATTACTCTCCACTGAAATGTACCAGAGAGCCAAAGGTTCCACCAACCCAGACCAAAGTGACAGACCCCCTCAGGACCGTTGGTGACAGAAAACAACATTTCATAACCTTCTAGGGAGGGCCGAGGTCAATGGCTTGGCCTTAAACAAACAGAACACAGGTACAAGCCACAGACTCAGGCCTCCTGGGAAAGAGCAAACCCCGGGGGAAAGAGAGAGTCCTCTTCACACTTTGTTTTTAAAACAGGTTTCTACTCGCTCCCGCAGGAAACAACTGTACCCCTTATAAACTACGTGCTAGAATTTGGGAGTTTCGGGGAAAGTTGGCACACATTTGGTAACAATCCCCAGCTACGCGTTCTCAAATGGTTTAAGCACCTGTTAAGTATTACGAATCACAGCAGTAAGCTCAAAACCAGTTCTATGTCAGAATTACACACACGGTACCCCCCAAACCTGCACAAAACCAAAGACGAGCCCAGGCACTCAGGGTTAGTTTTTATCACTATGATCAGACTCCTAAGAGTGTTTTCAGGAGGGTCCACATGCCCCTATGCGCCTGCTGAAAACACACGCACACACGCACACACTCACACGCACACACAAGCACATTTACCGTCTGCACTTACATACCACCTTCCATCCATGGGTCCCAAGTGGCCTGTCAGAAGTGCTGTTTTCGTAAATCCCCAGTGAGATGCGTAAAGAGCGTCACCTCCATCTTACGCACAGATAAACTTGAACGTGGGGGCAGGTCGGTGGCTGGTCGACAGTTATAACCCACCCCGCCCCCCGCGGACGTCCCTTCACACTCTGCCTGGCCCCGGTTTCCATCACGCAGGCAGACCATTGTTGCCTGGGGATGGAGGTGGCCTTCTATTTCCTGCCCTGAACCTGGCCCCGGGCCCTGGCTACACTGCATTTAGCCACAAGTGCCATCGGCCCTGCGTGAGCAAGGACGGCTCAGCTCCTTGGAAACCTGAGCGGTGTGTGTCAGCTGGCCCTGCCACCAAGAGCCACTCCAGGCCAGGCTGCTAACTCCTCCATCACCTTCCCAGAGCTACCCACGGGGGGCGATGACGTCTCTCTCTCTAAGCTGGGTGACGAATGGAAACAGCTCAAAGACACTCTCTGGCCCCACTCCAGTTGGGCAGCATGGAGACAACTCAATTCCGCCCCCTTCCCAGGGAGTGACCGCTGTAGATAACTGGGAGGGGACCCTGACCACTGCTAATGGATTTGCTTATCTGCGTCTGTCTGTCTGGTGATCAGGCTGCTTATCTTTTTAATTTAGATAGGACTGCCTTTCAGGGGTTGCCTTATGAATCTGAACTTGGCCACACTCCTGGGATAACTTTTCATGGCAGTAGATCTGTCATCCTTTCCCCTACTGGTTGACGTTTGTTTACAGGTTTTCTTTTTCTAAAAAGGCAAAATCTACTACTTCCCTGTTTCACTGACCCTTAGCACACTTTCCACCCAGAGACGTCCTTGCCACACTTATAATGAATCCCAGTGGATTAAACCTAAAGACCTAATTAGATGAAATATAGCAAGTCTAACTAGAAAAGCCAACTTCCCTTATAGTCCATAGGCTTTTGTAGTCACTTTTTTATAAGGAACGTGTTTTTATACATTACTTGTGTACTTTTTAAGCAAT
The DNA here is from genome assembly GCA_028627145.1 of Eidolon dupreanum. Taxonomy (NCBI): domain Eukaryota; kingdom Metazoa; phylum Chordata; class Mammalia; order Chiroptera; family Pteropodidae; genus Eidolon; species Eidolon dupreanum. Next base: position 129,918,145 of record CM053508.1, on the reverse strand, counting down.
AAAAGGTCATTTTAATGGCAATATTACGTTAATTTACAGTTCTTTTGTTATTACTTGTGGGATAAGAACCAGTAAATGAGTGGGTTTTTTTAACCTTTAATAACGAACCAGACACACGCCCCAGGCCTGAAGGAGGACAGGGCGAGGGGCAGCCGGGCAGGGTGACAGCGCTGACACGCATGCAGAAGCCAGGGGGCTCACGGGGGAAAGTGAACAGAGAAAGGACGCCTTGGAGAGCCTGGGATAAGGCCTGGGGGCTGCCACTCAGCCTGAGGAAAGCGGGCAAGCGCCAGCGGTGAGTGCCAGGTACCCACCTGCTTCCTGTCGCCACCCTTAACCACCCTAGTCCCGCATGCACACACTTGGCAGGTACAGGAGGCCAACATCATCCTGGAGCAAAGATAAGTCCTTCCCCGCTCTTCTCTAAAGATGACCAACAATCATGGTGGCGGATCGAAGGTTCTAGTCATCAGCACGATGTCACACAGTGAAATCCCCATTCCAGCAGTTGGGTGGCCTTGGCCTAAAGACTGAGTTCCCACCTCATGTCCAGAGCACTGAGATTTCTCAATGGGGAGATGCCGACCCCCCGCCCCCGATGCGTGGACCTCCTCTCAGTGATGACCAGACAAGCGAGTATCACCAAGATGTTAGCCGATCCAGCAGCTGAGAGAGACCAAGATACACAGATGTGAAAAATTCTGGTGGAAACAGATAACCGGGTATAGAGTAGAAAACTTGACTCAGATTTAAGAAAGATAGAAAAGCAGAAGAGAGTGCGTTGGGAAAAAAGAGAATAATCAGAATAATCAGAGAAGCGATTAGAGACTTAACGTGAAAGCTGAAATAAAATACTGAAAAGAAGAATCATAAGATAAAATAGAGGAAACCTCCTGGAGCACAGGATAAAAGAGAGAGAATGTGAAAGCACACGAAACCCACGAGTCCAGCACGAGGTGGAGGCCCAGGGGAGGAAGAGGCCGGCCGTGGGAGGGGACACTGAACCAGCACCGGCCACTTCCCCATCTTCGCATCGCTCATTCCCAGGGGAGCTCTGACGGGAGCCCCCGGGACTTACCACGCAAGACTAGGGGACGGTACACTCAGGAAGAGCTGAGGGTGGCCTGATCGCGCCGAGGAAGCCAGGACCACACAGGCCCCGTCCCTCCGGGAGGGGGACCGGGGGAGCGTCTGTGGGAGTGGAGCTTACGGGTGTGGGGTCCCGGGGAAGAAGTGTCACGCTGGGTCGGGGGGTGAGAAAGGGACCTAACACTTTGGTCAGCTGAACCGCTGGCTCAAAGGGCTCGGAGACACGACACGAAGCCGCCGCCGGCCTTGGTATAATAAAGGAAGCGGTCTGCAGGCACGAGGGTCTTCCTCCTTCTCGTGTCTCCTCACCACCTAACGTAAGATGTGCTAACGGTAGTTAGCCTTGCATCACGGAACCTAAGTTCCAGGACCAAAGGAGAAAAGGGATGTCGCCCGAGGCCTCTGCCAGCCCTTGGGGGCGCGGTCAGGGCCCCTCGGCTGCCTGAAGGGCAGACAGCCGGGTCACGTTCATGGACAAGTGGCTTCGTTATTCCCTTTATCTGAAAGTAAGTACAGCTCAAGGAGAAGGGTACAAGGCAAGGAGTAGACTGTGCTCTGTGTGTCACCTGCCTAGGCTACGGTCCCCAGTTAGTCAAACATGAATGCAGGTGTTGTTGGACGGTTTCCTGTAGCGGTGACAGTCCATAATCAGACTTCCGGTTTCAGCTCTGACATGTAGGGCTTGGAAGTCGTCACTTCCATTCTTACTGCTGAAGAAACTGAAAAAATCCATGACTTTCCTCGGACCTGTCAGAGGACTGCGGTCGTGGAGCAAACCGGCACCCTGAAACCTGGAGATGCGCGAACGCGGAGAACCAGAGTGAAGACCTGCTCCCTTGGGGCAGAAACCTCAGAAGCCATAAGCCGACGGGAGCACTTACGTGGCGATCCGGACGGACGCTGGCGGCCGCGTGGGCTAGTCTGCGCGAGGGGCTCCCGGGCTGCAGTCTCGCTGGGAAGGGAGCGGGGCACGCTTTCCTGGGCACTCCCAGCATCCTGCCAGCTCTCAAGATTGAGAACCACGAAAAGAAATCCCCGCGCGGCTCTGGCAATAACCATCGTGAAACACACCCCGATCTTTCTCCACAAGAAAAGCCTTTTCCAAAGCCTTAGCCACCTGGAGGGAAAGAAACCGGTTAAATAGGTGACATCACCAGCAGGGGGCGCTAATTTGTCCCCCTGCCAAAGAACTTTTGAAATACGCCAATGAGTTAACATTATGGGCATCTGAAATAAATTACTTTTTTGCATGGCAAGCTCCAGCCTAGTCACCAGTCTCCTCCCTTATCCAATGGCTATTTTAACATGACTTCCCTCCAAGGGTCTTCAGTTGTAAAGGGACAAACTCTGGCATCAATAATTCTTAAAGAGATGCCTGCTCAGTAAGCTGGTCTTGCTTTCTCTGAGGATGTACACATGTCCACAAGCATTTTTAGATATTAATCATTTTTATGTTTTTTCTCAAAATGAAATAATCTCCTATATTATGTTTCAAAGATAAAATCACATTAGCATTCTCAAGAGTAAACTTTATTACTAGGGCTTTAAAATGCATATAAGAAAATTGTAGTAGTGCCTGCATGTAAATACGAGGATTGAAGGCATAGGAATTCTGAGGAAAATTCTGTCCTACCTAGAGTATCTCTTAAGCTCCCTCTGCTGGCTACCATTTAAATAAAGTAGAAAAAAACATAAACCTTTTCTCTTCCAGGAGGTGACAGTACATGACGACGCTGACAACGCTACTGCTGAAACCCAACAGGAAATTCTCTCCAGGCAAGTCTAAGTGATGACGGCTCCCCCTCCCCCACTGAGGCTTCAGGACTTCCTAACAGACTGCGGGGGGCAGGGGGGGAGGGGGTAAAATAAGGGAAGTTCTTGTGGAGTCTGAATGTTGATCAAGTCAATATGCAAAAATACAAAAGCATTTAGTATAAAACAATGCAACTATAAAGAGTTATCATTCAACACTAAAAAATTAAGAATTTAAATAGATTTCACAAATGTCACTAGAACAAAAAGCTTATACCACACTAATTAATCTATTAGTTTCAATATTAAGGTTTATTTTTTTTCCAGAGTGAGGTTAAGTAACAATTTAAATAATTACCAGGATGTATAAATGAACATCCGTTCAGATAAAACATTACTGCTTAAAAGTGGCTATCTAAGAAATATTTTGCACGTAATAAATATATTTTATGTTTAGGTTTACAGGCACCATCTTGAGAGCAGAAAGTGTTTTGTTTTTTTTTTTAACCAATAAATAAATTACATTCAAGAAAACAAGGTGTTTATATCTGAAGTATCATATATCCTTAAATGTTTTTCTTCATATAGCACCCAAACTTCCAAACTGTCTAGAAAGTATCTCCCAAAATATAACTCATACCTTCAGTCATAAAAATAAAGGCCAAGAAAAAAATCAATTTAAGACAAAATTTACAATTTATATTCTTAATTCCCCGTTCAATAAAATATCGATTGCCAATTTATTAAAAGTAAATGAACTGTATATATGCGATCCATTAGTGCTGAAAATCTGAAATATATATTTTTAAAAGTCTTTCTCAAAATATTTAAAATATTGCATCTCTAGTGGCAAACCTGAAAAATTACCCACTTTTCTGTCCCTAGTGTTCGTCCTTCCGTCCCCACCCCTACCCCTTGACGCTTTAACAGCCACGCGGCTTTTCTTCCTTTTTGCTTTTTGTAAATACACTTACTTATGTCTCAAACACAAAACACTGACAACACCCCTTGGTTAACAAGGAGATCCCAGAACAGTCCAAGCCTACTACGGCTTTGCTCTCAAAGTGTGGCACAGGCTAAATGACAGGAAAAAACAGTCACTGGCCCTCCGTGACGCAGGCGGAGTGCTCCAGAGAGTCCATAGCTGTCTGAGAATTTGCTGCTGTAATCCTGAAGAAAGTCTCAGCACATTCTGCAGACAAACATCAGAGAATAAGTCTTTGATTGATAATTTTTCTATTTATTTCTGCCAAGGCGACTGAAAACACGAAAGCCTTTTCATCAGAGAGGTTAGCATAGATGTCAATTTCCTTTTCCTGTTTCTCTGTTAAAAGAAAAAGGGAAAGCTTAGTATACAGGTGGCAGATGCAGTAATTTAGCTAAAACTTTTAAAGCTTTCGAGTATTTAAATGAGAATATTATATATAATACAATATACATTACATGTCATAAAGTATTATGCTCCTGAACTGAATTTTTAAAAATTATACAAAGGAGTTATTGAAATGTCATGAACTCAATTCAAAAACTAAAGAGACTCCATATTTCTATACAGTCCAACATCTACATCATATCCATAAGAATCTCAAACATTTCTTTCTCCCCACTAGTATGAGCCAGCTGTTTCAATCAAAATGAATTTTCTCACCCTCACAATGGTCCCTTCTGAACATTACTGGTGCCTTTATGAATATATTAACTTCTTCACCTTAGTCCTCCTACCAAAAATAAGAATAACCAACATTTTTCCCCTCCTGATTACAAATGTAGGTTCTTAAAAGAAAATTTTTTAAATACAGAAAAAAAAGAGATCACCTATCTCATAAGTCAGCTAAAAGCATAATTAACATCTTTGTATACCTTCTTTCAAATCCTTTTTTCAGGCTCTACTATGATTCTACTTTTGACCATTTTTGTTTTGCTTTGACTTTTTAATCAAATTTAAACATGCACGTAGCTTAGAGTCAAATCATTTTTACAAAACTTATCACCAAAACCCCCCCTGCACGTTTCCTACTTGCCAGTTGCAATCAATGCCTTTGCTGGTTGTTCCTTTTTGTTTTTACCTATCTCTAAAGTAATATTTTTACAGGATGCTACTTCTTGGTTTTTCGGTTGTAGGCAATGTCAACTGACTTTCCGCCGGGGAACATTAGGCTTTTACCCCCATCACACTCTTCCCTCGCATCTTCCTATTACAGTTGAGTCACAATACTGGTGAGATTATTTAAATATTTGCATTATTCTACGTAACTGATTTCACTTTCTTTTTTCATCTGCTTAGTTTCATTACTAATTGAACCTAAACTCTCTCCCAGGTGTACGAATCTCTCAGAATGTTTGTACATATTATTCTATCCACTGTATCTTCCTGAAGGACTCTCTCCAGGTCTGGTCCACTCCCATCTGGAATGGCTGGAGAGTCTCCTCATGCCCCAGGACTGTGTCCCCAATCCCAGGACACCTTCTCGGTTTACATCTTCATTCTGATGGCATGTGACTTGCAGTAGCTTCCTGAGAAAGGAAGCATGGGTAGCAAATTTTTGAGACCCTGAATGTCAGAAAATGTCTTCAGTCCATCTTCACACTAGTTCACAGTACGGCTGGCTAAAGACGCGGAGATTTCCTCTTAGTACTGTGAAGGCAAAAACTGTCTTCCGACAACTGGCGCTATTGTTAAGAAAACCCGATACTCTTTCTTGTAGTTATTTTGTAAATTATTGCTAAATTTACAGAAAGTGAAATACAATGATCCTAAATGTACAGCTGGAGGCGTTATGACATACACCCACGGGACCCACGTCACAATTGGCACACAGAGAACTCCTCGGCTCCTTTCCAGGCGATCCCTCCCCACTCCTGTCACTGCGGATTCGTTCTGCCTGTCCAATTTCACATAAATGGCATCATACAGTATGTACCGTTTTGTGTCTTCTTTTGTTCAACACATTTTTTGAAATTCACTGACGCTGTGCACGTATCAGTAGTTTGTTCTTTGCTGGGTAGGATTTTACTGTATTAATTCTAATACCATCTTGATTCTTTTCTCTGTCTTTATCTGAACACTTGAAGGATTGCCCTTTAACCAAAGAGATATAATTTATGATAATATGTTTTGGTATAACTGCTACTTTTAACCATCCACTGGGCTCGGAATTTAGCAGACCATTTCAACCAAGAAACTCAATGTCCTTCAGGTCTGGGAAAATTTCTTGAATTATTTCACTGATGACTTCCTTCTCCTCCATCTTCTGTGTTCTTTTTCTGCAATGTCAACTATTTATAGATGTTGACCTCAAACTGGTCCTCTAAATTTCTTACATTTCTCATTCTATTTTTTCATCTCTTTTCCTACTGCTCTGTGTTCTGGTACATTTCTTCAGTTTTGTCGGTAAGACTTCTGTTACGGTTTTTCATTTCTGAAAATCTTCCAGGTACTTTTTGACATCTGCAATTTCCTTTTAAATATCATCTTGTTCTTATTTCGTGACGACAATATCTTCTCTAAGAATATTTATAACAGTCTTAATTTTTTCTTCTCCCTCCAGAAACTTGTTTTATTCAACCTTTTTCCTTCCCTGTCGACCTGGCCTCCGCCTTCCATACTCGACGTTCTCTTCCATATAGCTGGGTGATACTGAGTAGTATGCTCACACTCTAAGACCGGGACCGGAAGAGTGGACTGGCTCCTGCACGTACGTGAGCTTGACCGGCCGATGTGATGGGGCCGTTTCTTTGTGAAGTCCTTAATGAATGAAAGCTTTACTTTAGGCCTTTTCTCTTGGGCTCTTCAGAGTCCCTACAGAAGATGCTTGTACTCTCTTACCTGGAAGATATAAAGCTGACCTGGAGAACTCAGCATTTACCATCCGATTTTCACCTAAGCTCCCTGACCTTAACAGAGTCCCCCAGCAGGGTGGCCCAGAGTCCCCTAGCCCAAAGGCTGTTTTTTCTTACCTTTTTCAAAGGATAAATTTGGAGAGAGAGGAAGAGGAGGTAAACAGCCTTAATGAGCTATTAAAACACAAGACTTTCAAACCATCTTATTTTTAGCCTGACCTACACCACTACACTTCCAGACTTAACTGATGCACAGATATCTCATCTTAAGGCAGTTGTGTAATAAAGAGCAGTTTCTTTCTTAGCTTTCCTCAAAGGAGCTTACGGTTTCATGAGTGTGCTAAAACAGTTATCCCTTTCCAGAATTTTGCTGCTTCTCTCCTTTCTTCTCTCTGTGAGATTTTGCCATTTTAAAAAATATCCTTTTACTAGGATCTGGGGAGGGTACAGAGCTAACTGTATTTATTCAATCCACTATCTTTAATTCTATAGGTTCATTAATAGGATACTCAGAACTGCCCAATATATTTTAATCAGTTAAAATGTCACTACATCACTAATATCCAGAATAATCATATATTCTTCCCACATATAAAATAAAGACATCATAAACCGACCAAAAATTGTTAAGTTTAATGGTTTGTTTTTATGATTTTATAAAGATTATGTTGCTATCTAAATGTCTAACAGCTTTCCTTTTCCATTCTTTCTTCTTCCTATTCTTTTTCAAACTCCAGAAAATAATAAAGTCAACTGAATATGTGCCAAGTTATTCTTATTTAAAAAAGGTAAAGCTTGCTTCAGATTTTTCAAGTGACCTAGGAGCAGGGAATCAATAAAAGCTGAATTGAACTAAATAGCTAGTTACAGTAAGCAGCATATCAAAGAAGTCTATTCTAAAATATACAGACACTTCGAAAGTCATATTTCCTCTCCATATTATATTTAGAGAACACGGTCTGCCTCGAGGGTTAGCAAAATACGCCACCTGTTTTTATAAAGTCTAATTGGAACACGGCCATGCCCAATCATTTACATATTGCTTATGGCTGCTCTCCAGCTACAATGACAGAGCAGAGTAGCTGTGACACTGACTGTATGGCCCGTGAAGCTGAAAATACTGAGCTGGCTCTTGAGGAAAAAGTTTGCTGACCATCTCCCCAAACCACTGCCCCCCAGTATATGTTAAAATACTTATTCTACAAAAACTGCTTTGCGCACTTTCCTGTTTATATTAAAAGCAAGTAAATTAAAAGCACAATTCACTCTAAAAAGAGCTTTCTTAAAACTTTTCTATAATATACTGATTATACCTGAAAAAAGTTTATAGCCAAATAAATGCAGATTTTTTTCAGGTTAACATGAGATAAAAGCTCAAACCTGCTTCAGTGGAGTCCTAGCACAACTACACGGAATTCGCCCTGGACTAAAGGCCTGTGGTCGTCTGTCTTCCCACCTCCCTCGCCCTGGACCAGAGGCATTCCTTCTGCCTTCTCTGGGTTATATTCCCTTGACTTCAACTGAAAAGAATGTTGTTTTCTGGGCCAAGAAGTATTTTCCTTTCTTCTTTTTCCTCTGCTGACTTCTCTTTACCTAGTTTCCTTTCTGAAAGTTTCTGGCGTAGGTTTTCTGATCATCCCACTGTTAAAGCAGCACACACGAACTGAGAAAATAACTCGAATTCTCTGGAAGAGCACAGCGACAGAAGGAAAGAGAAAAAGCAGTAAAATATCCCAAGGGACTAAGGAATATCTAAGTGCAGTCTTCACAGAATACAAACACAATGTACACCACATTCCTTTACTCACACAATATGAAGACATCTTTACCTTGATAAAAGGTAGAAGCAGCTATACCAGGGAAGTCATTTTCCCTAACAGTAGGAACTTTATTCAAATAAAAGCACACAGAGCAGAGAGAAGCGAACAGGTAAAACATGCTCAATGTCAAAAAACGAGAAATTTATATTTATGTTGAATACCTGGATACCTAAGACTGAATACCTGAAAAAACAAAGCATAACTCACAAATAATAAACTATAAGATCATTTCACTGGATGAATTATTTTGATAAAGGTTTTTAAAAAATTATAAAGAGCAACCAGCCCCTTTTTCATTAGTTACTGGCTTGAAAGCTTCAATTCAAAAAAGATATTTATGGGCATATGGGGATTCATTATACTATTCTCTCTACTCTCATGTAATCTTTGATATTTTCCATGATAAACATTTTTTTAAAGACATATAAATCAAAGGAAAAGAGGAGCTCAAGTTTTAGTTAATGATTAAAAACAAATTACTGATAGACACACTCAGTATCAGAGGAAAAGAGGTCTGTAAAGAGAAATATAAACACGTTTTGGAAGAACTCACCTATCCAAAAGCTGCCTCAAAGAAAGGTGCATACAATAAGCAATTTAAAAATTCACACTGAAGAATATTTTCTATAGTAAATTTTTAAACCTCACAGAATAACAGTTTGAAATTAAGTCTTAACAGAACTCAGATTTATCGTTAAAAAACAAAAAAAAGAACAACCATTTTAACAGGCTTCTCCAGGATGTCATATATCAATTATTATCTCTGAACTCCACTATCATCAGTTTACAATAAGGTGAATTTTACCTAATTTAAGCCTTTAATTTTCTAGTAAGAATTAAATGTTTGTTTGTTTGTTTGTTCGTTTAACAAGCATCTACCACAGAGGAAATGCTTTCAAACTAAAACATAAGTGGTCATTTTAAGTCCAGTAGTTCAATGCCTGCCAAATACTTTCTTCACTATTATCTAATTAAGATCTCAGAGAAATTTAAGACTTGGAAAAACACTGCTTGGGTTTATTCATACCTCTTTCTTCCTCATGTTTTTTGGCAGACGCACTTTTAGGTCTTCCTCTTCCTCGTCTGATATGATCTGAATGGCTGTTACTTCGAGACCTCTTTCTGTTTTCTAAATCCTTATTTACTGTAGAATTTATCTTCTCTCTCCTAACTCTCTCTGTTCGCCTCCTCTTGGCCTCATGCTTGTTTTCTGTATGGATGAATAAAAGTGATATATTTTAGGGCTTAGCAAGAACTGTTTGCCCAAGTTCTCACTCTTCTTTTTTCTTTCTGAATAGCACTAGAGTTTGCTGCCTGGTAAATTTTATAAAACTTCCACCATAACATCTATGCCCCTCATATCCACACAGGAAAAAAAGAAATTCAACAGAATTCAAATGATCCACATTAACACATGCGGTAGAAAGAATCTTATAACAGAAGACATTTATTTACTTGGCACCTTTAATTTCAGCTCCTACAAGTTTGCACAATTCCGTAGAAACTTTCTGTCTTTTTCTCTCTGTTTCCAAGCTAAAAATGAAGTATCAGAAAAGGAAAACAATATTCCATTCCTTTTTGCCCCTACCCAAATTATAGACTGAAATATGTCAAATATTCAGAAGCAAAACTGACCTTAACCATAATAAACTAAGGTCACCAATTAAAAGCAAACAGAAAGCGTCTGTAGAAAACATAAAAACACTAGGAAGTTAGGAAGTAGTTTCCACTTCAGCCACAGATGAGGTCATTCCTGACATCCTAAGAGCATGTTGATCCCTAAATGGAACAGCAATAGGGAAACTTTACTCAATATGGGGATTTAATTACAAGAAGCCAGCCTTCTCACTCCAAACAAATCAAAATGTTGAATAAGTTTTTTAAAAAAGCAAAAAACAAAAAAAAAACTTGCTTTCATACATACCTGAACTCAAAAGCAAGATTGAGAATACCCCAAATGCTTGAAATCACAGTGGCAGAGAGGCAAAATAAATAAGAAAATTCACATCCCAAAAACTAAAGAGAATAATTTAGTGACACTAATGTTAATAAGTTCTGCTAACTCACTACCATTGGACCAGCCTAAAGAGAACAATCTAAAAGATTGTAAATAAATGTTTGATAGGCTACTGTAAAATTTTTGAGTAAAATAGTAACAGTTATTTCCAAATACCATATCTTCAGAGAATGAATTAATTCCAGGTTTCAGGTGAGACACATATGAGATGATACAAGAACGTTTAATTATTCCAGATTGCAAGAAAGTTATCCAAGACAACCAGGCCTTATTAAAAGACTCAAGGACTGACTTAAAGAGGCTGACCATTATAGGATAATCTGAGCATCGATAATGACTACAATAGATTGAAACACAGCAAATATACTTAGAGCCACAAGTACATGACATTAAATACAAAAGCAAAAACTACTTGGCCACCACAGAAAGACGCTAAAGAACCAACTCACTATTTTTAAAACTGAAATAAAGAGAAAAAAATACAGCATATACTCTGCCTTTTTTATTCAAACTGTACCACTCACTGGATAACCAAAGACCAGATGAAGAGTAGTTTCTCATTTTAGAATTACAGCAGCTAAAAAATGAAGAAGGAATGATAAAATCAGAGTATCACCATTTTCAACCTGAAATGAACTAAATTATCTAAGTGCTTAATAACACATACAAAATACCATATACAAAAATTAACTCACAATGGATTGAAAACCTGAATGTAACAGCTAAAACTACAAAATACTTTAAAAAAAAAAAAACCACAGGAAAAAAGCTTCATGACATTGGAGTTGGCAATGATTACTTGGATATGGGACCAAAAATACTGGCAACAAAAGAAAAATTAAAAACTCTTGTATATCAAAGGACACTATCAACAGAGTTAAAAAGGCAGCTCATGAAATCGAAGAAAATATTTGTAAAAAAATATCAGATAAGGGATTAATATCCAGAATACAAAGAATTTCCACAACTGAACAACAATAAACAACCCGATTCAAAACTGGGCAAAGAACCTGAATAGGCATTTCTCCAAAGAAGAAAGACAGATGGCCAATAAACACGTCACAAGATGTTCGGCATCCTTAATCGTTAGGAAAATGCAAATCTAAATCACGAAATATCACTTCATACCCATGAGGATGGCTATTATCAAAAGCTCGTACAATCAGCAGAGCTGGTGAGACGGAGAAGAAATGAGAACCTTTGTGCATTGCTGGTGGGAAGGTAAAATGGTGCAGCCGCTGTGGAGAACGATATGGCAATGCCTCAAAAAATTAAACATGAAACTGCCACATGATCCAGCAATTCCTTTTCTGGGCATATGAGCAAAAGGAATGAAAACAGGGGATCGAAGAGATACCTGCACAGCCACGTTCCCAGGAGCGCTACTCACGAGGCCAGAAGCAGGAAGCAACTCGAGCGTCCGTCAATGTGTGAATAAATAAAACGCGGTAGAGACACACAACAGACTATTGTTCAGGAAGGAAATTCTGACGCACGCTACAACACAGATGAACTCTGAAGACGTTATGCTAACTGAAATGAGCCAGGCACAAACGGTCGAACACACTGCATGGTTCCGCTGATAGGAGGTAACCGCAGCAGTCAAGTTCACAGGCACAGAAAGGGAACAGCGTCTGCCGAGCTCACGGGGGAGAAGAGAGAGGAGTACTGTTTCATGGGTACAGAGTTTCAGTTTGGGAAGATGAAGAGAGTTCTGGAGCTGGATCGCAGTGATGGTTAGGTACACAATATGAATGTGCTTAATGCCACTGAACTGTGTACTTAAAAGTATTAAAATTACTACATTTCATGTCACGTAAATTTTACAAGATAAGAAAAAAGATTCGATAAAAAATGAAATTAGGAAACAAGATGAACTGCTAAAAATTGAAGTGCAAGAGACTAATGGACATGTCTGAAGACAGAATTATAGCTCAAGAAAGGGAAATCAGCCAAAGTCTCTGGAGCAGAGCAAAAAGACAGAAAGATTTTTAAAATGTGACAGTTAAGTGAAAAGAAAGATCCAAGAAAATGTGTACTACTCATTTATGACATAACTGCGAATTATCTACCCAATGTCCATTCTCCCCCTCTTCACTGAGCACAGAACCCCGCTCTGTTCGAGAAGGCAGGGTGCTCAGCTAAAATAAAACCTACACGCCAAGACTCTTGCCGGCGAAGTGGCCCTGAAATCTAGTTCCGGCCAATCACATGTAAGTGGAAAGGGGTAAGGTTTCCAGAACGATTGTTAAGGGGATAGCTGGGCCGGCAAGCCCCTCTGCTGCTCTGCCCTCCCCCTTCCTGCCTGCAGTGAGGGTGAGAGCCCATCTTCTGATGGAAGAGAACTCAGGTGCTGGCTCATACCACTGAACCACCAGTCTGCGGGGCTGACTTCACCTTTCTTTACTCAACAGGCAAAGGACACTATTTGTCCAAACCTGTGTCAGATCTTCTGTGGGTGGTGACCCTCACGTATCAACCAGTAAGTACTCCAGAAGGAAAAAAAAAAAAGAGAGAGAGAATGGGGAAAAAGAAATAATAAGACATACTGCTCGGAGCTGAAAACTTGAGCCTTCAGTTGGAAAGTGGGAACTTTTAAGTGTGAGGGAAAGCAAAGGCATTCCCCACAGTGCAAGACGGGAAATAGTCCACCGTATGCCCTGCATGAAAATTGTTCCTGGTCTGAAACAATTTCTGCAAGATTTGTTCCAGAAATAAAAACCATGGGTTTAAAAAGTGGCATATAAGAAAAAATGGGGTCATCCCTAGTATGTGGTGGAAAGAAAGCTTAGTTTGACGGCGGTGCAGCAGACCCAGCTCAGTCTTAATCAGAAGTCAGAGCGTTCTGTAAAAAAGGGTCTTAGAGATGAATATACACATCATTATAACAAGTATGTGATTAAGAACCTAAAAGTACAGGCACAGAGATGAAGGTACGCATTATTTCATCAAAAGGCAAAATAAAAACTATATAAAAGCTATGTGCCACATACGACAATTGTTAATCACAATTTTAAGTGATTACCATGTTATAAACAGTGTTTTCTGAAACAACAAAACTAAACCTTCGCTGGCAAGAAAATCAGAGTTGAGGATGAATGTTCAATCATTCTGGGTTTATAAAAGGTACTGGTGATGATATTTCTTCATCTTTTTTTTCCTTAACTGAAAATGAATGTCATTTACAGACTTCTTCCCTATTCATCAGCCTGTGCCTGTTAACTTATCTTACAGAATAATTTGAAATGTATGTTTAGGTTTAATTTTTTTATTCCTTCTTTCCTTCCCCCAATAAAAAATGGGGAGGTTGTTATATATTTCACTAAGCTTAACCTAAAGTTTATACCCACTGAGAAATACAGTTAAATACTAGTAAACAATTCTAATTTCTTACCATTTTAAATCTTTTTTTCTTACTTTTAGACCAAGCCTTTTATGAACTAGTACAGTGAGTCCTCACTTAACATCAGCAGTAGGTTCTGCCACATTAAGCAATCGCTGTGTGATGAGCCCAATTTTACTATAGGTTAATTGATAGAAACAAGAGTAGTTCCTACAGCATCTTATTAACGTTAAAACAAAACTACGTTATTCGAAGACCTGCTGTATCTCATTCAGATTTTCAGTTTACTTTTTCTTTGTAGTTTTATAATTAAAAATTTTAAGGGAAAAAGGTATATCCATGATTATTAAATGTAAAATGGCACCCTTGATGTCACCAAATACCCAGAAAACACATCTGGAAAACTTAAAGATTCAGAAATTGCTTATCAGTATTTGGTAAACACCAAATATTTGAATAGGTGACTACTACAGTATTCAAAGTGTGCTCTACAGTATAGCTACAGTCAATTTTTAAAGAAATTTAAAGAAAATTTTTAAAGAAATGTCTTCAAATTTATAGTTTAAGGCTTAATCTTGAGGCTAGTTTTTAAACTCTCAGTCAACCATTAAATGAAATCCTACATGAACTAGACAATTAACTTTTTAAATTTTATCTCCATTGAATACCAGCCACCAAAAAGGACAAAAGAAACAACACATACTAAATTCATTTGAAAGGTGTCAAAGATTGTCTTGAGGTTCTATGTACTTGTACAAAACACTGCACATTTCTTGTTTTGAGCATTTCTTAATACAGTTTTATTTGTAACACTCATCTCCTTCCTAGCACCTTCTAAACTTGTAAAAATCCCTTAATTTCCATAATAGATTTTGTTTATTTACATATATTTTCAGGTAGACAAAGTTCTATATAATTATAGTATCCTACTTCCCTCTTTCTATATATGTTATGAAGATATAAAGACTAGCATATATGAAAAATGTGAGTTTTGAACAATTCAAACCCAGATAAATTTGACTTAACAATTATTTTCCTCCTGCATGTCATAGTTACAAATAAATAAGAGGTTTCGACCCACTGAAATTTAAAATGAGCTTTACACCTTTGATTTCACTTTTAAAATAAGTGCAGTCTGAGCTTTAAAAATGGTTTGTTTTAAATGTTAAATTATGCAAATAAAAGTTTTCCTTATTACTTTTTCCTTATTTTCCTTATTGATTCCTTATTATCTAGTGTGCTACCCATTTATGCATTTACCAATTAGTACTACATGGAGAAATCATTTTGTGGGCTCTTAAAAACAAACGAAAAATAGACCTACTATATGGTCCCAGCAATGCTACTTCTGGGTATTTGTCTGAAGAATACAAAAACACTAACTCGAAAAGATACAGGTTATCCCCGTGTTCATTACAGAATTATTTACAACAGCCAAGATAAGGAAACAACCTAAGTATCCATCGATGGATGAATGGATAAAGTAAATGTGGAATGTTACACAGCCATAAAAAAGAATGAAATTTGCCATGTGTGACAATGTGGATGGACCTTAAGGGCACTATGGTAAGTGAATTAAGTCAGACAGAGAAAGATAAATATCATATGAGCTCCTTTATATGTGGATTCTTCAACAAACACACAAACCCTAAGCTCACGGATACAGAGAAAAGATCGGCGGCTGCCAGAAGAGGGGCTGGGGAGTGGGCAAACTGGGTGAATGGGGCCCAAAAGGTCCAGACTTCCAGTTATAAGTCACGGGAATGCAATGTATACCATGGTGACTATAGTTAAGACTGTATTACACATCTGAAAGTTGCTAAAAAAAAATTGTAAAAAACAAACAAGTTCATACAAGTATTGTTGTATACTTTTTTCTTAAAAGTGTTTTAGAGATTCTTCCATGTCAGTACGTAAAAATCTGCATCCTTCTTTCTAATTAGCACATACTGCTGTTCTCTAAAAGACAGACCCTACTTAATTAACCATTCCCCTGAAGATGTTTGGCTTAAAAACTTTTTGCTATGATAAACGGCACTGCCTGAAAATCCTAGTAAATATTGTGTATTATAAACAATTACAGCTTTAGGCTACAGATCTACTGATAAAGAAGTCTAGATTCTAGGTTATGTGCATTTAAAACATTTAACAACTACTGTCAGATTGCTCTCCACAAAGGCTGTCCCAACTTACACTCTCACCACTGGTACAAGAGTGCTCACTGTGCCATACTCATAAAAACACGTAGAAAGCCTTTACACTTGTGTCAGACTTGGGCAAAAAGAACGGTATTTTATTTTAACTACACTTCCCTGATTGTTAGTAAAGGTGTTTATCTTTCCAGATACTCTGTATTATCTATTTTCATTTCTTCTATAAATTCTCTGCTCACTTAAACTGAAATGGTCTAGATCCCACTGACAACCTTCATCAAAGACTTGATAAACTAAAGAGATTTTTTTAAATTACACTCTTCTCAATTCCATATATACTATGGATTATCCAAGGCTGATCTTAAGCAATTTAATTGTTAAAATGAATATCTTACTGAGTACCTATAAGAGACTGAGCTTTGTGTTAGACACTTTCATGAGCACTTCACCTACACTTCAATCCTCTAAAGGCCGGTTCTATAAACCTACCTTACACACAAGCTGCTCACAGAGGTTAACTGACGTGCGAGAGGGTGACGAATCTGGAACCCATAACAGCACTCCAGCGAGCTCCTCTCCAGGAGTCGAACACTCTCACCCTTCTCCTTAAAACCCCTTCCTCCTCTGGTTTCCATGGGACAGTCTATCCCTGATGCTCCTCTGTCCTTTCTAACTATTCTTTGCTTCTCTTGCTACTTCCTCTTCCTCCCCGCTGGGATTTCTAGGCTTCAGTGTTTCATCTTCGCTTCAAGGTCACAAGGACGCTCTTATTAAACAACAGAACCTTAGGAAACTCCAAGTGTAAAATAGTAAGGAACTGCTTCCCACTCATCACCATGACGTACAGACCACCACTCTCCACTGGTTGTTCTCCACTGACTGACATTTCTTAGCGGAACTGAAGACCCTACCCACCTCAACCCTTTAAGACTGGAGCTGACCAGAGTTCAGTTCTTGAACGTCTTCCTCTTCCTACCTTACAGACTCCCTTACACAAGTTCATCCATTTCCACGTCAGCTACCATCTAGCTGCTGATGGCTTTACCCCCAGCTTAGGGTATTCCCTGAGCTTCAGGCCACATGTCCAACTCGGGGCAAAAATCCACATGGATGTTTCACAACTACGTCCAAAACTAAATTCTTCATCTTACTCTTAAAACTTGTCTTCCCTTTGATATTCTCCTTCTAACAGATAAGCCAAGGCAGAAATCTGGGAATCATTCTAAAGTCTTCCCTCTGATTCAAGTGATTCTGACTTAACACTTGTAGCATCTGCCGCTTCTCTCTTGTTTCTTCCTCACCTCACCGCTTGCCTGAATCACTGGTACATAAAAGGGGCTCAAAAAGGTTGTTGAATAAAAAGAATAAACACACTTGTCCCACTAAGGGCACGGAGCATGTCTTACTTGTGTTGGAGGCTCAGAACTGAGCTGACGTGCCGCTCCAGCCTATCTACCGAAGGAATCACTTCAGGGTTCCCATACTTGAATCAAACTCTTAGGGAATAAGATCTAGGAGTCCATTTTTTCCCCTTCTTATAAGACTTTTATTAATGCCAGAAATGAACTGGTAAAAACATAACTTTAAACATCGGTGTGACTGTGGGTACCGAGATGGTGTAAGCAGGGACTGAGGGGGCCTTGAGAGGAAGGAATCCATTTTTAACAAGCTCTCTAGATGACTCCTATGTAACCAAGCCAGTGACAGCTTTTCAGAACCAATAAATGAAGTCCATTCTCACGATGAAAGGAAGCAACTTCAAAGAGGCAGAAATGAGATTAAACAATGTTCTTGCCACCTTTACACAGATGCAGAATAGAGATCTTCAGACATAAATATAACCAGCTCTTGCATCCTCCGCTAGCACAGCCCCACCTGCCTAACTCGACCTCCTCGCTCAGCTAACATGCCGCAGCACCCACTGCCACCTGGTGCTCCCACGAACTACTCTCTAGTCAGCAACCAGACTCTTTTTAAAAGGCAAATCAGAACATGCCACCTCCCCTCACCCTATCCCACATTCTAGCAATAGTTTCTCCCGACATTTTCAGAACAAAATACAAACTTCTTACTCTGGTCTCATCTCCCACGCTCCCCTGCTCTGACTGTCTATACTGCAACCACACTGGCCTTTTTGTTCCTAAAATATACCAATCTTTTTCCAGTCGGAGAATTTCTGCATCTGCTATTTCATCTGTCAAGAATGTTCTCCCTGATCTGATCATGACTAGGCCTATTCAGCCTCACCTTAAATGTCACTTCTCAGAGAGGCCCTCTCCTACCACTCAATAAAAAGTAGCCTTCTGGTCACACAGCAGGACAGCACTCTATTTTAATGTCCTACAAGGCATTTAGCACGAGCTGATATCCTCTGCCTGTCATCTGCCCACGGGGATATAAACTCCATGACAGCAGTGAACCGCCCCCTACAGCACAGTCGTTATTTTGTGCCCGAGGCTTAGACCGGTGCCCAGCACATGGCAGATGCTCAACATACATTCGTGATCATTCTACTCTCATTTGAGGATCATCATTGTACAAAGTTCTGACTTTATGAAAGAATAACAAAATCTCATCTTTTAATAGTCATTGAATAAATCCAACTTGCCTAATTAATGGGAGAGTAAAATTAAAACGAAATTATTTAGATATTCTAAATCGGAAAATTATAAACAATAACGAGTATGTCAAAAAATTATAGTCACATCAAAACCAAGTTACATTTTTCCAGTCACTAGTTTTAAAAAACTTTAACGCTGCTACAAATTTTATCAGCACAATGAAAGTAAAAACCCAAATTCTGCCAACCAAGAAACAGATAAATTGTGGCATATCCATACAAAAATGCTACTAAGCAATAAAAAGGGATTAATTCTTAAGTCACATATACAACAACATGGCTGAATCTTAAACTATGCTCAGTGAGAGAAGCCAGGCAAACGAGTAGGCACATGATTCCATTTAGATAAACGTACACAACAGCAAGAGAAAGATCAGCAGCTCTCTGGGAGCAGGGGTAGAGAGGAAAGACCACAAAGGGGAACTAAAAAACTTTTGGGAATGACAGACATGTTCATTATCTTGATTGTAGTGATTATCTGATTGGTGTAAACATATGACAAAACTTACCAAACTGTACACTTTAAATACGTGTGACTTGCTGAATGTCAATTACACCTTAAACTTTTTTTATTTTTAAAAATCAGATAAGGTGCACTCCTCCCTTACTTAAAACCCTTCGATGGTTCTCCATCCTCCAAAAACATAGAAAATGTGTTATAGACTTTACCAGCATTATAAAGGAGTAAACATCTAAATGGAATGAACAGCAACCTAATTTCATAATCTGATTTCCAAGAGCTAATAAAAACCAGACATACTTCAAAAGATATTTTTTACTTCAATAAAAATGTAAACAGTAAATTCACAAAAATTAACTTTAAATTTCTACATCAAAAAGCTAAAAAAGTGGTAAACTTTCACAGTTACCTGCAGAAGGTGATGATTTCTCTGGGTGCTTTGCATTTAAAAGTTTTCTGCTAATAAATATGTAACCACAGGGACATGATTTACATGCAACAGGAACCTGTAGGAAAAAAATACATACATATGCATTATTATTATTTTTCCATTGTTAAACATCTCGATGTTTACGTAGTCTCCTGAACTAAATAAGTTACTTGAAGTAGGAATCATAGATTTATTTGAACGTCACCTTCTTATATCAAATTATTTGAGATGGGTATTGTGTCCTATATATCTTCATATTCTAATGCTTTACAATACCATCAATGCAGTAAATGAATGAAAAATGTGCTGATGTTAGTGACCAACAGAAAGGTATAATATGGTCGGAGCCAGGGAAAATATGCGGGGGGAAAAGGTAGCATTTCCTGAAATATTAGTTTGATTGGCAGTTTATATAGAACAAACTGGAAAAGGACACGTGGCTGGGAAGTCATTAAAGCAATCCCAGGATAAGATTATGAGGGCCCAAATGGAATGAATAATGAGAATGGAAATGGAGCAAAGGTGGATCTATCTGGCAGACATTTCAAAAGGGAAAAAGAACTCTAAATGACTCAGGTTCTAACATGAGAAGGTAAGATGCCAATTACCACTGACAAAAAAAGGAGAGTTTACAACAACTAGTTTGAGAGGCAAAAGTATAATACAAACAACAGAGAACGCAGGAGAAAGTAGGAGTTGAGATCTAAGATTATACAGTCTCAGCTCCAGAAAGGACACTGGATAAAACACTATAAACCTTGAGAAAGAAGATACTTACTAAGAAAGGCTCCTGACGGCTAACTGGGCTCAAATATAAAAACGGAGCCTAGCAGCCATTTCAACACACAGGCCTCTCACTGCAAACTGCGCTTCAGGGAGAAGCCCACACTGAACCGCCGGCTGGCCCTGTGTTCCTGCTGGCTGAGCCAGCTCCTATAAAGGAGCTCCTGGAATTATATGTCCACCAATAGGACCAAGGCTTTTCCCATCCAACTGGAGCTACAAAAAGCTATATCGCCATCAGCATCTTCATAGACGAGAGCGGCTCCCCTCCTACCAATCAGGACAGTGCTTCTTAGACTCGTCAGGCTGCGAAGATTTGGCGTCCTCGTCTGCATGAGGCTGGACCAATCAGGGAGCAGGGATGGGGCCCTTTCTCTGTGTGTCGGCTCCCCTGCCGCTCAGAGAGCACGCAGTCCCTTTCCACTGATGAGTGAAGACTAGTTTCTCTGGCTGAAACTGAGACACCAAAGACATCTTGCCAGACCAGCGTGGAGAACGAGCGGAGCAGAGCTGTCAAGCCAGAGAGGGGATTTGCCCCAGGGCCACCGACTAAAGCGTCTTTCTTCACAGCACCCCAAAATGGGATTCCTGGTGGCAATGAACTGTCATCAGTGACCACCAGCTGACAACACAAAAGCTCTTTAGGCTTCTGCTTATAAATCTGTGTAATACAAGTGGCTCCGTTCTCCCTTTCAAGTCTATAAATATTTTTAAAGCCAAAAGTTATTGAAAATCATTGGAGAAATTTTTACATATCCCCCAATAATCATTTCATTAATATTAACCTTAATGATCCTTGGAATCAAGACATGTCAGCCAAAAACCAGAAATTAATCTCAACAAAAAGTACTCAGAGGATAAGATAAATTCCATTTGCCCATGGTTCTACTTGTATAATAGGTTAGTTACAATTAAAAAGCTCTTTATCCATGTATGAACAGGACGTTTCATATTCTATATTATAAATGCTTGATAATTAAGCTAAATTAAAATTTTGGCAGAATTCTTTTTCTTTGCTAAAAATAATGAACAAAAGATCTCGTTTGTATTTAAGAAAGATAACAACAAATCCTATAAAAATAATCAAACTCTAGATATGTCTAACAGTTTGCTTTATTAAAAATATGATGAGATTCTTTCCAACCACGACAGAAAATGTAACATTTCATTCTTCAGTAGTGTAAAATCTGCCCAAAATAGATGTTTGTCATTTTTTAAATTCCACATCTTCATAGAAACCAAGCTTAAAGGTACTGACTCATTTCCTTTATACTTAAACACAGCATTAAGAACATCTACAATAATATAAATTGTTTTGAACTAATGCTATTCAAAAAAACACAAAAAAACATAATGTTCTTATTTGATAGATCTTTTGCTGCTTAACAAGCATTTTCTTCCGGCTACTGAACCTCAACAAATATAAATTTAGGGCTCTGATGATAACAAGAAAATTACATCAATCCATATCCAGAATTAACAGAGAGTGCTACAGTTTGATGAGAAATGCACATCTGGCTTTGGGATGAAGAATGCACAAACAATGACTAATTGATAGGTTGATTTTCACCCCTTAATGCAAGTGTTTAATGCTCAAGAAACATTCAATGCGCCTGAGCTAAGTCATCCCAAAGGCCTTTTTAAAATGGAAAGTTCCTTTCCTCCATCCCAACTCTGAAAAAAAAAGCCAGCCCAACACCACAACCCAACTCCTATAAAAGGAATTATTAAAGAGTGTGGACAGATGGGGAGGGGAGAGGAAAAAAAAAAAGAGGGTGGACGACGTCAATATTTGTCTCTTTAAATTACAGTATAATCTGGATTTTAAACAAACAGCCTAAACTTCCTTCAATTTCAGTGGTAATGCCAAAGATAATAGCAATGAAAATTCTAATGTTCCACTTTCAGGAATTCAAAATGGAAAAAAAAAAACAGTTTTATTTACTGATAGCTTGTGCATCAATACATTTCTTGAAAAATGTATTTACGTTGTATGTTTTACAAGTAAAACAGGTTTAAAAAAAAAAACAACCCTGCAAGAAGCAAAATCCTGGTCCTATATTGTTTCACTGATGTAAAAAAGCTCAAAAATAACCACACTGTAGAGAACTCATTTACATTCTGCACCGTTAAGAAAATCAGTTACCTATAGTGGACATGTTTGCTGTTACATAAAATGTCCTATAAGTGAAAATAAAATAGCTGCTCTATTTTAAAAAAAGCAAAACCAGAAGCATACACAAAAGATACCAGAAACTAACAAGAATCATGAATACTTCTTCACACAAAATGGCTCAGTAATCTGGGTTAGTGGATGTGAAACCTCCTTGAAAACGAAAAATGCTGTGCTTTAGATGTTTCAGAACATCTATTTTCAATAGAGGCTTGTAAAGGAGACATTATAAAGCAACTCAAAATCTAGGTCTTTCTCGTTTCCTGCTCTCTGTACCTATTTTTAAACTTACACACGCACAAAACATGGGGCAATCTCATGTATGTAAAGGTTTTACATTTATAAACTACATTCTAATATTTGTCAGGCAACTTAGCCTATATTAGCACTATTATGATGTTTAAAAAATGGTTTCCTCGATTATAAGTTTGCATTTTCAAGTAATTAGAATGCTAAAACTAATCTATTTTTTTTTTCAATTCAGTTGCTATTAATAAAAGATAAATCACTTTTGAGAATCGTGAAAAGTTTTAATTAGTCCTCATGTATGTTATATTCTCCTAAGTATTTAAGGACAAAGCAAACCAACATGTAGTAGCTTGCTACTGACTGAATTATGCCCCCATCGCACCCCAGATTCATATACTGAAACCCTAATCCCCAGTGTGATGGCATCTGGAGATGAGATAATGAGGTTTAGGTGAGGTCATGGTGTGGGGCCCTCTGGGTGGGATTAGTGCCACTGTAAGAGACACTAGGGAGCTCTCTCTCTGCCAAGATCTTGCACATCCAGCCTCCAGACTGTGAGAAAATAAAGTACTGTTGTTTGAGGCGACTGATCTATGGTATTTTTTCATGGCAGCTAAAGGAGGGAATTGTATGTGTAAAAACTATGATGATCTTTCCAAATAAAATGCTGGTCATGTTTTGTTCAACAGTTACAGGGATTCCTACAAGTTTATTATCCTTTCCTCTTTCTTTAACCAGGATATCAAAATCAGGTTATTTTTCCCAAAGGGTTACTTTATGCCAAGTAAAACAAGGTCAGGATTTGCAATAACTTGTGTCCTACAGAAACTGGAATGCATAATGCATACCAAGTAAACTTTACACTTCTGCACAATTAATTGGAACAAATGGAAACAATTTAAGTATTGAAATAAATCTCTAGAAAGAGACTTAAATCGCAAAGTCGAATTCTGTCAGAATTTAACAGATTTCGTTTATTGGTAAGAAGGGAAGTTTAACTTTCGAAAACATGACTACTTTTATAATGCATACTCAAATCCTAAAATCAGTCAACTGTAATTCTTGCACAATCTTCCTCTGATCAGCATTTCTGCATTTCTACAACTGTCCATCAAAGATATTAAATAAAACATGCATGTAACATCATTACAAGATCTGATCAATCTATACCATTGCTCCTTAAAGAATGCACTAAAATCAGCTTATTAAGTCTCCAGCCATTTCAAATTACTCCTGACAAGCAAAAAAAAAAAAAAGAAACAGGAAAAGGGGAGGAGAGGGGTAGTCATTTTGAAAAAATTCTCTCAGTAGAAAAGGGAAAAACACACCCAGATCCGCATGTGGGCATGAAATAAGAGCCTCACGAATGGTTTTAATTGAGAGTTTTAACTCATTAGACTGTAAAGCCTTGAGGAAAGTCTATTATTCTAGTAAAGAATGAAGCATGCTTAAACTAAAAAAAAAAACAGTAAAATGAGAATTTTTAAATGCCAGCTCCGACACCATTAATTGTGTATAGAGAGCAGTCAGTTAAAATTCATGAAACCACGTATGTGTATGTTTTTTTAAATCTGGAGGCAGAAACGCCAAACTGGTACCGGTGGAGGGCACGGAGGCTGGGCACGGAGGCTGGGCACGGAGGCTGGGCACGCAGCGCCGGGCAGGGGAGGGCTCGGCGGGGCGTTATTCAGCAACGTTCCACTAGAACAACGTTCGGAAAGAATTCCCGACCCTCTACATCGAAAACATACGTAGGTGCATAATAAGGACATTTTTAAATCTCCAAATCCGCTGAAACTTAGAAGCATTACACGGAGGTCCCTTTTGTCGCATTCAGGCGCCCGTCCGAGGGGCGGTGGGGACACTTTGGGGTCCCCCGTGCGCGTCCGGTGGGAACAAAGCCACCCCGCGCCGCAGGGCTCTCGGCGCCGGGAGCCGGGGCTCGAGTCCCGCACGTCGGGCGCTCCCGTCGGGGCAGGCGGGGCCGAACGGGCCGCTGCCCGCACACTGCCGCCGCTGTCACCGCAGCCGGCCCGGCGCCCCGGGGCCGAGCCCACGCCCCCTTCCGCGCGGCCCGGCCGCAGCACGCGCGCCGCCAGCTGGGTGCGCGCCGGCCGGGCCGCGCCGCGGGCGTCCCCCGCCAGCTGTCGCCCCGGCGCGGCCCGGGCCGCTCCCTCCGCGGCCGCCGAGCCCACGGCCCGGCCCGGCCCCGGCCCCCGGCGACGCGGCCTCTCCGCGGCCAACGGCCCGGCAACGGCCGCCCGCCGTGCGCGCCCGGCCCGCCGCCCACCTGTTGGTCGCACTCGGGGCACGACTTGGTGGCCATCTTCACTTTCTTGGCCCGAGCTGCGGACATGCTCCTCTCCCGCGGCGGCGGCGGCGGCACCGGCGGCGGCGGCCCGGGCTCCTCCCCTCGTACCTCAGCCGCCCGGCTCCTCCCGCCCGGCCGCGCTGGCCAGACCGAGGCGCCGGCGGCGGCGGCGCGCGTGCGCGAGCTCGCGCGGAGCCTGCGTGCCGAGGGGCGGGGCGGGGCGCGGGGGCGCGGGCTCCGTGGGACCGCGGACCGCGCTGCCACCCACGCGGCGCCGGCCCTCGCGCGCGTCCCGAGTCTCACGAGACCAGAGGCCCGGACCCTCCGGAGGGACCCTGGCCACGCCTTCTCCCGGCCGGGCTGACGGCGCGGGCGTGGCTTGGGCGGGACCTGGCAGTGACGGGCGTCGGGCTCGACCAACGAGCGCACAGGGCGCAGGGCTGGACACGCCCCCTCCCGGGAGGAAGGAGAACGAAGGGGGTGGAGCCTGGAGGGCCCAGTACAGGTCCTGGCGTTCAGTTACCTTCGGCAAGGGGTGGAAGTCCAGTCGTTGAGGGGTTGGAGTAAACATCTGACGAGTCTGCTATACTCCAAGGCCTGGACTCGGCGCTGCGAGATACATAAAATTCGTTAAGTCAAATATTGAGGGCCAATTCTGCCATACAAATGTGAAACTACGAAGTGCTGCTCTCAAACATGCTGTATAGTGGTGTAGAAGGCCCAACGTTCAAATACAGAGTTGAGTTTTTGATGGGAAGAGTAAATCTGTTGACTGGAATGTTATCAAACTTTGAAATCCACCTAGCCTTTGATCTAACAATCCCATTCCTATTTGAAAAGCTATTCTCCACCTGTGCCCAGTCCATTTGTGCAAAGATGCACTTTGCAGCAGCGGTCCCCAACCTTTTTCATGCCACAGACCAGTGCTCCCACTGGTCAGAATCTAATGCCTGTTGATCAAAGGTGGAGCTGAGGTGGGGAGCAGCTGCAAAAACAGATGAAGCTTGGCCTTTGAGCCGCTCACCTCCTGCTGTGTGAAGGGGTTCCTAACAGGCCATGCACAGATGGGTATCTATCCATGGGAGCCCGGTTTTGCCTCACTGCTTGTCAGACCAAAATCAGAAGCAGCCCAGGTATACATCAAATTGCTTGAGCAAATTAAGGTATGGATACAGCAAAATATCATTGCAGCTCTTCAAAAGAATGATAAATCTATATGAAATGATATAACGATCTCCAAAATAGTTAATTGAAAAAACAAGGTACAGGACATCTTAAAATTGTTCATAAGTAACATAAAATTATGCTTATGCTTTCATATGCATTGAGAAACTTGAAAAGGAACTAGAAGGCAGGGATAAGAAGACATTTTTCATTCCATATCCTTTTGTATTACTTGAATTTTCTACCGGCTCCACCTACTATGGCCTTTCCCTCCAAAAAGAGAGACGGATTTGTACACAGCTCCTGAGGAGGCCACCTGACCCACTGTTCAGGGAGTTGGTGGTCCTGCAAGGCTTTCTAAAAGAATGGTCTCCAAAGCTGAATCCCTAAGGATGTCAGGTGGAGTTGCCCAGAGGTGAAGACTTGTCAAAGATGAAGACCGACCAGGCAGATGGGAGAGCACAGAAGCAAGGGCAGGGAGGTCAACGGCTTGATGGTGTGGGTACACCAAGTGCAGGGCAGAGTTAAGGCTGGAGAGGTGGGCCATTTTCAGCTATGTAGGATCTTTGCGACCATGGGAAGGAGTTTGGGCTTCATCCTCATGGCAATAGTGCAATAAGGGTTTTAGGCTGGGGAGCAACAGGATTAGATTTGAAGCTGAGAATGCTTGATCCAGCGAAATGCCTCAGGTATCAGAACTGAAGCACCAGAGAGGAAGGACAATAGAGGGGAGGGATTTTAAAAATAAGATCATAATATTAGCAAAACTTGAGGAGCTGTTTTGCTGAGGGTTAGGGGGTGGTCAGGAACATTTCCAGGATGGCAAAGGACTACATGAACAGAAGTAGCCGAGGAAGAGAGTACCTTCATTTTCCCCGGAGAATGGTGTAGAATGTGATACAGGGACACAGGCCTACAATCCAGGCCCTGAATAGGTCTTTTTTCTCAAAATCTCCCAAAACGGCCACTTGGCTGGGGTGGGTGTCGAGGTCTTTAACCGTTTTTGAAATGGCTGAGGTGGCAGACATTGCCAGTTAGCTGATGCAACTCCATCCAGGCCCCCTGTTCTCTCATTACCTCACACTAGAGTGGTCGTATGGTGTTATCGCTGGTCATTAAGACATAAACCCTCGAATGGGAGACCACCTAGGAAGACCAGGCGCTGTAGGTGTAAAAAATAAAATAAATAAGGGATTATAAGCTGACAAGGTCCTTGCCTTGCCAAAAAAAAAAAAAAAAAAAAAGATAAACCAAAGTGGGATTTTTGGAAAAGTTCTAGTTCCTGATAAAAACAGACATGTCAGAAACTCTTTGTCCTTTGCCTTTCCCATTGTGTGGAGCGTGAACACGTGGTCCTTAAGGTACAGCAACCGTCTTACGACGACAAGGCCACGTGGTGTTATACTAGTTATCGTTACATAACAAATCACCCCGAACACTTAGTGGGTTAAAAAGACAAACACCATCTCAGTGCTTATGGGTCAGAAGTCCGGGTGTGGCTCTGCAGTCTCATCTGAATGCTCAGCCAGGGGGTGATCCACTTTTGAGTGTCCTTGCTCGTTGGCAGGCCCCAGACCTCCATCAATGGGCTCTTCACAGACCTACCTCGCAATATGGTGACTGGCTCTACCGAGAATGAGTGATCTGAGAAAGAACGAGAGTGAATACGATGGAAGCCACATACTTTCTGTAACTTAATCTCTGCAGTGGCATCCCATCTCTTCTGCTGCATTCTATCTGAAGCAAGTCACCAAGTGCAGCTCACACTCAATAAAAGGGAATTGCACAAGTGCAAGAATAACAGCGAGAGGCAGGCACCACCAGGAGCCATCTCGGAGGCCTCCTACCCCGGTGCCATGCGTGGACTTGGGACCAATCCACTAAAGCCTGCCTCCCGAAGTTCCTTGATATGTGAAAGAGGCAAAATAGCTCAAAATAAGATACACAGCTTATGACCTAAGATCTCCAATCTTAGGTATTTGTCCAAGAGAAACGAAAACATATGTCCACAAAAAGACTGTAAGAATATTCATAATAGCTTTATTCATAATAGGCCCAAATTGGGAAGGAAAACCCATAAACATCTGTCACACAGGTAAATAAACAAATTGCAGTATGTTCATTTAATGGAATACTAATCAGCTTTTTAAAAGAACAAATTATTGATACATGCAACAAAATGAATTCTCAAAACATGCTGAGTAGAAGTCTTACACAAAAGAGCACATACTGTCTGATTTCGCTTAAATGCAGTTCTAGAACGAGCAAAACTATGCTATGGTAGAAAAAATCAGAGCAGTGTTTGCCTCCTGGGGGATACGGGTGCGGATAGATGAAAGGGGCTGAAGGAAATGTCTGGGCTGATGGTAACAGTCTCTCTCTTAATAGGGGTTTTTTACATAAGTGTTTGCATTTGTCAAAACGTATCGAATAATACACTTGAAACTTGGGCATTTTATTTAAATTTTACCTCAACAAGAACCTTAAGCAGATATGAATTCTAGGTAATGACATGTATATTAAAGTATTAAGGGTAAAATGTGCTAATGCCTGCAACTTACGTAAAAATGCATTAAAAAAAAAAAAGATGGCTACATGGATAAAGTGATAAAGTATGTATAGGAAGCCGTCAATGGTACAACCTCAGTGGTTGGTATATAGGTGATTACTTCAAATTTCAAGTAGTTTGTAAGTCTGAAAATTTTCATAAGTTATAGGAAACAAAACCTACTTATTTAAGCCACTGTTCATTAGGTTTTCAATTATTTGCTGTCAAACATATTCTTTCCTCACACTGATAACAAGGGTTTTCTACAAAATAGATGAAACTAGCCCTAACATTTATTCATTAATTTAACATTTACTAGGTACCTACAATGTGCTAGATCTTGTGTCATTAGTGGGGGAATGATCTCATGAGAAAAAAGTCCCTGCTGTTGTGAATCTCGTAATCTAGCAGAGAAAATAAACACATACCATCACACAGGTAAATGTATTACTACTGTGATCACAATTAGGAAGGAACAATACTGGGGCTCTAAGGCCACTGTCAAGGAGACCTGACCTGTGATGGGGTGGGGCGATCATGGAAGACTTCCTGGAGGAAAAGTGCACGATAGGTAGAGTTAAGGTGAAGAGAAGCAGCAAATATTCAGACATGAAGAACAGCATGGGCAAATTAGCTAAGGTCAAAGAACGTAAAGGAGACTGTGGCTGAAGCACCTACAGAAAGAGGAAGAGAGAATCTGACACACTGAGGACAGGAGCCAGAAGAGCCCACGTCCCACGGGCTTGTGACTACTCACTCTGCTCCAGATCTTCCACGCGTGCTGTTCACGTGGCTGCAGGTGCTCGTCTGGCGACAAGCAGTCCGACCCGGCAGGTGCTTCCTTGATAGCAGGTATTACGTACCTGACGAACCGAAAGGCTATTCAAAGCCACTTTTTATTCTCTTTCATAATTAGGACCCATCTACCTAGGGAGATGGTGGGTGGACAATATTGGGGGCTGGGGGCTGAGATGTAGCAGCCCCCATCTCCATGGATTTATTTTGATACTCGAACCAAGTTTCTACCAAGGAGCCTTTTATCGCAGTGGTGCCCCACCTTGTGGCACCAGGGACCGGTGCTCCTGTGACAATCTAACACCTGATGGTCTGAGGCGGAGCTGAGGGGGTGACGCCGGTGCTGGGGAGCGGCTGCAGATACAGATGGAGCTTCGCTCCTCACCCCCCCCGCCACGTCCTGCTGTGCGGCCCGGTTCCTAACAGGTGGTTGGGGGCCCTATTTTAAAGCTTTTCTGGGAAAAGAGAATGACAGCATTGGGATGCTTAGCAGGTCTTTGTGCATACAAAATTTCTCATTTTTCTTGAAATCCAAAATTAAAATTATAAATTTCAAGTTGTAGTTCCTATTTTTCCAAAGCAATGAAGAGATAATTGCAATGAAAAAATATAGTTACTTTGAATTCTGCTCAACATTTACACTCTGTAGTTTCAGAAACAAATAATCTATGATTAAAAAAGAAAAAAAAAGGTACAAATAACTTCCAAAGTAAAGACAAAGATGAGACGCCTCATCTTTGTCCTGAAAGAGGGTTTTTTCCTCCCATGCGGCCAGTAGCACAGTGGGCCAGGGAGCCCTCGCTGCAGAAAAGCCACAGGCTCAGAGTGACTCAGGAGGCCAGGCCTCCTTCCTAGCTGGGTGCCTCGCGACAGTCCGAGCCGGGTACCAGCCTTTGCTGATGCCAAACAGAGCCCCGCTGGCCTGTCCTGGACACAGAGGAGCCTCCAGAGGTGTCCCTCGCCCTGCTTTGCCTCCTTAGCTCTCTCTTCTCACAGCAGTAACACTATTTAGTGGGCATCTACTCTGTGCCTGTGCCTTCCGTTAATTGTCCCTCTTCCTCCCCAAACCCTGCACGGTGCTATCAGGAGCCTCGTTTTAATGCTCAAGGAGCACGTCAGTCAGGGATCTTTTTCGCCAAAATGGAAAACCCGACTCAAAATGGCTTAACTGAAAGGGTCTTTACTGGCTCACAGAACCAAAAAATCCTAACAGCAGTGCCCATCCCAGGCCTAGCCGGGCCCGTCTCTGCCTCTCGGGTCCACACCCCCGCTGGAGGTGGTGGGAAGGTAGCCAGGATAACTCAGCATCCTCCACCTGCTCCTTCTCCTGTCACATTTCACTGCTTCTGTCTGGGCTTCCTACCTAACCCTGAACCATTCATTTGGGCTGAGTATTTCTGAGCGAAGTCCAGCACCCGGCTCTGAGGTTTCACACGGGGTCTGAGAACTGAAGGAAGGATGGACGGTCATAAAGCAACCACCATGCGGACCAAGTATACAACAGCACTCTCTCACGCTGGCCAAGCTGCTGCCCTCACCCTCTGACTTTCAGCCTCCCCTTCAGCTGCTTTTGAAATGAAGTCCATCCCACCCTCCTGGTCTGAGCCCTGTTACCCTGGCAGACTGAGCTAAATCAGAAGTTTCGCTCTCTTGGGAGTAAGCAAGAGCCCACACACACACTGAGTAGATTCCTTGATAAACCCAAGGATGGAGCAGTAAAATGAGGTGACTCTGACCCACGCATCCAGCCAAGGGAATAACTGGGACCGCAAGTACCCGGCGCTCTGCTCACCAAGCCTGCGTCACAGGCCAGGGCTGCTCGCACCCAAAGGAGGGGATGTCGCGTTTTGCTTTCTGCTTTAATTTGCAGTAAAGTGTCCCGTGGTCCTTACTCCTTGAGCTCAATTCTACACTAGGGGATTTCCATTCCTCTCCCTCTCTCCCTTTCTGTCTGTCCTTCCCTCCCTCCCATCCTCTCTCCAGGTAAGATCCATCCAGGATGTCCTCTCTTACTTCTTACCTTGTAGGTTCCTTCACCCTCCTCTCCTCAATGGAAGAGACACAGCAGGTGTCAGGAGAAGTGAACCATCCCAGTAGCTTCACCCCAACTTAATCCCTGCATGTCACAAAGAGTAATTACAATCCAGCCACAAAATCGAGGCCAATAATTATGGTCTCTGATGAGCCACCTATACTTAAAAAATATAGAATTAGAATGGAAAACATATGGAAGGGGTTGGCTCTGTGTGACAGAGTAAGTATTATCTCAAAGCATCACTGAGACATGTCTACTGGGTGCGTGGCTCTCGGTGTTAGAAACGTGCTTTCACTTCTTCATTCGAGACTATTTTCTGAGCGCCTGAGAGCCTTTGAAGAGGCCGCTGGTCTCCCTGCAACACTCTTTACCTAGACCTTTGCACGGCTGACTCCAGCCTGTCTCTGTGTGTCTGTCTGTCTGTGTCTCTTTTGCACTCCCCCACTCCCACCCCAACCTGCGCGCGCGCGCGCGCGCTCTCTCTCTCTCTCATTCTCACACACACACAGACTCACTCACTCACTCTCTCTCCCTCTCCCTCCCTCCCTCCCTCTCTCTGGGTTGCTCCACATTCCTCCAATGAAAGTCCAAAACTCAGGAGAAGCATGTAGTTTTCCAGTAGCTCAGGAACCTTTCGGTCTTCATGCTCTGTCAGGGCCTGGGAAGGTATGAGGCTGAACCATATGAAATTGCCTTCTTGAAGGTCAAAATGAAAATGTTATATTTTTGAGAAAAATAAAAGCTTTATTTAACCAAAATATGCACTATTAGCATTAACTGGTTTCCCCAAATGATAAATTTCCCCGAATGTCAAGTGATATACACCATATTATAAAATTCAGTTTGTTGAAATTTATTTAAATCCTTCAGTCACCACTTCCTAACTGGAGAATGTTGTTTCTTAGAAATGGTGGCCTCCAACTTCTGTGGGCAAACGCTGTCATGGTCAGCTAACCAACACCAAGTACTTTTAGATTGATTTTTGATACATAATTTCAACATCTTGACAATAGGATGCTACTGTTAGTTTAAAACAGTAAATGCAGTTTGGATAAAAAGCAGTAACACAATGCCCTTCTGCACACCTCCATACGTTACCAGACCTTTGCAATGATGGTTTTAAAACATTTGGGAACTTCATCAACATCCAACCACTGTCGAGATCACTTTCAATCCCATTTTTTGTCAATGTCATGACGCTCTCCAAGGCAGGTCTCAGTTCTTTCGAATCTTATAAGCATCTCTCTAACCATCTCAGTTTATGATCAGCCGTCAACTGATGTTACCCACCTGTCCAACTTTTTCACCTTTCCTATTGCTGCCAGGTGTCGCGAAATCGTGGTAGCGGAAACTCCTAAGTTTGCTGCAAGGCCTCGAATTGCTGTTTTGGGCTTGGCTTCCACCATGGCTCTCAAGCGATCTTCATTTAACACAGACCTGGGTCTCCCTCGAGGCTCATTTTTCAGACTCAGATCCCCAGAACGAAATTTTCCAAACCACCACCGGATAGTCCTTTCACTAACAGAGCCTTCTCCAAAGACAGAAATGATGTTTCTACTTGCCGCGGCTGCACTATGTCCTAGTTTAAATTCATATAAAAAAAGTATTCGCAAATCTTTCAAAGATATGGTATTGTTCACTTCTGTGGAGAAAATAAACGATAAAAACTCAATTATCAAAGGAACATCAAGGGCATAAATATCATTACGAACACTAAACATCACTGAAAATGGACCTGATTTGACCTCTAGCGATCATGCTTACGTTTCAACCCGTCTAGTATCCGCCACCTCGTCTGGAGGGTGCGTGTTTTTATCACTGCACGCACATCTGCCGCCATCAGTTTTTATCAGGAGGATGTTACTTTTCAGTCTTTTGCTTTTCCAATAGGAATACAATTTCCAGTAATTTTATAAATTTTAAATTTTATAAATTTCTTCTACCATAGAAGAAATGCTTTTGACCTAAAATGAGTTGTGCTTTTAAATCCAGGAACTCAGTGCCTACCAAACAATTTTTTCACTACTATCAAAGTAAGATCTCAGATCAGTATGATGCTTGGAAAAATATGCTCCCATGGCGGGTTGATAAATCTGTTTCTTATGTTTTGTGACAGAAATACTTCTAGGTCTTCCTCTCCCTGTCTCATTTGATCTGAATGACTGCTACTTCAGAGCTCTCTGTTTTCTAAGTCCTTATCTATTAAGAACTTACATTCTTTCACCTGTTTCACTCCTCTTGGCTTGACACTTAATTTTGGGTTAGATGAAGAAAAACAACATATTTTAAAGATGTGAAAGAACTACCTGCCTGAGTTCTCATTTCCCCCCTGGCAGGCACGTACTCTAAAGGGCACTAGAGCACACTGCCTCGTGTATTTTTTAAAACAACCATAACACGTTTCCTAAACCCACCAAATGGTTTTTTTTTTCTTTTAATTTAAAAAAAAAAGGGGGGGAGAGAGATTCAGTAGAATTCTGGACACTGTTTGGGGTGAATCTTGGGGGAGTCAGGGGAAGGTTTCTTTTTCAGCAGCTTTAATTCCAGCCCCTTATATATATTGAGAGTCAGTGGCTTTATTTTAGTCCCTAATATACTGAATGCGATTTACCCTGCTGTTCCTAAATGGAACAGAGATTGAGAGAAAGGTCTCCCGTCGACACTGTAGATGTCATTGATGCAAGAAGCCACCTCTTCCACTTCAAACGTGCTAGTTAAGATACAACCCACAAACAAAACCTATTTTTAAACAAAGCTAAATCCAGAAGCAAAAGAGAGAATTTCTCAAATGCATAAAAGGAGGACGGGGGCGGGGGGGGAGGCTCAAAGCCACTGTGGTTGAGGGACACATGAAGAGAATTCATATCTCAGAACTACATACAAATAACGGAACAATCTGAAAAAGAGACATTTTAAGACAAGACATTTTAAAAGATGCCTTAAATGTTCAAAGAGAAAACAGAAATCGAATCCATTAGGCAAGAAGAGGCCATCGTAAAGAAACCCCACGTTATACTTGGCTGTCATGCCTCCTTACCTCTCCCGGTTTCTGACAGCGCCATAGTCTTCCCTCATCCTTCAGGACTTTTTCTCTTTTGAAGACTACTGACTGGTTGTTTTGTCGAATGTATCTCATTTGGGTGTGGCTCATGTTTTCTAATGCCAGAACTAAGGCTATGCATTTTTAGCAAGAATCCCCCAAAAACCATGTATGCTTGTCAGCCCATCATGTCACAGTTTCATGATATCAATACGTTTATTGCGATGTTCACCTTGATCACTGATTAAGGTTCATTTCGGCGGGTTTCATCCCTGTGAAGTTTTCTTTCCCTTTGTGGTTAATGAAGATCTGGGGTGAATACTCTGATACTATACAAATTTTATTTCTCCTCAAATTTTCACTCACTAGTTTAACCATCCACCGGTCTGCAACAATTATTCCTGTGTTTAGTCAATGCTGATTTTTATTTCCTTCAATCCTTCCCCAGTTATTAACTGGAATTCTACTATAAAGAATTGTCCCTTCCCTCATTTTTTATTTATAATGTGTGGTCTCATGGACATTTACTTTATCATTCTACAGTTACAATCCAATGATATTATTTCTTTTGGTTGAATTGTCCCAGCTTTGGCAATTAGGAACTCCTTCAGGTTGGTTCCCATGTTCTTTCAACAATATCCCTACCCCTTTTTTAAAGCATTTCATTATTATCTGGCACACCCAGAGATTCCGCTCCTAGGGATAAACCCAAAAGAACTGAAACCAGGGATTCGAACAGACACCTGTACACCAATGTTCATAGCAGCATCAGTCACAATAGCCAAAAAAAGAAAACAATCCAAGTATCTATCAACAGATGACTGGGTTAACAAAATGTGTCATGTATATACACATATATGTGTAAAATGAAAATTATTCGGCTACAAAAAGGAATGAAATTTTAATATATGCTATAATGTAGATAAAATCTTGAAAAAAATTATGCTTAGTACTAAGCCAGACACAGAAAGACAAATATTGTATGATTCCCCTTGTGTGAGGTATCTGGAATAGGCAAACTGACAAAAACAGAAAAAAAACAGATTGCCAGGAGCTGGAAGGAAGAGGGGGAAGAAAGGGGGAAATTTTTAATAAGTATGGAGTTCATGTTGAGGATGATGAAAAGTTTTAGGTAAAAACAGTAGTGATGGTTATACAGCATGGTGGATATATTTAATGCCACTGAATTGAATACTTACAAACAGTTACAGTGATAAATACTAGGTACATTTACCGTAATAAAAAAAGAAAAAGAAAAAAAGGTCCACCTTTGCCCTAATTTGAAATACCACCTTTGCCATATCCTAACTTTCCATACACATTTGGGTCTATGTTTGTATTGGCTTTATATTTTATTGGCTGGTAGGGTAGTCACCCCTCATAGTTTTTAAGTGTTTACCCGGCTGTTTTTTAAAATTCGTTTTACTGAAATATAATTCACATACCATACAATGAGCTCATTTATAGTATAAAAGTCAATGGTTTTTAGTATATTGAAAGGGTTGTGAATCTAATTTAGTAATATTTTTGCCTTCCAAAAGAAACCGAACCCACTGAGTTATTCCCCATTCTCCCCCTATTCCCCGCCCAGGCCAACACCATTAATCTATTTTCTGCCTATAAATTTGCCTACGTGGCTATTTCCTATAACTGGCATGGTACAGTACGTGATCTTTTGTGACTGGCTGCCTTCACACAGCACATCTTCGAGAGTCATTCCGGATGTGGCACATGTCGGTACTTCCTTTCCTTTCGCTGTCACGTGACAGTCCATTCTATGGACACATCACATGCGCTGATCATCAGTCCACGGACATCAGGGCTGTTCCACTTTTTAGATCTTATGAACGATGCTGCTAATGACATTCACGTACAAGTTTTTGTGTCGCCCTGTTTTCAATTCTCTTGGGTATGCATGTGCCTGAGTGGGCCCGCTGGGTCCTACCCTGGGTCATACTGGAACTGTGTTTACCCACCTGAGCAAGTGGCAGGTGTGCCGCCCTCCTACCAGCAGTGTACGAAGCCTGCAGTTCTCCCTTTCCTCGCCGACGCTTGTCATTTTCTTATTATTGCCACCCTGGTGTGAAGTAGCAGCTCATGATTTTGATTTTCATTTCCCTGATGACTAATAACGTTGAACATCTTTTCATGTACTTATTGGCCATTTGTATATCTTCTTTGGACAAATTCTATTTAAATCTTTTGCCCATTGTTTCAATTGGGTTATTTCACTTATTATTGAGGTGTAAGAGTTCTTTATATACTTTCAGTACGAGTCCCTTATTAACTACAACAGCACTGAACCTGTCTTAGTAGTAGATTTATTGCTGTGTGCCCAAGATATACAGTACCTGGTGTATGTTAGGCTCTCGATAACTGTAATAAATCTCCTATTTTGGGTTCACTCCTGTTAGAACATCTTATTTTAGCATAGGAAGAAAATAAGAGTCACAAAAACCTACCTTCTCTGAATATACTTACTGCATAAGTCTAGATTTGTCAACTTTAAAGAGAAAGCTACAAACTCAAAATTAAAATCAGCAATTTTTTAGATAGCCTCAATTAGTGGACAGAACAAAATAACTAGTACTTTAAAAAATTATATCACTACTAAAACCAAGGTTCCCTTTTTTCCAGTTAACAATTTCAAATTAAAATTTCTCGTTAAAATGTATTGCAAAGTTTATCAGTATTACGGTGTTAATTTAAAGTGGATAAAGAACAAATCAACATCATAAATTGACTTATTATATCTAAGATAAGCTGAAGATGTACTTCAATAGATTTTAATATTATAACTTCAGCAGAATTTTTTAACTCACAAAAATTAATTTTTAATTTCCATAATAGATACCACAAAGATGGAAAGTTGGTAAACTCGCAATTACCTGTACAAGGTGATGATTTCTCTGAGTGTTTTATTTTTAGAAGTTTCCTATTAATAAATACATAACCACAGGGACAAGATTTACATGCAACAGGAACCTGGAGGGGGAAAAATATATATATTACATTTTACTATTTATTAAACTTCTCAAGTGTTTCTGTGGTCTCTTCAACAAAACAATAAGTAAGTAATTGAAGGCAGAGATCACACTTATATTTAAACTCCACATCCTCATAAAAATTATTCAAGATAAAAATCATATCCGTTTTCCGAGTCCTCTACAGTTCCGTGCGCGCAGCAAATGTTCAATAATGCAGACAGGAACGCGACGCACAGAAATCACGTCCTACGATGTCAGTCTCGGAGCGGTCGCAGCGTGGACTAGACCAGAAGAGAGGAACTGGTTTGTGGGTGACTCCTTTAAGCCCAGGGTGGGAGGCTGTTGCCTGCTCTGCTATTCTGGCCGAGGGTGGGGACCGAAATACGTATACGTCTGACAGACATTTCAAAGGAAGGAAGGCACAAGACTTGGTCACAAACTGGTTGCTGACGAAAAAACAGAACTGAAAAGGAGTGTAACAGTCTGAACATGAGAGGGGAAGAGGGCCAGATACTAACAGGTTGAAAGAATAGGAAAAAGAAACACCACTATGTGATAATAGAGAATACACCTACGTGCTGGCCTCTGCCCCACGTGCCTGGCACAGAGCTCCCGAAAGCCTTGTTAAGTGCCTGAGTGATAGGAGCAGTAGGAGCATCTTCTAATGTCTGGTCTTTGAGCCCAGTTCCTGACACAGAGTTCCTAAATCCCTTGGAATTTTGTGGATAATAGCAATGTCTTTCACCTTTCGAGATGAAACACAGCACAAACAGGAAATAGAAGGGAATTTCCACGACATGATAAAATGCATTTATGAAAAACCCACAAGTATCACATGCAACAGAAAAGACTGAAAACTTTCCTCCCGAGACCAGAAACAAGATCAGCATGTCTGCTTCTGCTGCTTCATTCAGCATTGTAATGGAAAGCCTGAGCAATCAGGAGTTGGATTATTTTTAAATGTATATTTCAAACTATCAGGCAACCAATAAAAAAAAGTGTAAGTGGTGTGCCAAGAAAGAGAGAAAATGGAATCATATAAAACGCTCCATAAAAAACCACAAAAGGCAGAAGAAGTGGAAAACAAAAATAGGAACAAAGAATAGGGGCAACAATCAGAAAACAGTAAACATATAGTATACATTAACCCAACTAAATCACTTTGAACATCGATGGCCTAAATGCACCAATTAAGAAATTGGAGAGTGGATCAAAAAACAAGACCCAACTATACAGTGTCTACCAAAAAAACCCACTTTAAATATAAAAATACATAAAGATTACAATTAAATGGAAGGAGAAAGATGAACTACAGTAACACTAATCAAAAGCAAGCAGGAGTAGCTACATTAATTTCAGACAGCAGGCTTCAGAGCAAGAAAAGTTATCAGGGATAAAGCAGGGCATTACCGAATGATAAAGCGGTAAAATTTCCAAGAAGACATAATCCATTATGTGTATGTGCCTAACACCAGAGCATTAATCTACCCGAAGCAAAAACTGACAGAACTGCAAGGAAAAACAGACAAATCTATCATTATAGTTGAAGACTTCAACACCCCTCCATCAGAATGGACAGATCCAGCAGGCAGAAAATCAGTAAGGACACAGCTGAACTCAGCAACGCCATTAATCAACTGGATATAATGGACAACCATCTTAATGTGTTCAGGCTGCTCTAACGAAATATCACAGACTGGGTAACTTGTGAAAAACAGAAATGTATTCTTCACATTTCTGGAAGCTGGAAATTCTAAAATCAAGGGAACGGCAAGGTCACATGTTTTGTGAGCACTTTCTTCCTGGTTCATAGCAGGCTCCTTCTCAATGAGTCCTCACATCGTGGAAGGGCTGAGTTTTTTGAATTGTGTTGTTTAATCTCCATGCATTTTGTGGCTTTCCAGTTACTATTACTGATTTCTAGTTTAATTCCATGGTGATCTGAAAAAAAACACTGTATGCTTTCTATCCTTTTAAATTTGTTAAAGTGTGTTTTACTACCCCGACAGTCTTTTTTAAAAATCTTGTGAATCGGTTAAAGGAAAAAACCCACTGCAGTACTGGTGTAAGAATAGACACAACCCAACCATCATCTATGATCAACCAATTTTCAACAATGGCGCCAAGACAATTCAATGAAGAATAGCCTCTTCAACAAATGGAGCTGGAGCAGCTGATAATCTACATACAAAATAATAAAGTTGAACCCTTACCTCGTACCTTATAAAAAAATTAACTCAAAATGAATCCAAGACATAAATATAACTAAAGCTATAAGACTCTTAGATTAAAAAAAAAAGGTAAATCTTCATGACACTGGGTTTGACAATGGCTTCTTAGTTATGACACCAAAATCACAAACAACAAAACATACATATTGGACTACATCAAAATGAAAAGCATTTTGTGCATCAAAGGACACAACGAAGAGAGTGAAGAGACAACCCACAGAATAGTTTTTTGCAAATGTTTGCATATCATATATCTGATAAGGTTCTAGTATCCGGAATATACAAAGACTCTCACAACTCAACAACAATTAAAAAAAAAAAACCTAATCTAAAAATGGGCAATGAATATGAATAGACATTTCTCCAAGGAAGACATGTAAATGGTCAACAGGCACATGAAAAGATGTTCAATGTCTGAATTAGGGAAATGCAAATCGAAACCACAAGGACATCCTACCTCACACACACTAGGATGACTACAGTAACTTTTTTTTAAACAAAAAATAACAAGTGTTGGTGAGGACGTGGAGAAATTAGAACCTTCAATACAATGTCAGAGGGAATGTAAAATGGAGCAGCTGCTGTGGAAGTTTGGCAGTTCCTCAGTAAGTTAAATAAACACAGAACTACCACATAACCTTGCAATTCCACTCCTGGGAAAATAATTAAAAATGAAATCAGGTGTTAAAAAACAGAGACTTGTGCATGAATGGGTGTGCATCCAGGTGCGTCTGGGAACCGCGCAGCCGAGCCCACTGTTCACAACAGCCAAAAGGTGGAAAGCACAGAAACGTCCATCAACGGATAAATGGATTAACGAACGTGGTACATCCATACAACGGGATGTTATCTGGCCATAAGAAGGAATGAAGTCCTGACACGTGCCCCAAAACGGATAAGCTAAATGCTAGATGAAAGATGTTAGATACCAAAGGACATGCACTGTAGGATCCCAGTTGCTTGGAGTATTAAGAGGAGGAAAATCCATAGCGAAAAAGAGCAAACTGACACAGTGCAATAGATATGTGCCTTACTGTTAAATGGTACACCTGAAACTTACTGGATTTGGTTAACCAATGTCACCATAAAAAAATAAATTAAAAATAAACTGATTAATAGCGAGCGACCAGGTACTTGTCAGGGGCTCGGGGGGCTGGGCTGGGACAGGCTCTGATTCTGGCGTGATGAAATGTTCTGGAACTAGATGGTGACGATGGTTGTACGACGTTGTGAATGTATTCAATGCCACTGAAGTATACACCTTAAAATGGTTTCAATGGAGAGCTTCGTGTTTTTTACCATGATAAAAAAAAATTTGTATTTCTTCATATAATATTGACAAAATGAAAATTTTAACAATTCCAGTTACACTAGCACCCCAAAAATTAAATTCATAGGGATAAATTTAACAAAATACGTACCAAACCTATACACTGAAAACTACAAAACACTGTTGAGAGAAATTAGAAGAGTCAGTAAATTTCTCTTACTGACAGAGGGAAAATAAGAAGAGATAATTATCTGGAAAAAAAATGCACATTAAGCCTTGCATTTGGGCATGAAAGATGTCTTATGAATGGTTTTAACTGAGGAAGTTTTAAATTAATTTCTAAATTTCTACTTTTTCCAGGTAAGAACAATCAACTTTTATATATAAACAGTAAAAAAAAAAAAAATCCAATGGATTATGACGTTTGTAAAGGGTTAACAAAACTCCTTCATTAGAGAAAAAAAAAAAAAAGACCCTAGCTTCTCGGGTTTTGCAGGGGATGGCGTTTGGTTCTGTACCTAGGGAAGCCCAGAGCTATGGCTTCTCGCCCGGGCCTTTCAGTCCAAGGGCCAGCAAAGTGTCATGTTTACCATGAGTAGTATAGCCTGGTAACACTGCTGGCGTCCTGCCTTTGCAGGGTGACAGGCTCAGAGTGCTAGAAGGTTCACCAGGGTCTTTTTGCTCATGAGCTAAAACATGGCATTTCTACGCCATGGAGGCTCTCGCAACCACTAGCACGGTTGTTTCTCTACACCTGAGCTGTCACTTGTTGAGACAGAGACAGCCCTGGGATGCTGCGACTCTCCTTACCGCCCACATTCCGAAGCTGTTCTGATACCTGCAGTGTTTTCTGTCACATCCGGGCCCTCGTAGGTCCTAAATCCACTGCATGGCCTGGTCACTGCGATTTTGGGAAGCAGGTATTAAAAATGCAAGAAACCACGTATAGGTAAAGATGACAAATGCATCTTTTAAAAAATTGGAATTATACACACTACCATAGGGGGCAGCGCCTAGAAAAATTGGGCTTTAATAAACACTTCGCGCTCAGTACCATTCTACAAAAAATTTAGACCCAATTAATTATTTGGGATAGGAAAATTATTTAAAAGCATATTAAGATCAGCGATTTCCTGAAACTTAAGAGAAAATGTCATTACACCGAGGCCCCTTTTGTCGCATTCAGGCGCCCGTCCGGGGGGCGGTGGGGACACTTTGGGGTCCCCCGTGCGCGTCCGGTGGGAACAAAGCCACCCCGCGCCGCAGGGCTCTCGGCGCCGGGAGCCGGGGCTCGAGTCCCGCACGTCGGGCGCTCCCGTCGGGGCAGGCGGGGCCGAACGGGCCGCTGCCCGCACACTGCCGCCGCTGTC
Organism: Eidolon dupreanum; assembly: GCA_028627145.1. Lineage (NCBI taxonomy): Eukaryota > Metazoa > Chordata > Mammalia > Chiroptera > Pteropodidae > Eidolon > Eidolon dupreanum. Next base: position 129,875,665 of record CM053508.1, on the reverse strand, counting down.
ACCGCAGCCGGCCCGGCGCCCCGGGGC
>CM053508.1:129856355-129875538 GCA_028627145.1 Eidolon dupreanum | reverse complement strand
GCCCGCCCGGCCGCGCTGGCCAGACCGAGGCGCCGGCGGCGGCGGCGCGCGTGCGCGTGCGCGAGCTCGCGCGGAGCCTGCGTGCCGAGGGGCGGGGCGGGGCGCGGGGGCGCGGGCTCCGTGGGACCGCGGACCGCGCTGCCACCCACGCGGCGCCGGTCCTCGCGCGCGTCCCGAGTCTCACGAGACCAGAGGCCCGGACCCTCCGGAGGGACCCTGGCCACGCCTTCTCCCGGCCGGGCTGACGGCGCGGACGTGGCTTGGGCGGGACCTGGCAGTGACGGGCGTCGGGCTCGACCAACGAGCGCACAGGTCGCAGGGCTGGACACGCCCCCTCCGGGGGGTGGAGCCTGGAGCGCCCAGTACAGGTCCTGGCATTCAGTTAACTTCGGCAAGCAAGTCTAGTCGTTGAGGGGTTGAAATAAACAACTGACTAATGCCCTGGACCCAGAGTCATACATTTATTTAATAAGTAATTGCCTAAGTCCCACTGTCAGGCAAATATGAATAAAATGCAGCGGCCTGCCCCTGAAGGAGCACAGTGTAGCTATTTAGACCAGTGCGACTTACTGTCCACAAGAAAGGACTAGTTTTTTTTTTAATCCATCAGTCACTGATACTAAATTAAGATAAAAATAAGTTACTACTGAAATGAAGTGAAACTATACAAATGCAAGTTTATTTTTTAAATATGGAATTCAACTGACAAATTACACTCAACAAACAATAGGAACAAACATAACAGAGAAAACAATTTAAGAGACTGTACACTTTGCTCAGAGAAAGTTTGGCAATCAGCATTTATGACAGACAATGGCTATTACACTGGTAAATTTCGTTACACATTTGTAACACAAGTATGAGTCAAATTTCTGGTCTGCATATTAACTGTCTATAAGCACACTTTGACTGAATACAATGTATATAAATATTTAAAGTTTTCAATGTGACAGATGAGATTGTTTCTTCTTTGGTCATTTATAGCGCTGCTTGCCGGGAAAATATTATGTCTCCACTAGTTCTAAGTTATCATTGTTAACAAAAGAATGTCCAAACCTAGAGAAAAGTTTTATGTTTTCATTTGAGCCAAGTTTTTGAGGACATGCGTGGAAGCAAAATCTCAACAGATTGAGAAAATGTTCCAGAACAAGGATTCCCGAACCCTCAGACCATGGACCGGTACCTGTCCGCGGCCTGTTAGCATCCAGGCTGCACAGAAGGAGGTGAGCGGCAGCTGAGCTAGTGACGCTTCACCTGTATCTGCAGCAGCTCCTCAGCACTAGCATCACCGCCTCAGCTCCACCTCAGATCATCGCGTGTTAGATTCTCACTGGAGCACAGGTCCCTGGTGCCAAAAAGGTTGGGAACCGCCACTCTAGAGAATGACAGTTTTGCAGTTCCCTTTTATATACTTAGAATCATAGGAGAAAACTGAAGGAAGCTACATGAAATTCATTGGGGGTAGATTAAGGAGGTGGGAGAAAGAAAGATGGGGAAATCTCTAGGACTAGATAAAAAGCAAATGGAGAAACACTTCTTTCACATGGGCGGGTACAGGATAGTTCATCTTTACAGCACACAGAGATGGTATTCCAGCAATCGGATCGCAGTGAGGGGTCTGTGGTCATGCTCTGGTGCTGCCCATTGTGCCTCCTAGGGGTCTGGAAAAGACAATGACTCTGACATTTCAAAGGCCTGTTATCCTAGAAGCACAAGAACAACGGACAGGCTCACTTAAGGTAAAGGCTGACCTTTGCTAAGGAAGCTATGGGCCTGGGATTGACTATCCGCTGTGACCTGCCCAGTTAGGAATTTGTGATCAGCCCAACCTGTGTGGTTACTTTTAGTCACTGAGCTTATCAGGCCTGCCATGTCACCTGCCCCCCCCCAGCTTGTCACATTTATTTCATAGCCCCTTTATTGCTCGCATCATGGTAGGCATGTTAATGGGAATGGAAGGAAAGCTTTTGAAACAATTTCAGTAATTTCATGGTTCATTCTTAAGCTTTATCCCAAATGAAATGATGATGTATTTTCAAAATTCATATTCAATCGTCATAAGTGGCTAGGTCTAACAATTTATCCCATAGAGTAAATATTAAAATTTTAAATATTTTTCAATGAAATAAATGGTTTTCAGGTCCATCATTTTCCTAAGCAGGGATCTTCTTTTCAGGGAATGTATAATTCAAACTGTTCTATTACATTTGTAAAATATTGAATTATTTTTCACAGATGTGCGATGTCAAGTTCATTGTCTCTTTCATTGATAATTATTAAAATATGAAACATAACGATATGTAAAATCTCTGTTCTTCCCACTTTCTGACTTTAATTTTTGTTCTCCAATCTTAACTGCCACATGTTGCATTCTTTCCTTCCATTAAAATACCAAGATCCAAAGAACCTTCATAAAATGCTAGCAAACCAAATTCGGTAACATATTATAAGGTTTATACATCGTGACCAAATGAGATTTATTCCCAGACTGCAGGATGCTTCGACGTAGAAAAGCCACTCAACATGAGTAATAAAGCCACAGGAGTAACAGCAGCAAGATGATGGGTTAGGCGTTTTCTACCATCTGCCCCTCAAAGAAAAATGATTTTGACAACACCCACGGATGAAAGTACCTTCGTAGGAGTCCAGCGCAGAAGTTCTAGCACATCCTTGGTGCAAAAAAAAAAAAAAAAAAATCCAGGGACCGGATGTGTTGAAGAGAGGAAGTGGAAGAGTTTCACTGTGCCTGTGTCTCCCTCTTACAGGACAGTGCGGCCCAGCGCCAGGAGAGTCCCCTCTGGCCTGCAGCTTCTCCCACAGCAGAAAGGGGAGCATGTAAATGAGAGCCCAGCTTCCCCAGCTACGCGGCACACTGCCAAAGAGGCCCATCTCTTTCCCACCCTATCCCGAAGACCGTGGGTGGGTCAGGGTAGGGTGGGAGGGGTGGGAGTGGGGACCTTGGAATGCATCGAAGGGGGTGAGTCCTACTAACTGCTTTCTGGACTCTGTCAGAAGGCCACCCACAAACCGCTGAAGAGGCCTTGCCTACACAGCCCTCCAACTGGCCCACAGGGCCCCCCATGCCGCCCACAGGCACCCAGTGCCGCCCACACCTGTGGGTGTGTATGCCCCTGAGGGTGGCAAGTGCAAGCGATGGCAGAGAACTTGTGAGCCGGCAGAGAAAACTGGCTCGACTCTGTAAGATGGTGAGAGAGACTGTGAGAACTTGTCATTTAGCTGCAGAGAGTCCTGCCTCCCACCCTCAGGAGACACAGAGGGGTTCTAGGGCCTGGTCACCCCGGCCTACATGGGCAGCCTGCTCCAGCGCTCCCGCGGGACAAGGCCAGACCTGGCTGTGTTCCCAGGCTCCCCCTTTCTCTTTCCCTGGCGTCGCCCCGGCCCCTAAGAAACCTCTTCTACTCCAAACTGCATCTAGCGTCTTCCTCGGTCAGCAGTCAACTGACAGCCGCACGGCGTTTCACTGGCTCCATCCCCACTCGAGGCAGGGGTCCTCGCGGCGCCAGATCCGTGCGGATCCCTTTATGAGGATTTTTCGGGGTGCTCTTCTAACGCCCAGCTCCTCCGGCCGTGCTCAGGCCGTGCTCCCGGGGCCTGGCGTCAGCGCGTGGCCCTAACCAGGCAGTGGAAGGTCCAGAGGGTTAGTCCCCTCCTTCCGCCCCTTCCCCGACCTGAGCAGGGGCTCAACGCCAGACCTTGCCAGAGGGAGCCCGCCCCCTCCAAGGTTCTCCTTCGAGATCAGACTGCACTCCCCTCCAGGGCTCCGCCCCACACCACAGCTCCCCTGGCCTCCCGCCCTCTCCCTCTCGGGCCTGCTTCTCCCACTCCGCTTCCCACCTGCCCTGCGGGCGCTTCCTTAGTGAATCGCCTACACCTGACGACTCCTCTTCCGGTGTGCTGCTCAGGACCCCACCAAGAGCCAGCAGCCGGGGCCACGCACCTGTCAAGGGGCCCTCTCCCACGCAGCGGCTCTTGCTGGGGCCTCCCCCTCTTTTTGCGCCATCAGGCCCGTGGGTGGCAGCTGCTTCCTCCGGTCGCTAACTCCAGCACACTTCCCCCCGGCCTTGGTTGTTTCGCAGGGTCCTTTCCCTTTAGGAGGGGCCCTGCCATTAACCTCTACCCACTCACCCCTTTGGGGGTATGCTACCTGTTTCCTACCAGAAGCGCGACCATAAATATGACTATTACAGAATTTAAAAATTTTCTATTATCTACTATCTATCCATCCTATCTATTTACCTATCATCTATCTATCATTATCTATCCATCCTCTACCTATCATTTATCTATCATTCACCCATCTATCTAATTCATAGCACCTAGAGGTTTGGAATGAGACACAAGGTTAAGGTTGTAGAATGACTCCCCCTTTCCCCCCATCCAGTCAGCTTGGCTCTGGGGCTATTTGAATAATAAGCTATATGAGAGAGAGTATCAAAGGCTGATTCTGAGGTTCTTGCCAATGTGAAGGCAGAGGTCATGACCTCCTCCAATGGGCCCTCAAAAGGCCTTCCAGCTGGAAACAGCTCGTAAACAACTTGCAAAAGGTGACGTCTGACACTAGATGGCAGCCGTGACCGCCAGTGCTGTTACTCACGGAAGCCACGGACAGTCTCAGCGTGCCTACCCTGCAGATTCAAGTTTCACAGTCCAGAAAAGCCAGCTCTCCACTCTCAAATCAGGGCTGCCCCATGTTCTTCCGGCACGTGGGGTACGTGGGCCTCCCTGCCCCGCTAGGGCTGGGACGGTTCCTATTTGTCTCTCCCTCTATGGGCCATCCCTCAGTGCATCTGTTGCTAGGCAATCAAACACCAATGCACCACGGGTCTGGGGCTCTGGGGAAGAGGTCTAGAATACGAAGGCTTAGGGGAACTCCTTCGGGGTGTAGGAAATACTGGTGTTTGGACTGGGCCTCCCCCTGGCTAAATACTCGAGCTGGTCTCCCCCATCCCCTTGGGATTTAGCAAATGAGTGACATTAGTTAAAATCAGTGTATTAATAAAGACACTTAGTTGCAAGCAACTGAAGCCTGGTGAACATGAGCTTAAGTCACATAAAAAAAAAATGAGAGAACTGTTTAGTCGATGACTTTAAAAGGCATATATGTGAATTTAGACACAGTTATATCTACATGAATTTCAGGCATGGCTGGGTCTAGGTGCTGAAAAAAAATCATCAGGATTCCATTTGTCTCTATCCAGTCTCCCCTTCTCTCTCGAGCAAACTCCCAAATGCTAAAACAAACACACGTCTTTCTTCATAATTCTGCCAAGACTCCCAGACTTGATTTGGGTCCAAATTCGTCCCTAGACTCACACATGGGAGGAGGCCCGAGAGATGACATACCCAATTTGGCTAGGTTAAGTGCCCATTGCTAGAAAGAAATATAGGTCGGGATGAGAAAAAGGAAGGCTTGGCTCCCCAAGGAAAAAAAAATCAGGGCACTGTCACCTGAAGAAGGGACACAGGACAAGCACAGTAAGCGGACGCCCATAGTGACCAGGCAGCTGGCTCCCTTTTCCCTTCTGCTCACCTATCCATCGACTCGTTCAGCACACCTGAGGACCACCCACCTGAACTCACGTCCAGCTCTGCCTCTCCTTTCCTACCTGTGGAGAGAGACAGCTACACAATGCCACCGCTGTCCCACGAGTTGGACCCAGGCCCAAACGGAGATTGCTTTCTGCAAACTGCCCTCAGTGACTGTCTGATCGTAACTGATGTTCATTCTGACGTAAATCAGCACCCCCTCCCGGCCTCCTGCTTTGTGCTGGAGCAGGCTGTTGTCCCCACCTGGTGGAGCATGTACATTTCCTGTATCTGGTGGCATTCACGCACTGGTACCCATGACCATCCCTTATGCTATATGATTCTTCGCCCCCGCCAAGTGGCACGGTGATCTGTTTCATCTTGCACTTGCCCCAGACCTGCCTCGTATATAGTTTTCTATTAATAAAGTTTATTAATTACTGGACTGGAGCAGCCAAACTCTTTCTCTGGTCTTTCCCTGCCCTCCGCTTACGGAGGTAGATTTCAGTCTCCGGGCTGATCCCTGGGTCCCGTGTACTAACTCTGTCCAGGTAAGAGACCTGCTTATCCGACCCCTGGGTCCTCCTGTCACAGTCTGCTAACGTCCTATTCCTCTTCTTCAAAGCACTGATCAGTCCAAGATGGTACAGTGACATGTGATTATTAACTTAGCGTGTATCTTTCTACTAGATTATGATCGTCAAAGAGACTAGATTTTGGTGTCCCTAGAGCTTCATCCAGTGACCGGCACATAGTAGGTACACAGTGAATATGTGTCACTCATTCATTCGACACTTATCTCTTAGACACTGGGGACGGTAAGTCCAATCAGACAAGGCTCCTGCCTGGCTTCTCCCCTCGTGACTGAAACAGGCAAGTAAATCAACGAGCACGGTCCAACTGTGAGGCTTTCCCCAAGAACAGTAAACTCAAGGAAGCCTGGGGGAGAAATACCTAAACCACAGGGACCTGGGAAAGCATCCCCAAAGGCCACGATGTTGGCCTAACTTTAGAAAAATGAGAAGGCAGAAGCCAGACGAGGGGGAGGAGAAGGACGCCCTCAGAAACGTGTTGGAAAATGAGGAAATTGACATAACCTGGTGCATTCTGGGGGCCCTGAAGGCTGCAGTCTCCCTGCAGAAACCCTGCAGGTCAGGCGGAGCCACGCAGAAACTAGGTCTTTCACCTAAATCAATGCCTTTCTAGAGAGAGAGAGAAAGACAGGAGGGGGGTGGGCAGAGGAGGAGGAGGAGAAGGAGGAAGAATCCAAAGTAGAATTTTTTGGACAAAAAACTAGTTGAAGAGGATATGGGGAAGCTGTCTAATTACATCAGCACTTGGCAGGGCGGCTGCCACATAGTAGGTCCTCAATAAACGTGTGCACGCCTGGACGAAAATCAATGGAATTGACAGATTTTTCTTAAAACAGGATAAAGCTAGCCAGGGATACGGCTCATTAGGAATCCAAGCAGACTCCTAAAACCACACAAAAGAAATAAAGGGCGAAGGAAATTACTTTAAAATGGGAAGATTTATATAATCCTGTCTGTGTAGAATAAAATGTGCTCGGCTTCGCGTGCCATTTGCTGCCAGGATCTGAGATTGCTACTAAGAAAGGAGCAGGAGGAGGCTGCGAGGGCAGTCAGGTGCCAGGCCAGGACACGGGCGGGGGGCCGACGTTTGGGGGTGCGAACGGAAGCCCTGGAACGCAAGCCTCTTTTGTGTTTCAGGCTTCTCTTAATTACCACGTTGGAGACCTGGGCTTTATTAAGACAGCTCTATCTACAAGGACAGTTTACACTTCATCAGAAAGAAAGTTCCATCGCAGTCCCCGATTTCTCCTCTAGTTGTACCCGGGTCATTTGTGGAATGGCCGTGTTAGGCGGAAAGGACAACTATAAATGGTTTGTAAATAAATCAGTGTGTTGCGTCACAGACTGAAGCAGTTGCTGCTCCCCAGGCTGGCAGTGAAATCATGAATCAGAGTCTAAAGTCCCGGAACAATATGGATCGAATCTCACGATGGGTTGCCCCTAGTGGCCTTTCACAGCCATGTCCTCACACCTGCACACAGATGCGTGGAACCGGGAAGCTTCCCGTCCCTTATGAGGAAGGATGAGCCGTTGAGCTGATGAAAGCGTCACTCCAAGTCCCTGTATCTCACAGCCTTAGGCCGAAGGACCCGGCCCTTCACTCACCATTTGCCACACGGAGCATTTTCCTATTCTGTCCTCAGGATCAATACACCTTCGACAATGGCAAAGACTTTTACCTAGATCTCGACCCACACCAATTGCTGTTCTAAGTGTCATACGCATATTTAGTCAATTTCATGTCACAGCAATCTCATGGGGGTGTGCTATCATCCCCCACTTTTCAGATGAGGACACTGAGGCCCAAAGAGGCGTGGTAACCGGCCCAAGGCCAGACAGACAGCCCTTAAATGTAAAGCCAATATTAGACTAAGGTCCTGTGGCTCTCGACCACTGTGACATGCTGTCTCAGAAGAGGGGGTGCCATCCAAGCCGGGTGGAGCTGTGACGAGGATCACGGCCACACTCTGTTAACCGTGCCTGGCCCCTCCTCGGGCCTCACTGTTTCTTCAGGAGCTTCTGGAGAAGCCGCTAACCTTGGCCGTGCGAGAGCCCGTGGGCATGTCACTGTCCCCGCGATCCCAGCGGTCAGCTCCAGGCTGGATCTGTGACCCAGTCAGACCGGTGAGTCAAGACGGGGCTTTTCCTGGTGCTTCCAAGAGAAAGAGCTCCTCTATTCTCTCCTTGTTTTGGTGACAGAGAAGGTGGAGAGAGGAGCTACCACAGCCTGTTCACTGTAGGAAGGGGGACTGCCAAGCGGAAGTGAACAGAGAGGAACGGAGGGGCACAGGACTCGGGGCATCGCCAAGATGCGTGGTGTTGGGCTCGTGCCATACGATGTAACCGGAGCCCCTGGAGTTGGCAAGAAGTTGACCTGATTGCCGCGACCCGATTTGAGCCCTGAAGTGCCAAATATCATCGTACTGCTTGGTTCCAGGAGCCCACACGTCTTTTTTTTTTAAAGTGAACATGAGTAGCGTTTTCTGCAACTTGAATCATAACGCGTCCTAATTAAAACGATCTCAATAGAGCTTGTGACAGCTGAGCCGAAAAGCCCATCAGTTACCAAAGCTGTGAGGGAACAATAAGCTCCCTGTTCAAAAACGAAGCCGTGACTCGAGGCCTCACCCACAGAACAGGCAAAGAGCCACGTTTCTGAAATCCTCAGCCATGCTCAGGTTTTACACTTTTGCACAGAAGGACAACAGCAGATTTCCCCCGAAATGGCTATCAGTGCATTCACCGTCATAATTACATGTAACTCTGGTTAATGTTCAAATGCCTTTAAAGGTTCTCTCAGTAGGGAAAAGGGGCATGGACCAGGAGTTCAAGACAGGACAGAGTCAGCCAGGCATCAGAAAACAGCCAGGGGACCTGGCTTGGAGAGGAGGAGGGTCGAAGAGACTTTAGCCTTATCTCTGTGTTCATCTCTCATAAAGGAACATATACGTAAGTTATTCGTAAAATCAAAAATTAACTTTAAAATAGATAGGGTTCATTATGAGTGTCAGCATACCTTTTGAAAAAGTAGTGGAACCCCTCAGATGAAACACATGACATATCTGTTGTATTTCTGCTTCTTTGGTAGAGAATTCAAAAACGTGATAGCTTGCTTCCTGGGAGTGCCCACTCCTACCCTCACCTAGCCCTGGTTCAAGTACACGGTCCTGGCCAGGCCACGGGAGCAACGGTAATAATTCGCTTCCTGAGCTCTCCTGGCTCTTTTTCCTTCCCTAACAATTCTGGATAGACGCAGAAGTGGCATAGTTTTTTAATCTCCCTGAATCTTCTCCCCATAAAAAGCAAAACAACAGACAAACAAACAAAACCAGACAGAGCAACTCCATGGTAAACCCAAAAACTGTGGACAACATCCACAGCAAGGCCACATGATAAGGTGTCCCCCAAAACCTCAGATATGAGAGAGTGAGGACAATCACCACACACTGCAAGATCTGCATCATATCCACATCTGTGCAAAAAGCAGAGGGCAGAAACATGGCACCTGATGGGCTGGCAAAACGGTGTTGGAGGGGAGGCAGAGTGGGCTGATTTGAGCAAAGCGGTGACGTTAACAGGGGTTCTGTTTGCTCCAATGCCAGGTGACGACGAGGGGTCTCAAAGGGGCCGGAGCAGCAGACAGAGCACGGACACCCAAAGCTGACTGACCAAGCTCTCTCCCACAAAGCTGGAGCACGGTGTAAGCTAGTTTTTCAAAACCAGCCCAAGTCATTTCGGCAGATAGGAGAGAGCCGAGATGAACACAAATTAGAGCTAGAAAAACATGGCAGTTAGATGATAAAACTCAGGAAAAATTAGGTAGAAATAAGAGTTACTTTAGAAATGAAACTAAACCAGAAAGAAAACAAAAGCGAATGCATACTGCAGGTATTGCCTGATGAGAAATAGAAGGCGGAAACAAAAAGTTTTAAAATTAAAAATAAAGGAAAAAAAAAGAAAATAGGTTGTTATAATGTTAGAGTGTTATATGTAAACCCCAAAGAAAATATGTAACGTACGGCATGGTGACTATAGTTAACGACCCTGTACTGTATGCTTGAAAGTCGGTAAGACACACTATGAGAGGTGATGGATGTGCCAGCTAGTTTTAGCGTGGTAATCATTTTACAATACGTGCTTATATCAAATCACATACACAATGTCATATGTCAATTATATCTCGATAAACCCCGGCAAAAAAAGTCTGTAGAACATACCAGAAAATAAGTAACAAAACGGAAACAGTCATTCTTTTCCGATCAGCAATTACTTTAAATGTAAATGGATTAAACTCCCCAATCAAAAGATATAGATGGCAGAATGGCTTTGAAAAAACAGGATTCAACTATAGGCTGTTGAGATATAATAAAAGGTAGATTTGGTCTTTGTCCCTGGTTCCAGGCACAAAGTTCCTAAAACCCTGGGAATTTCCTGAGTGATAGGAGTGTCTTTTGTTATCTGTGACAAATCCCTTTTAGCTCTATCTGAGTTGATGCTGACAAGGTGGCTCAAAGGAATTCTTAGATACTTTCAAGGGAGGGGATGGCCCTGCTGAGATTAGGGGTTTGGAAGCTTTGGGCCTCACCCTTCAAACTCCTAGGAGGTCAATGAGTCTAGAGATTGCGTTCAATGACCCATGGTCAGTGACAGAATGGGTCTTGTCTGTGTAATGAAGTCTTGGGAAAAACTGGAACAAGGCAGCTCGGGGCGCTTGTGGGTGGATGGACATATCAATATGCCCTGTCATGCCGTGAGGGTGGCACACCTAGAAAGGGCCTAAAAACCCTGTGTCACTGGTTCCCTCTGTCCTTTGCCCTGTATGTCTCTGCCTTTGGCCACTCCTGAGTCCTATCCCTTAGAACAAAGTGTCATCTCGTAAGTGTAGCAATTTCCCAAGGTCTATAAGTCATTCTAGAGAATTACTGAACCTGAGCCAGGGGACATGGGAATTGTTGAGTTTGGAGTGGTCTGGGCAGAAGAGCGGGTAGCTTGAGGACTCCACTTGTGGCTGGCATTGGAAGTGGGGGAACTTCTGTGGGACTGAGCCTTTAATAACCTTTGGGATCCTAAGTTCAAGTCTCAGCTCTGCCACTTACCAGGTATGTGATCTTGACAAGTACCCCAATCTCTCCGAACCTCAGTTTTCCTATCTGTGTAACGGGGATCACAGCAGCAAGTACCTGGCAGGGTCGATCTGAGATAATACGGTAATGCGCTCAGCACGCTGCCAATACGTTAAAAATGCCTCATGGATATTCGCTATAATTTTAATAATACTACCATGAGTAAAGAAAGCTTAGTGCCTGGCCAGCCTTGTGCTAAACCCAAATCAGAGATAATGATCTAGGCAAACGTCTGTGCCTGTTTCTCCAGGCACAAAATCGGGAAGAGACGTCCTTTCTTATAGCACAGAGGGGTCTGAAGAATGAATCCAAACTGGAATTCAAAACCTGAATGAGTAAATGGGAACTACAAAGCATAAGGGCTTACGGGACTGCATAAATATTGTTTTTCTCCCAAGTTCCTAGGTCCCAAAACTCTTCGCAAGCTTCTCTGGTTGAAAGATTACGTCGCCTCCTGAAGAGATTATCTGGAAAAAGCCGGGGCAAAGCAGCTGGAAATATCGATTTGAGCCTTGCTGACCACTTTGTCTGGGCTGCAGGGCGCTACACAGCTGCAGTCACTGAGCGGGCTGCTGAGGATTTTCTGCCAGTGGCCTGGGCCGTTTCTGAACTCTTTCCCAAATGTCCTGTCTGGCAGAACTCATGTCAGAGTGCTCATGTGCCTGGTAGACCGGGAAGCGAGAAATCAGGCGTGGGGGACGACACACACCCAATGGAAAAGGCTGTACCCGCTCCTGAAGGGAGACGGGTGCTTGCTCCCACCCCACCCCCCACTCTCCAGAACTCCCTGCACTTTGTCAGGTCGGCTGCCAAGGCCACAGTGTGCCTGCTGGTGCTTTGAAATGTCACCAATGCAATGTCGACCTACAAATACTGCTTTATTCAGTTTCAGTCTCCACAAATTACACTTTGGTCGAATGTGCCAGTTGCCTGTGTCTAGCCTGGCTTTGGATCATGAGTTTATCTTTAACTCACTTTGCAAGTCATCTTGAAAGCTTACCGGATACGTGTGTCCTGGCTATTAGCTCACTCACCTAATATTTGCTTGTTAGAGAGGCAATTAATTTGCTTTGAAGAGACTCAGAGCACATGACGTTTCAATGAAACCCTCTTAACTTTATCCTAAAAACTCAAGCCTGACTTTTTAAAAAAATGACGCCCTTATGTAGAAAGGGAGACATGAGGGGCAAGGATGGGAGCTGATGGGTGGAGGAGAGAGGGAGGGGGGAGAAATGAAGAGACGGAGAGACACAGAGACAGAGACAGAGAGAGACAGAATGGGAGAGCAAATGCCTCCTTACCCCCCAGAGCCAGCTCCTTAGCCACCTCTGAAACAAAGCCATAAGCATTCTAAAATTTACATTGTTTCCTTTTTAAACATTTTCTTGGGTTACACAGGAAATCTTTGTTATTATTTTTTCTTATTATGGTAAAATACACATAACATCGAATTGACCGTTTTGAGCATTTTCAAGTGTACAGTTCAGCTGCATTAAGTACATTATTATGCAATCATCACCCTCCCCCATCTCCAGAACTTTCCCATCATCCCAAACTCTGTCCCCCCATTTATTAAACACTTACTCTCCATCCCGCCTGTCCCCCAGCCTTTGGTAACCGAGTCACATTTCTGTCTATAAATTTGCCTCTTCTAAGTACCTCTTATATAAGTGAAATCATACAATCTCTGTCCTTTTCACTTAGCATAAGGTCTTTAAGTTTCATTTGCGTTTGAGCATGTGTCAGAATTTCCTGACTTTTATAGGCTGAGTAATATGCCATTGTATTTTGAATATCCACACTGTGTTTATCCATTCATCTGTCAATGCGCAGTTGGGTTGTTTCTACCCATTGGCTCTGTGAAAGATGCTGCCGTGACCGTGAGTTGTACAAGTACGTTCAATTCCTCCGTGTATATGCCCAGAAGCGGAATTGCTGGATCATGTGGTCTGTGCTCGTATTTTTAAAGTGAATTTTCTTTTTTATCATTCTTTTTCAAGACACCGATACCAGATTAAGCAAAAGAGAAACGAGTTCATCAAAAATCCCACCACTCCGAGATACACACTGTTAAAAATGATCTGATCTTTTAATCTACCCAAATAGCCATCAGGAAAACACATTTTTAGAACATCATTTTAATTGTCAGCACCCCTCTGAGGCGGACGCTGTGCTCACCTCGCCGGCGGGGAAGGAAACCGAGGCACGGGGAGCTGAGGCGGCAGCTGCGACTGGGGGAGCCAGCTGGGCTGGAAGGGGAGGATAGAACATCTTCAAGCTCTCGAAAGAGCTAGAAACTCAGAAATCAGGTGGACATGCAGGTAGTTCTCACATCACACGTCGCGTCACACACACATCAGACTAGCGACAAATTTGGAACCAGAATTCAGACCTCTCAGATCTGGATACCCCTCTGCTCCCCACTAGCCTTGCCCCACACTTGTGGTTCCCCAAGTTCACTGCACTTGAGTTCTGATGAAAGAGAAGCCCTGGCCAAGCCAACCCCGCAGCTCCAGAACCAGCAGGTCTGGAAGCAAACACTCAGGGGGCCCTCGGACACACTGAGAGTGGCTGCCCGGGCCCCTCAGCCAAGGCGTTTGGTCACTGAGGGTGCTAACTAACTTCTTCTCGGCTCCCCACGTGTCCTGGAGTCACCCAAGCACCCAGCCTGAGCGTGATTTGACATTCTGGGGAGTCATCCGTCCCTCCCTGCAGCCTCATAGTACCCATCTGCTCCTCTCTCTGTCCTGCTCTGTGGTTATTTACGAATGTGCTTCACCCCCCTGCTGAGCGAGGTGGCCCTCATGACCCCAAGGACTGGCTGCTCTGCACCCCTGCGGACTCACTTCCTTACCAAACTGCCCAATCTCCTGCTGGACTGAAAACACTCGAGAGTACGGACCTTATACACCCTACTTCATTCATTCATTCATTCATTCGTTTGTTCATTCATTTGACAAACACTTACTGAGAACCTGTGTCAGGTAGCATGGTAGGTTCTAGGGACACAGGAGAGCCTGCCCACAACCCGTCACCCACACCCTCGTGCACCCTAGTTCAGGCCAGCACTGCACCTTGTCGATACCACAGTTCATCCTCCCGCACCCCCACCGCCCGCTCCGATCCAGCCTCCATGCAGCAGAATTTCACACGTAAATATGACCACGCCACTCCCCTACTTTAAGCCTTCCAGAGACTTCTAATTTTTCTTAGGATGAACACTAAAATTCTTACATTCAGGACCTGGCTTCCGTCCTGACACGGCTCACCTCTGACACCTGTGTCTATGTCCCACCCTCCGTGTCTGCCCTGCGGTCACTCTAGCCTTCTTGGAGCTCCTGAGACCTTCCTGCCTTCAGCGGTCCCTGGCCTGGTGCTATCTGCCTTACCACTGAGACTGAGAGGAAGCGGGAGGGGCAGGGTGCACGTTAGGGACCAGCTCCTGTAGGGGGAAGTGGGAGGAAGCAGGATCCGGCAGGAAAGAAAAACTTTGCGGTCCAACCAGATCCTCGGCCAGACTCATGGGGAAGCCGTGGGGCACACAGCGCTCCAGCTTGTCCGAGTCTCGCCTGGTTACTGAGCAAAGACTTCTCCAGGTAGGGCACGAAGGCGGCCTCACGCAAGGTGCCTCTGTGCAGGTGAGGCAGAATCTGATGGCACTGATGGGCATGGGCCGCCTGCTGACTACACCCCTTGGGGCGAAGGCAAGTTCTCCCTCAACAGGTGAGGTCACATCTCTCCTGACCCTACAGTTATCCCATGTCATCCTGCCAGGCCTTGGGGCTGCTCAGAATTCCCAGTCCGAGGACAAGCTGGTCCCTATACGTATGGGCCGCAGCACTGGGTGAAGAATCACAGCTCCTGCTCCACACGGAACTGTGCCACCTGAATGACTCACTTAACCTCCTTGAGCCTCATCTGTAAAATGGGGACGATGCCTGCCCTTTCCACTTCACCGATGTCTGTCAGGTTCAAGCGCAGTGATAGGCAAGAAGGTGCTTTGCAAATCGTGAAGTGTGGTTCGCAAGAGAGCAAGGGAGTGTTCGTCTCATGCAGTCGTGACAGATCGGCAAAAACCATTACTGGGACCCTGGCTCGTTTTCTACAGTGACGACGTGAGGGCCCATGTAGACGGGCTGTGTGTGGGGCACTGCTGTTCCCAGGTGTGTACGTGAATGTGTACTCACCTCCCCCTCCCAGCAGCTCCCTGTCCCTTCTGACCACGGGTAGAGATGGCAGGAAGTGCACTGACCCTCGGGTGAACAGTGAGGGACTGTGCTCACGTCAGAAGCAGGTCAAGGATAAGTGTGTTTAGAGGTGGGGGGAGGGGTAGTGTGAGGCTGTGTGTCGCCCCAACTGGGCAGAGCAGTGAGAACATGACACTGAAGGCAGCAGAGTCCTTAGAGAGACTCGGCTCCCGGGGGGAGAATCTTTCACTGAATACGTGGCCACTGAGACGGAGGCAGGGAAGGAGATGGCGGAAGCAGCGGTGAGAAGCTCGGATAACTGTCCAGGGCTCTGGGTGGGCCAAGCAGTTGCCAGCACAGGATTACTCAGATCTTCGGTCTTGTTGGTCTCGCATCCCCCGTCCCCCTTTACTGGTAATCAGTTTATTTCATCCGAGTTTATGACACTCTCTTGACAAGGGGAATCGACAGCCACCTACTAGGTTCCAAAGCCCTGGCTTTTACAGAGTTAACTCAATGAACTTTCCCCTCGGCCCCATGAGGCAAGGGTGTCGCCCCATTTTACAGATGGGAAAATTAGGCTTCCAAAGGCTAAGTGATGCGCTTATAGTCAGCCAAGCGGGAAGTGGCTATTTACACCCATATTCAAATCTAGATCTTTCTAGTACCTTCACCCCTACACTGCTGTTTTTGAAGCACCTTCTGCCCACTACTTTCCCAAATCTAACGTGTGTGTGTTTGTCGGGGTGAGGGAGCTCTGGGATGTTTTTCTGCCTGAAAGCACCTAGACACAGAGCTTCCAAGAAGGGAAGGGACCTTAGAAGTCATTTAATGCAGTGTATCTTGCAGATAGAGACTCTGAGCCTCAGGCGAGTGACTTATGCCACCGAGGTCAGTGTCTCAAACCAGTGTCTTCCATTCCCTGTCTTCCTCTGCTCTCTCTGGTTGAGCCAGGAAGCCTCTGCCTGTAGATGCCTTTGCCCAAAATGATAGCTACCCTGTGCGGAGCGTTCATTCTTCAAGAAACATTTACTGAGTGCCTACTATGTGCCGGGAACCCTTACAGGTGCTGTGACCACGATGAACAAGACGGACCCCTGCCAATCTGGAGCTTACGTGCTTACGACGGAGGTATACCATAAACCGTACGAAGTGTCTAAATGAGACAGTTTCAGATGCTTGGAAGGAAATAAAAAGAGGTCATGGAGGCGGGGGCGGGCTTCGGACTGGGTGGTCAGGAAAAGCCTGGCCACCTGCTCCAGGCCCGGTGCTGGACCTCCATTCTCTCGGCGACCCTTGGAGGCTGTGGGCAGACCTCCGTTTGCCGGCGAGGAAGCCCACGTTCAGCACGAGTAAGAACGGCGGCCAAGTCCCAGACTCCTGACCCCCACATCCTACCAGCCCCCGCCGAACGCCGCCGCCCGCGTCCGGCCCTGGATGATGAAACTCGCGGGGAGGACTGCACCATCCCGCAGCCTGCGTCCTTGCAGGTGCGGGGGGGAGGGAGCGAAACGCGCCTCCAAGGGGAAGCCGCGCATAGCTCTGAATTCGCAGAAGGCTGATAGGACAGCCACTGCCCGGCCCCCGGCCGGCCCCCGCCGGCCGCCCGCGGCGGGGGCCGAGACTCGCCGCCGCTCGCGCCTCTGCCGGGACAAAGGGCCCGCCCCGCGCGGGGCGGAGCCAGGCTCGGGCTCCCGCCTCCTGCCCCGCCCCCCGGCCGGCCGGCGCGCGGCACAATGGGACCTGTAGTCAGCCCGGCCCCCCACACCTGCTCCCGAGGCGCGCGGGGGAACCACAAAGCCCAGGAGCCAGCGGGCAGCGCGGGGCGGGCTCGCCGGCGGTGGGTGTGCGGGCGCGGGGGACCCGGCGGTGCCGGCGCCGCGCGCCGGGATGTGGGCGCGGGCGGCGGAGCGGCGGACCTGCTCCCCGCGCGCGCGCTAGCCGGGCCGGCGAGGGTGGCCAGGTGGCGACAGGCACGTTGCGTCCGTGCGCTAGGCGAAGCTCTTGCAAAGTCCCCGCTTGCGGCGCATTGGCTGTGCAGCGGCGCGGTGGAGGGGCCGGGGGGCCGGGGGCCGGGGGCCGGGGGCCGGGCTGGCGGCGCTGGCCGCAGAGCCCTCGGCTGGGCTTGGGGGCGCGGGGGCGGGTGCCCGCCTCCGGCCGTGCGCGACGTGCTCGTTGTTCTTTCTCTCTTCGTGCCAGGGCGTCTCCGGGCGGGCGCGCGATGCAGCGGGCGGCGGCGCTGGTCCGGCGGGGCTGCGGCCCCTGGCGCCGCAGTCGGAGCAGCGCGGCCGCCGAGGCGCCGGCGGTGCGGCAGGTGCGGCCGGCGCGGGGCCGGCGCGAGCGCATCCTGACGCTGGAGTCCATGAACCCGCACGTGAAGGCGGTGGAGTACGCGGTGCGCGGGCCCATCGTGCTGAAGGCCGGCGAGCTGGAGCGGGAGCTGCAGCGGGTGAGCGCGCGCGCCGGGCGGGCGGGCGGGCGAGGGGGCGCGCGCGGGGGGACCGCGGGGGACCCCGCCGCGGCCGGCCCCTTCGTTCGGCCAGGCCGGACTTAAGCCACGGGACGCCCTCCGCCCACCCCTCGCCCAGCAGTGCCCGGCATCCGACTTCGCGTCCGCGGATGCGGCTCGCTTAGAGCCAGGCACTGCGGGCTAGGTGGCCGGCCTGCCCGCGCGGGACCGAGGTCCGGGGGGGCGGGGAGGAGGGAGGACAGCCGCCAGCAGTGGAGAGGTAAACAGGAGACTTTCGCGAAGTGCCTAAGTGCTTTGGAGAAGGCAAAATGGAGGAGCGGCGGACGGGGGTGCGGGACGGGGATCGGGGTACGGGACCGCAGGGGCGGGAAGGAGGTCGCCTAGACTTGTTCCCGAAGCTTTTTCTTTCTGCGTCTGAGCGCGTTTGGGTCATCACTCCAGGAATGTCCCTCTGAGCAAAGCGGGGCGCCCAGGAGAGTTCCGCACGCGTCCTTGCCGTAGGACCTCTCTGGAACCCTGGCTGGTGGCCGCATTTTGTTCTGAGGACACGGTCACCCCGCCAACCCGGTGGGCAGCCCCGCAGTCGGCCGTCTGGGCCTTTGCGGCAGTGGTAGCTTCTTCGTGTTGGCGGCCAGCTGGCTGGGTGTTGGCTTGAGTTCACAGCAGTGTGTAAAGTGACACACACCCAGGAGTGATTTCTGCCTCCCTACAACCAGGGTGGCCACGGTGCGGCTTAGGGACGCCCCCGGAGGACACCAGAGTTCCAATCTGGGTGGACTTCTAGAGGTAGAATCAAGAGGGCAACGTCAAGAAAGTAAACACCCCTAAGATTTGTAAGAACTGATGAAAGAGTTCAAGATAGCTAGTGAAGGTCTTGCTCAAGATGGTCCCCGTGCTGAATAGGGGGGGGGGTAGGGACGAGGGTCCTTGCTCACAGAAGCACCAGAACGGTCTCAGTGAGTTGGTCACACGAATGCATGGGAAGAAGCCGTGGTGGGACCATGACACTTGGTCCACATTCACACGGGAACTTGGGGGGTTTGATGAGCTCATGACCTGCCGAGACCTTTGTTGGGACAACCAGTTCTGCTGACTCAAAAGCGGTGAGCTGGACAAGTCAGAGTCCAGCGTCTGCCTCTGACTCCTTTCAGAGCTAAGTTTAAAGCTTGGCCTGGAAGGCTGCCTCAGCTTCTGAGCCTCCCTGGCCTGGAGGTGGGCCCGGGGCAGAGGACACAGATTTTTGCTGCCCTGCTCCTTGGCGAC
>CM053508.1:129801453-129855855 GCA_028627145.1 Eidolon dupreanum | reverse complement strand
AAACTGATATGTAATTCACATGCCACAAAGTCCGCCACTTTGAAGTGTACAAGTCAGTGACTTTTAGTATAGTCACAAGGCAGCACAGCTGTCACTACTAACTCCAGAACATCTTCGTCACCCCGAAAGGAGCCCCCTGCCTGTTCCGTTTCTTCCCATTTCCTCCTCTCCACCGTCCTGGGCAGCCTCCCACGCCCGTTCCTTGTGGCCGCGGTGGGCTTGCCGAGTCTAGACGTTTGGTACAGACGGGATCGTGGAACGTGCGGCCTGTGTGTCTGCTTCTTTCCCTCAGAATGTTCTCCAGGGCGCGTCCATGTCATAGCAGGCTTCCGGCGTCTGTGCCTGGACGGCCCTCCATGGTACCAACGTGTGGCGGTTTGCTTATCCATCCGTCAGCTGGTGGACATTGCTTTGTTCACACTTTTTAGCTGTCATGAATGATGCTGTGGACATTCACGCACAAGTTTTGTGCGACGTAGTTGCGATTCTCTGGGGAAAAGCCTTGGAGTGGAATCAACGGTTCACGTGGCAACTCTGTTTTAATGTCTGAGGAACTGAGCAGTCGATTTTGATAACTGCTTTTCTATGGCTTAGTGTACAGAAGCATCTGATGGAGGAATGACAAAAGCCACTGGCAGTGCATGTAAAAAACGAACAACGGGACACACTAAGACAGATCCCCACTGTCACGTAAAGCCAGCCTTGCTGGGTGTCGCCGCCTGTGGAGTCTAATTTAATGGCCAGTGCTCCTCTGCGAGCCGCGGCGGGGAGAGAAGGGTTTCGGAGGTTACGTGCAATTATGTTTCCGTTGTCACTCTCTGGATTAAAAGAACAAACTGCTTCCCAAAGAGAGTGGAGCACGTCGGGAGGGGCAGCCTGGCTTCGGCTTCGGCGTGTTTATTTTCCGCGCTGGAGGCTGCGTTTGCTAAGCTCGTGTCTTAGAGCAACTAGAAGCGCTAGGGACTCGCGCTGCTGCTCTGGAAGCGGATGACAGGTGCACGGCTCGGTCACAAGCCACGGGCGACAGGCTTTTTTGGTCCCCGACTGCAAAGCAGGTTATTTGTGCAAAAACATGTGATGTTAAAATCAATGTTCCCGAGACCAGGCAGCTGTCACCTTTTTGTGGGAGAGACCTAGGGGCGATCGCGCAAAGCACGGAAACACCTGGTAACTTTTAGGGACCAAGGTCACTTCCTGGGCGCGCGCCCTCTTCCTGGGGGCTGCGACAGGTGCGTTCTTACACGCTTCCCCCTCCTCGCCTTCTGCGTCTCGACGCTTCTGTGCCTTTCCTGTCACAGCGGCTCTGCACCCCCTGGCACCGTGGTTAACGCTGACAGGTCTGTCTCTGTAAATTCCTTCATGTTTGGCTCCTAAAGCAGACGCGTCCCTGTCAGCAATTACGAACTGCCGTGTAACACACTAAGCCAAAGTGTGGTGGCTCCTGTGGCCACCTCAGTCGTCATGGCCCTGCGGCCTGGCTGGGAGGTCCCCCGGTGCCACCGGGCTCGCGTGGCTGCGTCAGGCCAGGCGGGCTGGGAGGCTGGGCGGCCGCCGTCCTGCTGGTCCTCTGTCCCCAGGGAGAGGAGACAGGGCTGCTTCCGGGCGCCCGGGGCGGGTCCCCAGGCCGGGAGCTCAGCGGGCTGCGCCTGGCCACGGCGGTCCCTGTGGGAGTCGCAGGGACCGTCCGGCGGCCACTCGCCCCTCGGTGGTCATTGAGGTCAGCGGCGCTCTGTCGCTCTGCTCTGGGGAGTCTCTGCTGACACCTTGCAGCTGGAGAGGCCCTGTTTCCGCAGCCGTTGACTGCTTCTGGTTCCCAAAGAGAGTGGGAACCACCCGAGCTGTCAGGGCGCTAATCGGCTATTTCAAATTCCGAGCCTGTAAGTCCAAAACCTCTCGTCATAACCGAGTCTGGTTCTGATGTCTGCTTTGTCGGTTCAAACTGCATTTTGCGTTTTCCCCCCCTTTCGCATGCCTTGTAAGTTTTTGTCAAAGGCTGGGCGTGATGTCAATGAGCAAAGGAACCACGGTCAACAGGCCTTCAGCGTGAGCTGCACGTGTCCGGCGGGGAGTCAGGCTGCGTTTACTGGTCGCTGTGGCTGTAGGTGCCGCCACAGGCTGAAATTTTCTCCGATGTCCTGGCTTTGTCTCTTCTCTTTGGGTTTCCTTGGAGACTTCTTTTAAAATGAGCTTGAGCCTTGCTCAGTCGTAACCCGCTTTGTTTTATGGGAGCCAGAATGATGTGGTGGCCAGATGTGGGGGAGGGGGAGTGTCCTCCAGCAGGGTCCCCCAACCCCGGGCCGAGGACTGGTACTGGTCCCTGGCCTGTTAGGAGCCGGGCCGCACAGCAGGAGGGGAGCGGCGGGTGAGAGAGCTAGCCCAGATCCATCTGCGTCTGCAGCCGCTCCCCAGCGCCGGCATCACCGCCTCAGCTCCGCCTCAGGTCACCGGGCCTTCGATTCTCACAGGAGCACCGGTCCCTGGTGCCACAAAGGTCAGGACCACTGTTCTGTAGCCCTGTTAGGCCTCAGTCTTTCATTGAGCCTCTGACCTGGGCTGTGACCTTCACAGGTGCTTCTCAGGTGCCTCCCCTCCACCCCCGTCCATCTGCACAGGTGAGACAGGAAGACTCGAGGGGCTGGAGTTGCGTATTCACGTCCCTCGAGTCAGGTAGGCTCTGGTAAAACCCAAGTCGGTGAGGGTTGGGTAAAATCATTTCAATGGAGGGCAGGTGTAAGGAGAATAGTAACCATGGGAGTATTTAAAAATGTTCATTTCCCCCTCCCCTGACAGAGGATGGGAGTGTGACTTCCATGTCCTTTACATGTTAGACTAGAAGCCGGATGTCCCCAACACAGTACTTGTTAAAAGGAGATCTGATCGATCGATCTATCTACCTACCTACCTACCTACCTACCATCTCCTCTCTCTCTTCTTTACAAATACTGAGCTTTACTTCTTCCAATTTGCACGCCTTTTCTTTCTTTTTCTTGTCTGACTGCTGTGGCAACTTCGAGTACTGTCTTGAATAACGGTGGTGAGAGTGGGCATCCTTATCTTGATCTTGATCTTAGAGAAAACACTTTCAGTATGTCAGCTGTGAGCTTGTATATTGCCTTTATCAAGTTGATGTAAGTTCCTGTATACACACTTTGTTGAGAGTTTTACCATAAAGAGATATTGAATTTTGTCAAATACTTTTTCTATAGCTATCGAGATGACCCTGATTTTATCCCTGGTTTTGCTGATGTTAATTATTTAGTGGGGGCTGAACTGCCCTCTCATCCCTGGTTTAACT
Organism: Eidolon dupreanum; assembly: GCA_028627145.1. Lineage (NCBI taxonomy): Eukaryota > Metazoa > Chordata > Mammalia > Chiroptera > Pteropodidae > Eidolon > Eidolon dupreanum. The sequence goes on along the minus strand of CM053508.1, from coordinate 129,852,560 downwards.
CCCACTTAATCATGTGTATAATCCTTTCCAGGTAGTGTTGAATTCAGTTTGCCAGTTATTTTTTTGACAATTTTGGCAAGAAACAGGCGACCAGACCTATTTTAGATTGCTTATTGATTTTTAAAAATATATGATCCTGAAATAAATTAAGTAGGATTTGTAGTCTCAATTACTATTTCTTGTGAATATACATAATTAAATAAAATATATTATAATGGTTAGTGAGTAAATTTAAAAATTACAAGTATTTTGTGTAAAGAAGGATGACTATACTAAGTTCCAGGCCATTTGCCAAATTATGCAAAAATACGAGAGCAAGTAAATGAAACCGATGGGGACATCTGTGTAGGACACTGGAGTTTTTTCTAGTGCACTTAAGAAAATAAGAACATGCACAGAGCTAACAAAGGATGATCTTTAATGCTTCTGGCTTGGTGATGGTGTCATTTTGCCTACTGGGCACTGTTGGGTTTTAAGAATTTGGCACTTCCACTGTGGATGAGACCGATGGATTTTATGATACAGTTCTATCTATCATGTATACTGCTGCATCACAGTTGCAGTCATTACACTAAAAACCAACAGAAACTGAGTTATAATTTATATATTAGTAATCTGCCTTCCAGTTAAAGCCATTTTATTTCAATTTTAAAAAATATGGCTAATGAGAAAACTCTAGTTCATGTGAACAGAGTTTTATGCTTGCAACATGCTTGACAATAAAATAGCACATATTTTTCCTAGGTGTGTTCCATGTAGACAAATTCTAGTTTCTATCATGGGTCAGTATTTTCTCATCTTCTCACAATTTAGGGCTCTGTGGGAGCAGTGTGGGGAGCTGTGAGACGTCACGTTGAGTCAGCACAATCTTAATTGTGGGTCTAGTCCATATATTTGCTTTTTGTGGACTCTACTTTTCTTGTTCTCCTGCTCTAGAAAGTCCAGATTAATAATGGAAAAAAACATATGTGAGAATAAAAGTTTAGAATTTACTTCAGGGTAGAGCTAGCCTGAAACAGCAAATACCTAGGAATAAGTTGCTAAAAATATAAGTTGTAATTAAGTCAGTACCTCTCCTCTTTAAATGGACTTATTTGACTTTATCTGAAACTGTATTCTAATGAATTTAATAGGGAGTAGTGAAAAATTAATCAAAGAGATGCAGAATCTAGTTGTTTTTTTTTTCACATACTATTCTATTTCAATTTTAGACCCAACTTACATCAAATAATTCCTTGTTCTGGCAGTATTTTATCTGAGCATGCATGAGAAAACTATCTTAAGAATTTTATTTCATTTGCATACGTTCAGTGCGTACGGAGTGCTCCCTATGATACAGGCACTGTACGCGTGACGCATCTGTGAATTTCGATCTTTGCTGTAGCACATAGCTTTCTGCGGTTTGTGCAGAACAGAACTGGAGTTAGGGGACAACCTGGGGACTGAAAATAGTTAAGTCCTGAAGTGAGACTAAGGGAATGAGACGGAACACATCAACAGTGTCGCTGAGTGATGCACGAGGTTTTAATGAAATTCCTTTGTACCAAATATACTCGCACAGTAGACGGCGCCTGTTGAATTATTTATAACGACTGTAGGATGACAAAACATTTGCTAGCAAAGAACACGGAATAAACAAACTAGATTCTTCCTCTCACATCCCCAAAGCTGCTGCACAGCAGTTTTTCCTTCAGTATCAGGGTCTACATTGACTGTAACATTATATTAGAAACCAGCTTGTAAATAGAACTTCATGAAGCAAATCTTTTGTTTTTGTTGTTGGCTCTACAATTTCTAATTTTCTTCTTTTGATTTTCAAGAATATGACTGACTCATTTGCATCTGTGCAGATGGGATTTCTAATTGCTGAACAGCTGAATAATCTGCCAACTTTCTTATAGTTGCCCAGACTTCCTATATTTCTTGTAATTCATTCATTCATTCAATCATTCAATTTTTGTAATTATATCAAGAGGATAGATTGGTTACTGCTTAGAGCTACTCCCTGTCTTCTCTCCCTTTCTCTCTTTCATTTCAGTGAGAAAATATCACCAGTACTAGCTAGCCCTCCGCCCTCATAGCTGTTGACCTGGCTGGTCCTGTCAGATCTTTTAGATGTGAGCTTAAAGGAATGATTCCTCTTGTAAGAATTCATTCTTTCAGAGAAAGAGAATGTCAAGGACATTACAGAAGGGCATAAGAACTCTTTTCATTTTCTTTTATTATCAATCTATGATTTTTGACACAAATGTATGCCTGATTAATCATTACACAAGCTAAAATTTTTGGGTGAACTATGAGTATGCCAATTTAAAATGTGATGGGTAGTTAAACTGATTCAGAACTAAAAAATTCTTTTATGGATAAATACGTGTGGCTAAATGGGACATGACTATACTTTGAAGGTAATTTTAGAATTGCATATGTGAGAAATGAACATAAAGAATAAAATGTTTGACATTGGAGGGTGTAATGGACAATTATTGATTCAAATGGAGAACTATGAAAAGTTATGCTTAAAATTATAGAAATGCTGTGTTGCCACAAATCATTTCCCTCAATAACTGGATGCTTGCTCACAACACGAACTGTGTCACACCGCAATCCAAGCGCTTCCGCCCCGTGACATGCGGGGCTCAGCTGCCACACGTCGTGACTGCTCTTAATGGAGGCCTGTGATCGAGGGTGCATGGAAGGGAAGGGTCACTTGTTTTTCTCAGACATATTAACAAACAGTACCTTAGAGGACGCAAGGGAAATCATTGTTTTTTTGATCTCTCCCAGGAACTATTAGTCGTTTAAGAAATTAATGACTCTCCATGATGTGACTCTCTACCAGCAACTGGCTGTTTCAGGCTTCGCTAGGGAGTGGCGTAAGGCCCCAGAGTACCTGCTCACAGTGATAAGATCCACCCAGAAGCGACAGGCTCATCAGGCCTTCTTTGAATAACACTAAGGCATGTCATTGTCTCTGGCAGTCGCTTTCAAACTTCTTTGACCACAGCCGACCAAAAAAACTACATCTTATTGTCATCGCCCAGGAAGCGCACCACCCCCAAAAAAACTTTCATGAAGCGATACTCCCTGTTACTGTCTGTGTTGTAAAATGCCCTTATATGCCACTGGATTAATTTCACGACCTTCTGCTGCTAAGAAAACCAGCGTTGCAGCTTCTGAGGTCACGTGTGTGGTCGTGTGTGGTCGTCCCTGCCTGAGACAGTGGGGAGCTGTCTCCTGGGAGGCTGGCCGGGCCTGACACACGGCTTAGCCAAGTAGGGTTTCTTTAGGCTTTAATGTGCTTACTATTTGAACTCAGAATGTTCATCCTTTAACATCTGGGCAGGTTTTCGTGACAGTACTTCCTAAATCAATTACATCAAGTGTCGCTTTCCTGTTTAGAACATATATTTGTGCATGGAATAGAGCATACGTTTGAAATATCTTCAAAATATTTGTTAATTACTAATACAGTTCTTAAACTAAAGGCGTACATGATCAATGTAGGAACTAAAATGCAAAAAAGTATATAAATAAAATCCCTCAACCAAGAGATAATCATGGTAACATTTCTATATGTCATTTGTTTTTTTATGTTTTTCTTAAACACAGGTACACCTAAAAACACGTATACACTGTCTGGATCATACGTGCAGTTGTGCCTCCCTCCTAAATGTATACTACGAACGTCTGTTCATCTTATCAATAACAATTCAAAAATACTTTATAGGATGGAAATGATTACGAAATGGCATAATTCATTAATTATTTCTCTACCGTGGGACATTTAGATTTTCCCAGTTTGTTATTGCCTTTTATTTTTGTTCATGATTTTTGCCATGAAAATCTGAGCATTCATTTGATTTAGGCATTTGACCACAGTTATCTTTTCTGTAGATATTTTCTCCTTTGCTTTTATGCTTATAAATTACTTCCTAATCCAGGGAAGAAATATTTAATTTAATAAGGATAAACCCAATGTTCTATTATTGTTTGGGAGTAGATTAAAAAGAAATCACGCTAAGGAAATATTCTTCCATTCGCTTAAAAAAACAGCACTGGGTGGTGAATGTTACTGAATGGGTTTTTAGCATCTAGGTACTAATACCTGGTTTATAGTAGAGGCTCAATATATAATGTTTGAATGAATCAACAATCACAGAATTAAAAAATATTTTCTACATCTAATTTTAAAAGTAATATTTTTGATGGGTTTTGAGTTGCTAAAAAATTTTTTTTAAAAATTAAATTTAGAAGGATTACAAATAGTAAATATTTATGGAAATGTACCAAGTCAGAAGTGATCTCTTGAAATCTTGCTCCCCCTGGGTAAACATTAACAATCTGATGAATATTCTCCCTGATTTTTTTCTATGAAGTGAGAATTATTCATTTAATTACACAAAAATATATGTACGTAGACCTTTACTGTTGTACTGTTGTATTATATCGCAAAAAAACAACGGAGAATTATCTAGAATAGTTATTGTATTAACATATAAAACAATCTAAAAATAAATTAAGACTAGCCAGATAAACAGACATGAAAAGATATACACAATACATCATTACATGAAAAAAAAGAGAGGAAGACAGCTCTTTAAAAAACTGATCTGTTGTTCATGATAATGAAGAGATTGTCCCCATTTTAAACATGAGTGCATTCCTGAGATGACCACCTACTTGAAAGTGTTAAGTAAGCAAGTCTTTCAAAATACAGGTGAATTTAAATTGTTAGTATTTTAGCACTTTTCACTGATAATCCTTCAGCGAGCTAGGCTTTAGGTTTTGGGTATCCTGGCTTTGCCTGTTATACTCGCTTCATGAAATGAAATAAGAAACTGGACCATCTCGCCAAGCACTGAAATTATCTGCATCTTCAAAGTCAAAAAGAATTTTTAACTGATGAAAGATAATATCAGCTAGTCCTGCAATCTCTTTTGTACAGTTTATCTGTATCAGACTTAAAATACAAAGAAGTTTGTTCAAAGTGTCTATATCCTTATTTATTCTAAGTTTCCTTGACTAACAGTGATATATTAAAGTATTTGACTATAATTGTGTTTGTCAATTCTTCCTTAAATTTTTAAAACAGCTTTTGTTTTATGGGATGTTTTAAAGCAGGGGTATGATTGAGTGTTTCTCAAATATGTACCATGAGCTAAAAAAGGAAATTCACTCTACTATATTTGATTTATGTTAGGCCATTATATAAAATGAGAATGGCCATATATGAGTTCTGTGAGTGCTTCCTTATTTTTGGGTCCATAAATATGGAAGAGTAATGCAACTTTGTTTATACTTCTTCATGGTTAGGGCTCTAAAAGTCTCAGATATTAACATATTAATATGTTAGGGATCCTTTTCTTATTCAGAGAATTGATCACAGTTATACTTGCTGTGACTTGGACCTCATCTCAGTCAGCTATCAGTCTTTCAAAAGCAGACATCCCTTGCTTAGTCCTATTTCCTTTTTGTCTTGATTGCATTTCCCTTTATTATTTATTCAAATGTATAACTAGATTTTTCTTTATAATAATATAACAAAACAAACCCTATATAAGATGCCAGCTTCTAGCCTACATATGAAAAAAGTAGGATTATTTAAGTCGTAGATTGGCTTCCTAATTTTTACGTCTTCTAAGATGAGCTTTGCTAATTAATTTCCACTTCACACTTTGATCAAGATAACTCCAGTAATTTCTCCCGGTCTCTGTTACTTCAACCGAAAGATAAGGATAATGGTGACTGAGGAAAGATAAGGCTGCATCACAATAGGGATATGTAAAAAATTAATGTTGATGTATTTGTCATGAGGACTTCCTGTAATCTACTGATGTAAGTCTGTAGAAAGACTAAGTATGAGAGAAAAAGGCTTGTTGACCTCACCATATGCCAGTTCAAGGTGTCTTAGGCGTGTGAACGTTGTAGCTGGTCTTACCTGAACCATTCTTCAGATAGCCATTTGCATCTACGGTAGTGTACATGATGTAAGGTCCGGGCTGATTCACTCCAAAAGGCTGCAAGAAAAGAGGAATAGTTGAGCTCGAATCATTTGAAGTGAATCATTTGAAGTTTTAGGCAAATCTATTAAAAATCAAGTAAAACCATCTTACATAAAATTCTTACATAGATGGCAGTCATGTAAAGTTCCATAAATAGATAACCTGTGTTATCTATTTGAAAGAATGGTAGAAAATTCTTAACACTTTAAAGTGTTGGTAGTTGCATTTATATGGTATTAATTTTGTTGGGTATTCCTAAAGTCTAATATTGTCTGCTACCTAGGGTGACTATTTTATGCAGTTCTCCCTGGGGAGCTGTCGTATTTGACCTGGCGGGCAGCTCGGGGACAGCTCCGTTCTCCATGTGTTCTTCTGCAGACGGAGCTCAGTGTGAACAGCCCTGCCAGCCCGGACGTTTGGTAAAGACAAGCATTAGCAGTGGTTTATACTGAAGCTGCCTGAGGCTGTGCCATTGGTTTGGGCTAACGAGAGGTGGACCAGATCGTAAAAGGAAAAATGGGGAGCTTAGAAGAGCTCTCACATATTCCTGGGATCTAGAAGGCCACACTCGTGCAACCCTGTTTTCAGACAAAAGACCGGAATCGGCCCTAATCTCTCACTTAAGGAAACCTCTCTTTAGTCATCGCTGGCCGTCAAGCTGAGTAGAGACTTCAGTGGCTACACACACAGACTTTACAGTATCAGTACGGCAAAGTCACTGAACAAATGGCAGCAGCAACGACAAACCCAGGAGGGCAATTTCGAGGGTTAACACATTATTTAAAATGTCCAGCTTTCAACAAAAAATTACGACACACACAAACAAGAAAGTATGGGTCATACGAAGGAAAAAGCGTAATAGAACTCGCGCCCAAGAAACCCCGTATGTTTGACTCAGTAGGCAGAGACTTTAAATCAGCTGTTATAAATACGTACAAAGAACTAAAAGAAATTATGAGGACAATGTCTCCCCAAAACAGTAGCAACACACACACACACACACACACACACACACACACACACACACACACACGTACAACGACTAGAGCATGTGACAAGTCAAAAACGCACTGCCGTGGCTCAACGGCAGACTGAAATTGAATTGGCCTTTGGCTGGAAACAGTGGAGGAAAGAATGCGCGAACTTGAAGATGCAGCAACAGAAACTTCCAAAGAGGAAATGCAAAGAGAGAAACTACAGGAAAGATGAAACGGAACATCCGAGGGCTGCGGGACGATCACCAAAAAGTATAACGTTTGTGTCATGGAAAAGGAGAGAAAGAACAGAAGAAATATTTGAAATAATAATCAGTTTCCCCCAAATCTGTGACAGACACCAAACCACAGATCCAGGAAGCCTGGAGAACACCGAGCAAGGTGACACCAAAAACCCCAAGCATGTCGTATTCAGACAGCAGGAAGTCGGAGGGAACCCTGAGAGCAGCCAGAGAAAGGCGCTGGGAGAAAAGGGGTCCGGGGTCCCCAAAAGGCTACGGCACAGTTATGATGCCCATCTGATGTGGGTGAAAGGCCGACATGCAGACGCCTGGCAGCCTAGGTTTACGAGTGAGCAAGGGAGAGCTGGACCGACCCAGGCAGGGACCGAGGGAGGACAGTCCTTCACGGGAGTGACAGGTGGCAGAAGTGACGACTGATGCATGGCAGCTAAACTGGGGTGGGAGGGTGGTAAAGACGAGTGGGCTGCAGGTCGAGAGACTGGTGGCCACAGAGTCAAAGGCGGCCACGAGGGGAGGCGCAGTCCAGCGGGTCCGGGGGCGAGGCCCAGGGCCCGGCCCTGCCAGCGAGCGCTCCAGCGGGGCAGGGCGGGACACCTGGGCTTCGAAACGGGGATCTGAGACTTCGGCGGGGTCAGGAGCTGACCGGGGTGATTCTTCCTCTCTCCACGTGTCGGCAGAGTGTGCGTTTGTGCCTTTTAGGCCGTCGTGAAATCGTGATCTGTGCCATCGGCGGAGGGGGAGGAAGCCAGCACGTGTGGGCGGCAGGTCGACGGGGCCCGAGCTGCACGGGAAGTGGCGGGGGGTGGAGGGGGGTGGTGTCACCTGCAGAAGAGCCACGCGGCGCTGGACTGCCAGAGTCGCTGTAAGACCAGCTCTGCACGCTGGGCTTCCCCGGCGGCCTGAGCGACCCGTTCCCCACGCGACAGGCTTTTGTTTTGAGACAGAGGGTGGCTGACCTTCCTGAGCTTTCTGCTGGGGCTTGAGGGGAGGGCGAGGGGGTTGACTGTCAGCTTTTTAAAGCTCTCTACTTGACCATGCAAGGAAAGCGCCACACAGCGGGGACACGGTCAGCGAGGGACAGGAGGAGGCCCCGGGGCCTGGGCGCGCCACAGACCGGGCAGGCGGCCCCCAGGTCGGCGCGGCACACCTACACTTTAAAATTCTTAACAAAGTGACTATTTGTGATAGCGGTTTTAGACTCACTGCGTGATGAAGTGGACAGTACAGGGAGGCCCAAGGTGCTCTGCCACACGGGAGCAGCAGGGCTGACCAGGGTGCTCAGAGTGGACATGGTGACCTTCTGTCCACGCCTCCCCTGCGGGCCGGGCACGTGGCCTGAGCTGCTCCCCGCCGGTTCTCACTTCTAACCTGCTCTCAGCCCAGGGGAGCTGGTCGTGCACACCACAGCCCCTTGCTGGGGACCGCCGGCATTCAACGGCTGGGACACACGGGCGTCTGAGGGCCTGGCCCCTCGGCCTCCCCGAGCCACCTCTGAGGGCTCGCCCCAGCTTCGCGGCCACCGTTATCGCAGGCCAGTTTCTCCCGCGAATCCCGCTGTCCTCAACGTCAGAGGTGCTGCTCGAGTGTGGATGAACCCTCGGCACACACACCTCTGGGTCGACGTCTCTCTCCACCTGCCTCAAATATGGCAAAGCTTCCCGACCACACGTAAGAGGTGGGCCACACAGTGCTTTACTGGGGTCGTAAAAGTACGAGACTAATCAACATCCAGCTTTGTGTTCTCGTTCCACTGCTTAATAGCTCTGTGACTTTGGATAATTTAATTTAATTTCTCTGAGCCTCAGTTTCCTCATCTTCAAGTGGGGGAGAAGTCCTTACAAAACAAGGGTTACTATGAGCAGGGACACACACACACACACACACACACTCTCTCTCTCTCTCTCTCCAATATGATGGAATAGTCTTAGTATAATTTACACGAATTGGTAATTCCAAAAACTAAGCCTAATTATTTTCACATCTGGTTTCTCACTGAAACATTCCATTAGACGGCAAGTCAGTATTAAGGCTAATACCAAAAAAACGGTCTCCTATAAGCTTAGCCCTGTGCTACGTGCCAACTACACAAAGATGACATGATTCTTGACCTCAAGGGATGACGGTCCATTGTGGAGAGGCGTTAAAGACAAACAGGTGAATGTGACCAAGTGTTACATATGCCCAGATGGCAGCAGTAAGCACGCAAATAATGGGGGGTGGTGGCATCTTTCCAAGGACATCAGAAGAGGCTTCATAAAGGAAATGAAATTCAAGATGAGAAATTTTTAGAAATGGTCCTTTATTCCCAGTAAACTTTTCTTAAGCACTGAAAGATACTTTTTAAGTCACTTCTAAAGACTAACAACGATTTGGTTGTAACCTCTGACAACTATTTTGTGTGTATCTCTTTATGATGCAGAGAATTTTCTCAGAAATATTTATAGCTGAGTTAAGTTTACTTACTGTTATCTTGCGAGGGCAGTCATTAGAACAGAGACCACTAAGAACTGTGGGAAAATAAAGAAAAGGCTATTATTAGTGACATAATGTAAGCTAATATTTAAAGTAAACTTTAATTGTTTCACCTAAAATCTATTAATATGCTCTACTGGTTCATGATCACAAGCAGAAACCAATTCGGTTTCTTTATATAGGAGTAAATTAAATTTCTATTGTTCACTTATTTTATACCAATATTTCAAAAGACTTTATTGAGCAGTCAAGATGTTGCCATTTTGTGAAATATATACATGAGATGATTAATTAAGGTTTAATCAAGCTACACCTACTGTTGGTTTTACTTTCCAATTGGTTAGCTAAATTCCAAGGATGATTTAGAATCTGACAAAAGTGCCAAATGCAAACCAATTAAAATGTATACCGAGAAAAACAAATAGAACATTTAGTATTTTCTATCTCGAACTAGACTCTTCCCATTTATCTAGTCAAAGTTTCTGGGTCAAAGATTTTTTAGGCCTGCTTAATAACTATTATGGAGAACATAACTATACAATAATTGATGGGTCTACAAAAGAGATACAGAAATAATTTAATGATACAATTATTCTACAGTCACCAAAAAAAGAAAGGTTAGAATTTCTGAACAGTCTTTATATAAGTGACAAGATTGGAAACATAACTATACTAGTGCCACTTCTGCATTCTTACAAAGCAGACATTCTGTGATGTTAATCATTCTATGTGTCATAAATTAGAGAAAGCTGATGATTCTGCTCAGTATGCATAAATCATTTCAATAATTGTTATGGATATAACAGTTCAAATATATCCATGGGAAAATGGGTAATTATATTTACTTATACAAATACAAAATGACAGTTGTCCTAATAGACATGTACCAAGGCAGAGTATATAGAGTACAAAGGCACTAAGAAGTAAGCGTGACATCTATCGTCACAAAAGACACGTGTTCATTCACATTGGATATACTGGTTAATGTTTACATTAAATAGTGACATAAATGTTTCACACTTGCAAAAAAAGTTTCCACTGTTGAATTTCTGACCCCAGCATAGTGACTGCTTCCCTTTTATTTTCAAAGTTTTTTTTCATTTCTCTTCCCTCGCCTTTAGGCAGACATTGGTATTTCTTTTCCACTTACACTGAAATGACTTTCATAAACCTTTATGTAAACCATTATTTTGCTGAATAGTGATAATTTGGTCACAAGTCTGTTTGTAGTAGCAAGTAAACTGTATCATTTTCTCATTTTCTCAGGGCCTGACTCAACATATTTACTCAATAAATACGTGTTAAAACAGAGAAAAGATGAATTATTCAGTAAATGGTACTGGATAACTGGCTCCTTGGAAGAAAGTGAAATTACACTTTAACTCATAACAGGAAAATTACATTTGGCAATGACCCAAATAATATAAAGAACTCTTATACTTCAGTAATAAAAAGACAATCAATTGAAAAATGGGCAAAAGATGTGAATAGGCATTTCTCCTATGAAGACACAGAGACAGACAAGCTCCTGAAACGATGAGCGACCGGGAAATCCAAAGCAGAACCACAGCGAAACGCCACGGTCATGACACCCAAGAGGAGGAAGCGGCCCCCACGGACGCCCTCCGCGGATGAAGGGGTCAGCGAAACGCGGTCTACCGGACGACGGGAGAGCGTTCACTTAAAATGCTTCCTTAAAACGGGAAGGGCATCTTGGTACACGCTACGGCGGGGATGAACCCCGAGGGCACGATGCTGAAACAAGCCAGTCGCAAAAAGGTGAACACTACAGGTTCCACCTGTGTGACGTATCTAACCTAGTCACATTCCTAGCGAGTAGAGTGGCGGTTACCAGGGGTGAAAGGACAGGAACGGCACGATTTCTGGGTTTTATCTTCAGAGTTTCTGGCGCGTCTAGTGAAACGATCTCCAGAAAGATTACCCGGCATCTTTTTAGCAAACACTCTTCCGCTGACCTGCTGAGCGCCAGTCTGCACGTGGAGCTGCTCAGTCCCCGCTGTAAGGCTGGGGCAGGTCTGCAGCCCCCGCTGCTTCCCAGAAGAGGACACTGGAGCTTGGGCCAGCCCATTACTCAGGGTCACAAAGCAAATGGAATTCTTTCGAAAAACCATGTGGCCACTAGATATTAACTCATTTAAAAAACACATTATCCTGCTTTTATGGAAGATGGGAAATCAATGAACCATTGGATTATTTTATTTTCTATACAAGAGAAAATGTCTGTGCCTTGTTTAGCAGAGTTGACAGTATTTACTCAAAATTACATAACAGTCCCTTTCATTTTGTATACAGAAAGCTAAAAATTGGTTTGTGTCCTGTATCTATTTTTGTTTTTTATGTGACTTCCTCTGTCGCATCTGAGGCTTCATATAGTAGCAACAGGATCAAAAAGGCAAGATTTAAATGCACCGTACATATGTACGTCATACATGTCACATATGTTATACATACATGTATTTTCAAAAAGGATGTCTACATAATACAAATACAAAATGTATTTCCTTACGTTTTGTAACCACAGTTCAAGGAGGAAGCATGCTAGTCCTTGAGCTTGGTATTCTGCTTGACAGGGCTGTTTAATTGGGAATTCAGGGCTCCCAACTACTGTTCGAAAGGCTGACCTGTGCTTGGCCTCAGATTATTACTTCACCTACAGAACCGCCTGACTCTTCCCCGGTGACAGGTACACGGTCGTGACGGCAGGTAAGGCAGACAGACCGCATGCTTTCGGGGCCCTACTAGTGATGTGTGTTTTACATAAGGCAGAAAAAAGTCGTTAGCTAATTTCAGCAATTATCCTGCTTTTCTCGAGGAAGACTGTAGAAAAGTGAAATTTTACTTTTAGATTTGTCTTTATCGCGGAATCCCTCTGTGATCCACTCTTTAGATTTCTCATCAAAAAAGGGAGACACTTCTACCCTCTTCCCCTCGTGGCTTAATAAAATAAATGTCTGCAAAGTGTTAGCGCTCTTCAAATGTACAGCTATAGAAGGAACATTTTCATTCTTATTTCGTATTTTTCAGCATATTAAAGTGACAGGTTCATCGGTACGGTTTAAACACAGCTTATTAAAATGAGATATAACGTCTTCAAACAGGAAGGACTGAATGAGAGGTGTGGCGCACATCTCGTAAACGTGTCAGTCGTTCGTCTTGTTAGTAGTGTTTTGATAGTTCTGTGCGTGTGAGATTAGTCACACTAAACCTACGGGCCGCGAGTGTCCACCAGGAACGCACCCCGCGGTGGCCCCCGCACCGACACCGGCTGCCACCGCGAGCCCCGCTCCCTCGAGGCCGCCTGTCCCCGCAGCGCAGGAAGTGGCATGGAGCCGGGCCGTGGCTGGGTGGGCCGGGGCAGAAGGCGTCACGGGCGGGGCCCGGCACCTGTGTCACAGGTTGAGGAAGATCTTAAAAATCAGGGGGTGGCTGACGTGACTTCTAAAGTGTTCAGACTCCGCAAAGCTACGGCTCCTAACGGGTCCCTGCTGCCGTCGGGGAGCCTCGGGGCTTCACACTGGCTGGCACCGAGGGAAGCGGCTGCCGTTGTGGGCTACCGCAGGATGGCTCACGGGCGACAGAGGGAGCCTGGAGAGGCGGGTGTGGCGGACGCGGCAGGCTGGCCAGGGACCAGGGACCAGGCACTGAGCGGGCTCTGGGCTCAGGCATGTGAGCGGGGCCTGGAGAACACCTTGGTTCCCGGCAAGATGATTCTCCGCCGTCTTTCTCCTTACGTGGTGTGTCAGGGTCATACTCCTCTTAAGAGAAGTTATACATTCCCATGTCTTTTCACTTCAGCATTTTCACACATAGGCACGATCATGTAAGACAAGCCGTGCAGAACACGCGGCAGAGGCCCTGCCTATGAGGAACGACGTCGGCTACGACTGTTTTAAATGCGTCACGGGTTCTGTGATTCTGCATTCCAGGTTTAAAGCGTGGCTCTCGTCGCTGGCTTCTTCTGGTGTGCTCCGGACGTCAGGGGCCAGCCGAGGAGGCAGAGAACGCTCAGGGCTCACAGGAGTTGTCAGTGGCAGTTTTAAAAAGTACTTTTCCAGATTTTCCAAATGTTTTACAATCAGGTTGTCTTATTTTTGTCATCGGAAACAAAACACATTCCAAACCAAAACTTTGCCAATTAAAAAGAGGGAACAATGCTTTAAAATTCTCTTGCATAAACAGAAAAGTAAAAGGATAGGCTCTTATGGCATTTTTACAAACGTCCCCCTGGAATTATCATTTTAAGACTCTGTGGAGTCAGACTCATGAGCGAGTGAAAAGTATCAGGAGCCTATGAAATCAGTGCAAAAATGTAATTTCTCCAGCGACGTTAGAATAAAAACTGCATCCTTTGTGTCTTAGTCAGGAAAAAAACCCCCGCTACGAAATGCTCCAAGGCAGACTGTATCATTATTGTTAGGCAGAAGCTTCCCAGGTGTGGGGCAGTAATACCTTTTATATGGAAGCATATGGTTATAAGTGAAGCAAACATTTTTCTTAAGCAACTGTAACAACACCGGGCAGGTTGCTGAAATGCGTAAAAAGCCGTCATGGAAAAGGGAGTTTTACCCGGAGAGACTCTGCCATGACTTCAGCCCTCTCCCATCTGTATTTTGTCACTGAGCTTCTCAAAGGCAAGAACTGTGTGTGTTTGGTTTATAAGTCTCTTTCTCCGTGTCTCATTTCAAGCATCAATGTTTTCCTAATAACTAGCTGATCTTGGCTGAACCATATTCTAATTTTTAGAAGGATTTTTAACTATTTCATAAATGTTTGTAAATTATTTGTATCTGTAATCATATTACAGAATTCCATAAAGATCTATTATAGTATTTGATAATACTCCTTTAAGTAAACAGTTCTAAAAAGTAATTAATACTCCTAGACTTTTAAAACCAAACTCGTTTAGAAAGATTAAGGAAATATAAGAACATAGGCTATTCACAGAGTTAAGTGAAAAGCTATAATTAAAATACTTAATGAGCTATGTGAATTATTGGTTATTAGATTAGTTTAAAACATGACTAATGGGTTGTATAATTCATAGGTTTTCTTAAAAATGACGATGCTTAGGATCTTAATGTTTCATGTTAAAACTATGTTACAGCCCACACGTTTTTACAGATATCGAAAGTATAAAACCTTGTGATTCCAGCTTTGTGATTCAGTTTACACAAAGCCAAAACCAAAAAATAGCAATAATCAGGCGTAAATACTGTGACACTAAACCAATGTGCAGGTTAGAAGAAGGACGAATAGAACAAAAACAAAGCTATAAAGGTCAATACTGTATAAATAGTTTTAGTAGCATTAAAAATGAAAACTCCTTGCTCAGAGTATGGGTGACTTCACATTCATTCTCCGAAAATGTCTTTAGTTTTTGTTTAAGACACATGAATACAAAGCAAATGCCATAATCGAATATCATGTGTGAAATAAAGGCCACCTCCCAGCTATTCTTGTCATTTAGACATTATTTACACACTATACAGAAACCTTTTTTGTCTGTTCTTGATTACCCATCTTTCAGTCTTTTTTTTTTTTTAGTTAAAAAAATCACTGTAAAAAATCATTGTATAAAACTTAAATATGGGAACATAAATAAGTGCTGAGTCCCCTTTCAAGTAATTTTGACCCTGTTCGCACATGTGCGGACGTACTAAGCATTAAGCGTGGCAGGTGCGTGTTTCACGCACGTGTGATCTTTGTGACGTACGCAGAGCGGCGAGATCACAGAATAAGCTCGGCCTCCCGCAACCGCTGTTCTCCCACGGGGCAGCACGGCTCTGCTCAGACTGAGTCCGACGACTCTCCCGGGCTGAGGCCGCAGGGGTGGCTCAGCCAGGGGCTCCTGCCGTGTCCCTCGGCAGTGACCCGCAGAGGCGGCATCGCTTCTGCTGCTATCTGAGAACCCCGAAGCCACCATTCCACTCGCATCCGTCTCCCACCTCTGGTGGGCTCCCGGCTTGCGGGCCCCAAGGAGCTCCTGCAGGGGCGGGACGGGGGACAGGGGCAGCCGTCCGCCGTGCGGCATCGGGCGACACGGTGCTTTTGCCTCCTGTTATCTACCGACGCTGATTGTTTTTAGAAATAGAAGCAGCGAAAAAGTCTCAGACATATGAAAAAAAAAAAAACAACAGCTTAAAAGGAAGACCAAAGAGAGCAATCACACGAAAGGTCTCTATCGAAACAGAACATGCAGGAAAAGGGGAGAATTTCACAGGCGCCCATACTGTGCGCAAGAGAAAATGGAGCAGTGCTTATAAAATTCTCTGCTGGTGGAATCAGTGCTGATACGGAAGGGCCAGAGAAAGCTATTTTAAGACACGCCAGTGCTCAGAAGATATATTAAGCTCTGTACAACTTTCTGGAAATAACCTGAAGTGCTCCAGCAAAAGAAATCAAAATGAAGAAAAGAAAGACGTGGCATATCAGTAAAACGGCGGCAAAAAAAGATAAACGTTGTTCGGTTTTAATAATCGTTGATAAAATGGTCGTGAATGGTTGAGAAAGGGTTTGCAGAAGGCACAAAAGGTACAACAGAGTGACCATCGGGAAGTAAGCTTCCACGTTATTTCAACAGAATCGGGAAGCAGGAAGGAGGAAACGCTTTCTAAATGTCTCATCCTATCTGGAAAGTAAAAGGTGAAAATACTGTCACCAGTTCGAAAGTGCCAGGGAAACACAGGTTCATCCGAGTTAGCTGGGAATGTGCCTTAGGCACTGGGAGAACTGAGTGAGAACACAGAACCTCCAAAGCGGCTGAGAAGAAAGAGGAAAAAACGAGAGCTGGGAAGTGTGGTTCAAGGGAGCCAGGGAACCTCCAATTCTGCAGGACGCGGGGCCCCCCTGTCTTCACGCAAGGGCCTGGGGAGTGCTGTGTGGGTCTCCGGTGTCGTGGGAACAGGCAGAAGGCGGTTAGCTTTTTCCCTAGCCACACATAAAAGCTTAAGTACCCCGATTTCCTTAACTGAAGAAAGCGACATTTAGCACAGGCTGGTTGGAGCGTGAGAGTAACAATAATTTTAGAGCAAAATCAACCCTGGACACTGTCGATGTCTGAAAGGGTAATTGCACACGAGGAGCTGTCTGACTCAAGGCAAACAACTAATAATCAAAGCAGAGAGTGGAAGGGCATCTCAAAACAACTAGAAGGTTATCTTCCCCAAATGACTGCTTTAAATTGGTATCTCATTTCCCATGACCTTTCTGTAAAGTATGTCATTAATATTTATGTTAATATCTTTAATGTAAAGTTATCTTATTTTCTGAAACTGGGAGCTCCTGCCCCAAACTGGCGCTCTGGCTGTGAGCTCGGGGCCGCGTGACGCAACTCCGCGGGCCCATCCCGACTCGGGACCCGGGTCTCAGGGGACGGAGCGCGTCAAACACACAACGTAGAACAGCATAAGGAACCCCACACACATGTCACACGTCACACACCTGCGGCTGTCAACAGCGCGTGGCCAGCCTTGTTCGTCACACTCCATTTCCTGCTTTCCTGGGTTAAAGGAAAACCTCGGACGTGTCATTTCATTGTCGTCGCGTGACTCACCTCGTTAAAGTAGTTTACCTTTCCTGCGCAGGACCACAACGTGTTCAGAGGTATTCTGCTACTGTGGTTATAAATTATGGTCTGCTTTAAGGATGCAAACTGCACTAATGAGATTAGGACTAATTGGTTTTGTACGCGTCAGATATTATCAAGGGCCTACTATACGGCAGACACAGTATCAGGTGTAACGGCGTGTGCACATTATTACGACCTGACGCAGAATAAGTTTTCTAACAACGAAGTGGGAGGTAGCACAGGTGCGTCGCTCTCGGGGGAGGTGTGCTTCACCGCCGGGCGCTGAGCAGAGGCCGGCCCAGGTGCTGCGTGAGGCTGGGCGTGGGCTGATGGCTTTCGAGGCCTTTCCCATCTCTAAGATGCCCTGAGCTTTCTGTAATTTTTAAACATGTCAGTGAATAAATACCAAGGAAGGACTGAGGATCCTAAATTATATGTATGCATTTTTCCATGTGGACAGTTTCCAAATGATCGATATGTTTAAAAAAAAAAAAAAAAAAGGCGAGACTGGCCTTGGCCTCACACCGGGAAGGGCCTTCTCTCGTTAGTGCTTTTGTCACTGTTCCCACCGGGAGTCGGACTCTCTTTTCACTGCTGGGGAACCCCGTGCTCTGGTTTACTTCTGTGTCACGTGACGGGCAACCTCTGCCCCAGGAAAGAGCCCCACACCGGGCATGGCAGGCAGCGGCGTCACGCGCCTCACAGCTGCTAACAAACGTGTGCCAGGCAGAGAAACGCGGTCATCTGGCTTAAAGAGTATAAAACAGGATTTTAGTGGAAAAGCAGTTTAAAGGCTTGAATAAAAGAGCTTGCTATTGTCAACTATTTCTCAGAATGCGGGGGGAAAAAAGAAAGAAAGAATTTGCTGAGTGCAGGGTGAACCTGATCTGCCCCAAAGGTAAACAAACTGGTCTCTGAGGCTTGAATTGTTTCTTCTTAGTGCCTCCCGCCCTGCCTGGAAGGCTGAGCCTCCAGTCCACAGGCACGAACCGCCACATTCAGATGAGCTAAGTAAGAAATCTGCCTTCTTCCGAAAGCTTCCAACTTGAGAAAATAGTTTCTTTGAAGTACAGCGGCAAAACTCAAATTAAGGACAGATCCTACAGCTATCTTACTGAACAGAAAGAAAATACTTTGAAAGAGAATGATTAATTTGGCTTTAACGTATACATCTGAAACAAATAACATTTACTCTGGGCGATTTGCCCAGCGTACCACGGAGGTCACGAGAGAGAATCCTGACTGCGCGCCACGCCGCCCGTGGCTCCTTGGTGCTGTCGGTCACAGAGGGCCTGGGAACGTGGGGACACTCGGTGCCTCTGACCCCACGTTCTGTCCCTAGGAGGCGTTCCACCAAAACAGGACACACGCCAACCCAAGGACACATCCCCGCCCTCGCCGCGTGCCAACCTCAGGGACACGGCTAGTCAGCAGCTCGTTTCTCGAAAAGAGAAGTTCGAGCCTCAGTGAGTGTGTGACTGTGTCCCGAACACTGGAAGAAGTGATTGTTTACAGAATAAAATACGAATACACGGGTCCACACGGAGACATCTTCCTCCTGGCACGATGCCAACTCAAGAGCGTAGCGGTGACGCTGGAAAGGGGCCTGTCTCTGCCGACCACAACGCAGGCAGGACGCGGGGACGGCCCTGGGGGGCGGGGAGGGGTCCGACCAGCAAACGGCTCCACGGAACGCCACGGTTATGGGGGCGGGGGGGCGGGGCTTCAGGGAGACCCGCGGCAGCCAGGTGGTCAAGGTCACCACCCTGAAGAACGCACGGCCTGAGCGGGGGTCGGGGGAACAGGGCTGCGAGGCCGTGTCCTTGAAAACGGACAGGGAGGACATGAAAAGGAACTGTCCCAGGTGCTCCTGCATGGAACCCGGACCAGAACGCGGTCGCTGCCGGTGCCGCTGGGGACACGGGACACGGGGACAGCGTCTGCCACGGGCGGGCAGTGGCGCGCGGACATCGACTTCCTGATTTGGAGGTTTGGAGTGTGTCCTTCCTCTTTGGGAAATGTGTGTTGACACGGAGAAAGAATACAAAATTAAATGTTAAAAATTAAAAAAACATGTAAATCAAAAACTCACCAATGACTTTAACGAAATAAGCATCTGCTTCAAAGTTGTTTTTTAATGCGTGGATGGCAAAATCGTTCTTCGTATAGCCTTTACTCAGTACCACGATGTCCAAGATCCCCTGAAAAACACAAATGGGTGGTGAGAGCGAGCGACCAGACCAACTGAAAATAATGAAGACGTTTGGCGTGTGTACCGTGTAAATGTGAACCTTACTTATTCCACCCATTGTTTTTAAAAAAATACTATTAAAAATGTACAAAACCTTGAATAATAAAACACAAAAAAAATCTCTGGAAATAAAAGCATTTTGCTATATTTCCTTCTGGTTGTATCGGCATTAAGTTCTAAAGGCCCATGATATGGACTACCAAATCATGTCCAAAATCAGAAAAAGAGAGTATCTTTTTATCTGCCCTGGCTACCACTGCATCTTATCTTTTTTTTTTCCCCTAAGAAAGGGGAAGCTTTGCTAATTTTATTGGAGGAAAAAAAGGTGAAGGTCATTTCAATTTCCATGCCGCTTATTCTTAGATGATAAGGTTGTTCATTTACTATATTTTTTCATAAGTTAGCCACTTGTGATTTTTCTGTAAATTGATTACGTCTTGTTTCTTGAGAGTTTCTGATGATATATCAGTTTGTATAAACCCTTTTTATGTTAAGAATATTAATTATTTGATTCTTTCATAGCAAATTTATTTCCCAGCTTTAAAAACAATTTTAAATTTTATTCACTTAAATTTCATTTATGATGGTTTTTATGCACAGAAATTAAAAATTGATTTGTAATCATTTCCTTTGTGATAGTTTTGCCAATTACTTTATGCTTGAAAACTTGATGCTTGAAAACATGAGATTTGGTAGCAAAGAGACAAGAAAACCAAGACCCCAATAATTCTATAGTTGAGAATCAGCCTCTTATAAAAAAGCAACGTGAAAAGCAAATAGGGTTGGAGAGACATTTAACATTTTAAAATAAGCTATTTTGCAAGATATATTGCGTCCTGTTAACTGTGGGATTTAACGCATTTTTATCAGAACTTATTATTTTTCTGAGTGGCAAAAGGCTTTTCACATTAGAAAAAAGGAAACCAGGGCCTTGAGCGCCCTTCACAAGGTCACCTGGCCACTGAAGGCAGTCACGGGAATCTGCGGCAACAGATGCCACCCCGAGGTCATGAGGTCGCAGGGGAGCGCTGACCACATTCTCCTGCAGCCCTGTGTGGGGCCAGGACCGGGCACGCTGGCTGTGCTGCCGCCTGCCGCGGTCCCTGCCGTCTAGTGATTCCGCCTTCGCCAGCACGGGCTGACATGGCGGCGTTTCCATATCTCACTGTACTCATCGACCAGCGGTGTCAATAAGATTGTCCCCTCGGCCACGTGACATTAAAAAGGGCTCTCTTTAATGAACGCGTTTGCTTTCATGATCTCATCTACATTTTCTGGTCAAACAGGGGAAAGTGGAAGTGGGCCGAGGTGGACAGTGGTGAGACCCCGACGCACAGGACGCCTCTGAACTCACGTCTTCGTAAATGTCAAAGAAGGTTGCGACCACGGCGTCTCTGATCTGATTGAGGTCGGTCAGCTCCCAGTAGACTTTGAACATCCGGTGCGCCCCCTCGCAGCTCGCGTTATTGCAAGGGACGTTCTCCAGCAAGAAGGCCTGCTGATTGCTGCAAGACAGAGGGAGGGCATTTACTGACGCGCCTCGGCAGTGCTCGTCACGTGACTCTCGTTAATTCCGTCCCCCGCGCTAGGAATCGCGATGACCTAGACCTTCAACGATCTTACCACAAGACAAGAAACGGCAATCACGTGTGATGAAGGGTGCTGACGGACCTTAATGTACTCGACACTGTGCTATTATACGTAAAGTTATCCGCCGTGTACCTTACACTTACACATTGTTCTATGTCAATCGTATGTCATGAAACTGGCAAAAATAGATACATGAGAAATCCCTAAATATTTGGAAATTAAAAGAAATACCGCTAAATAATCTCTGAGTAAAAGGACTCAAAAGGAAAATTACAAAGTACTTTGAACTGAAAGAAAATGAAGACACAGCATATCAAGGTTGGTGGTGTGTCACTGAATTAGCATTTAGGGGGAAATTTATAATGCTGAGCACTTTATTAAAAAAGAAAGGTCTTTAGTCGATGACCCCAGTTTCTTCCTTAGGAAACTGGAAAGAAAAGAGTAAATGAAATGTGAAACGAGCAGAAGAAAAGAAATAATAACACACAGGAAAGCAATGAAGTAGAAAACAGAAAGACAATAGAGAAAATCAGTGAAACTAAAGCTGGTTCTTTGCAAAGATTAATTTTAAAACTAATAAACTTTCAAGCCAGAATGGCCATTTAAAAGCATTACGAACAGAGAAGACACAAGGTAAAACTATCAGGAGCGAGAGGTACGTCACTACAGATTTTATTGACACTAAGTAATAAGGGAATATTGTGAAAATTTTTGTGCCAATATAATTAACAAGTTACATGAAATGGACACATTCCTTGGAAGTCACAAACTACCAAAGCTCACTCAAGAAAACAGACTGAAATTGTACTTTTAAACCTTCTTAAAAAACCCAAAAAAACTCCTGGTCCGGATGGCTTCACCGATGAATTCTACCAAATATTTAGAGAAGAAATAATATTAATTCTATACAACCTTTTCAAAAAATAGACGAGGAAGACATACAAGTCAATAATAAAAAGACAAATAATTAAAAAATGGGCAAATTGTCCAATCAGACAATTATCCACAAATGGCCGATAGCTCAATGTGAGCCATCGAGAAAATGCAAACCACACTGAGATCACACTCCAAACCTATCCGTATGGCTACGATAAAAGCACAGATGATAATGAGTCCCTCTGAGGACGGGGGGAAGGGGGGACCCCTGTATACAGCAGAAGGGAGAGAACAATGGGGCAGTGGCTTTGGAAAACGGCCTGGAAAACAGTTCGTCAAATGGCTGAACTGACTTCCATCCCTAAGCGCATTTATTTATCTTCCATCCCTAAGTACATTCTACTCCCAGGTGTAGCTCAAGAAAGACGAAAACACGTCCGCACAAAAACTTGTATATGAATGTTCGTGGCAGTATTATTTATAATAGCCAAAAAGTAGAAACCCAAAATATCCATCAACCAACGAATGAATGAAGCGCGCCACGTCCGCGTGGCGGGATGCTGTCCGACGTCGAAGTCCGGCGACGAAGTCCGGCGACGAAGTCCGGCGACACAGTCCGCGGCACGCGCGGACCCAGAAGCGCTTGGCGAGTCGGGCGGGCCGGGCGGGCCGCCGTGGAGCGCCGTGTGCTGCGTCGCCGCATTCACGCGACGCGTCCAGACAGGGAGACGATGCACGTGCAGAGAGAGAGAGTGGTTCTCTGGGGCCGGCGGGATGGCCGGGGGACCGGGGCTTCTCCTGGGGCGGTGGACACGTCCCGTGATGGACCGTGGCGACAGACGTGCACCGCTGCGGGGAACGGCCGGGCGGTGCGTGGCCAGCGGGCTGGGTGCCGTGGGCACGACGTCGCCGCCAAGCTGCTAGCGGAGACTAAGGAACCGCAGGAGATGCGAACCCATTAAAAACGCCATGGGAAGCGTTCGAGTGACACAGCGCGTGAAACGCTCGACCAACGGCTGCCCCCCGACAGGGTGACGTTCACGCGACCGGTGCGTAGCTTTCTGAGGCTGGTTTGAATTTCTCTTCAAAGGCTCTTAAAACCGGTGTTCTTCCCCAACACGCGAGCCCCCGACGACGTCGGGGTTGCTCTGGGCTGTGAACACGTCCTGTGCATCTGTCTTGGTTCTCACTAAGAGAGGGAGGTGACAGGGCATTTAGCTTGGAGTTTGATTTTCTCCCTGGCTGCTCTCAGAGCCTGTGTGTCCACTTCAGTCTTTTCTGTCCCCGGTGAGTTCTGCTCGTCTAGACTGTCATTGTCCTTAGCTCTCTCCCTCAATTCCCCAAGGTCATTATCAGCCTGGCTCACTGGGGGGAGCGAGCTTCTACTGGGGCATATGTCTGTCATTCTGCGTAAACCCCAGAAAGGCAGTTCTACGCACAGAAGAAAAACAAATTAAGGAGGAACACAAATAAGCCCATGAGGAATTTTCTGAAAACATAAAACAAAAAAATTTTTTTTGAATTGCTGCTTGGAAACCTATGCTGCCGGCTACTGGTAAATGCAAAATCCTCAGCTAACATAACATAACAAAACAAAACATACACTTTGAAATACTAAAAATTATTGAAATGTTTCCGTTATACAGATTACCGACGAGAAATGTTCAAGTAAGAGATACACTTGACATTCAAAACAAGGCTCGCCTGTGCTCTGGGCAGAAGCGACACATTTATTCTCCAGAGAGCATCTATGAGGTGGGGTCCAGTGGGCGGACAGCACCTTTTGTAGACCAAGGCCAAGCGAAAGGCAAAACTCATTAGGATGCACACTGAACGCTCAAGGTTCCTGTCAAACGAGTAGTTAGAAAAGGTTTTTTTCATGGTTCACCTTCATTCAAAGGTGTTCCTTATTAAGTTGGCTAATTCGGTGGCCACTACATTTTCTTTCCAGGTATTATCTGTATTTATTATGTAAACTGACATGCAATGGTCATGTCACTCGTTAGCTGGGTACTGGCACCGTCGGGGCATCCAGACTCTAAGAGTGAGCCAATCGTGGACACACGACGTGCACAGTGCTCGTGCGGGAGGAGCGAGGACCGGGTGGAAAGCACACGCGTGCCTGTCAGTCCCGGCAGCTGCACTGGTGAACTGGAGAAGAGGAAAGGGAGACAGGAAGTGATGAAAGAGACGGGGAAATGAAGCGTGGCTGTCGCGTTTCCGGCGACTGGCTGGGTGAGCCACGGCAGCGCCCTGGGACGTCTGGCACGCTGACGACGGGCGTAGGGGAGAGGAGACACTTCTGGGTTTGGGTGCCACAAGCAGGGTGTCCAGGGAAGGACCACCAGGCAGGCAAATCCCTGACACAGGGATGTAAAAGTCCTCGGCCTGGAAGTGGCAGTTACAATGGCCAAAGCAGGTGACGACCATGAGCGTGAGAGCGAAGCACTGAGAGTGGGACCCTCAGAAGCGCCAGTCCCCGTGACGGCCAGACGAGAAGGCGTCCCCAGTCCCCGTGACGGCCAGACGAGAAGGCGTCCCCTGTCCCCGTGACGGCCAGACGAGAAGGCGTCCCCAGGGGAGATGTGCAGGCAGTGAGAGAGGATTCAGAGAACAGGAGAGTCTTAGGGGTGAGTCAGCAGCAGCCGAAGGCAGGGGAGAATCTGGCAGCTGGAAGACCGGGGTGTCCACCGGATCTGTCATCAGAAGTCACTGCCTGTGGGCTGCAGCCAGACTGTGGCAGCGTCGGGGTGAACTGGAGGTTTAAGGAGAGACGGCTGTCCAGAGTGATGAAAATATTTTTTTTTTTAGGTTTGGGGAGACTTGCACATACAGTATTTATATAACGACTGGGAGAAAAGAGGGTGGAATGAGCAGATTCTGATGGCAAAGGAGAGGGGATTCCTGATGCGACAAGATCCTGTCTTCAGCCGAGGAACGGAAACGGAGAGGGTGTCGAAGTCGGTGGGGAAACTGTGAGGATGATTCCGGGGAAGGAGAAGCGATTTGAACTGGGGAGGTGGCAGTGGTGACGGGAAAGAAAAGCAGCCTGCAGAGCGCGTCCCGAGAGGATGATACGGGCGTGTCTGAGGAGATGGACTCACGGCCACAGGGCAGGGAAGCCGGGGTGGAGAGAAAATCTGCGAGTTATTCACCTAGGAGTTAAGGCAACTTGTGTTATGAATCTGAATGAAATAGCTGAAAGAAGAAATACAGGAAAAAAGTCAATAGCTGAATATTCCAACCTGTGGAGGATCCTCGGGTGACAGATAAAAGATGAAAAAACCCAGCAAAACAACAGCCCGGAAGTATGAAAAATACATATCTTACAGCGATGGAGAGAAACTGTGTCATTCGACATTAGAAATGAATATTGTTTTTGAATATGTGAATGTCAGCTAAATAGGACATCTTATGCGATTTTTTTTTGAGTTATGCAGTCACTCCCAATATAGGCAATTCCTACAGAAGAATTTCTAAAGTGTTTTAAATATTACTGAAGAAATGTCTACTCTCCCAGGTGAGTCCTCTGGACAACTGATTCATCTGTATATATTATTTTTAGATAAATGTCAGTCATATTCACTTACAGTTAGGGATACCAATGACATTCAAAAAATATAAACTGTTCTGTCACTGGCTATATTTTATTTATACCATATTCTAAAACCACAGCTTCTAATGAAAAAAAAAAAAAAAACAAAGCAAAACAAAACCAGCTTCTATGAAATAGTCATTAGTTCATGAAAAGTAAGAAATCTTTTGTACTTGATACCTGTGAGGCAAAGGAACCACATTTAAGTTTCAATTTTATCTTCTCAGAAAAGGCTTGACAACATGCTGAGTTAAGATAATTATACACTTTAGGAAAAGGGCATTATCCCATCAACGAAAATGCATTAAAAAAAGATTAAACCAGGAATGTATACACAATCACCTATTAAACCCTTTATTAAGCAGAGGACAAAACATCTAGATAATTAACTAAAACTCTGAAAGAAAAAGCAGATGTAACACAATTAGTGCTTCTATAAAACTTAAAACTTTTTCCTTCAGGTCTTTCTTGGCCTTGAGTGACCCCAAGTGACCCAAATTAAGATCTAAGCTGATCATCCACAGTTACTTTTTACTATTATTTGAAAGTGAGACAAAATTCTCAGTTCTTGAGATAATGATGACTTTAAAACTGTCAAGTAATGTCATGCCTGTGATAATGAAAATTTATAGAAAATATCACTAATAAGCTGTGACTCCCAAGTTGGGATGTTCTTGCCAATCATAAGTTGTTGAAGGTACAGAAACGGAGATTACAGTGGGTAAGACCATGAGCCCAACCTCGGTCCTGCGAGAAACAAGCTCGGCTCAAATGCCCACGGGGTCCGAGCCAGGCGGCCCACGATTCCGCTGCATGCTGCCGACCCCCTCTACCTCTGCGGCACGTGGACAATGACATCTCCGTGCCGCTGTCACTCTAGGATTCTGCTTGGTTCCTGATCTTAACTTATTCGGGCGGGGGCCGGTGGAGTGGGGGTAGCGTTTGAAAGGCTTGGCTAACGTGGATTTCATGCCTCTGTTATTTCAACAATTTCTCTTCATGTTCATAAACCATTTACTAAATCCCCCACATGTATTCTGCTGTGTTTAGTTGACTTTGGTTGTCTACTTCCTGAAGACTCAGAATGAATAATACATGGATTTTCTTGGAATGCGAGAATCCCAGACCTCCCTTGATATCACATTTCTTCAACTGCTGTTTCTGTATGACAAAGGGCACCATTTTTGAAATGCCAATTATGGGACTAAACAAAAATGCTAGCAAGAAAACACACGATCATAAGCATTTATAAATTATGGTACATTTTTGAGCATCTTACACAAGCATAGGTGCTCACGCTGATAAGGTGAAATCATGTACACACTGGAGTTGATCCTAAATGTCCTAAATTCAACTATATGTGTAATGCTTGGCACACTGGGAGAGAGTAATATATAATCTGTTGTTCATTAACTCTAGAAGTATAATAAAAAGGCTAGGGAGTTGCATTTTCCTGTATATTTTTTCATTTCACAGTATATATTATATGCATAGGGATCCACACATATTTTAACTTATGGGTGAGTTAATGGATTTTTAAGAGTAATTCTGCCACTTTTAGACTGATTTTAAAACCTGAACTGTATCCTGCCACATACCAAAATGCAAAGAGATCATCTCTGGATGGTGGGATTATAGATGATTTTAATGTACTGTTTTATTTGGACTTTACAAATTTCTATAATTTGTTTGTTAGAAAAACATAAATTCTATTAAATCTACAATGCCATATTTGCATTCTATTAAGTCATGACAGCTTCTGTTACATATTAAAAAACAAACGACTCATTTGAGTAAGAACATGTATGGTCACGAAGCCCCAGTCGACAACACCGGAGAGCTCCTCTCCCACCCAGCCCTGCCCGGGAGGCACTGCTTACGCGACAAGACCAGAAAAGGGGAGAAGGGAGGGGACAGCTGTTCAGCGAGACCCTCACTATCCTCCTTCTCAAATGAAGTGACTGTATACACAAGGGACAGTCAAGAGAATACACAAACTATTATAACGAGAGTGAAACTACATTGGTGAATACGAGATCCATGTACCAAAAATTCAATACTCATCCCACATACGAATAATAATCATTAGAAAATTAATTTAAAAAATCTCATTCACAGTAACAATGAAATTTCTGAGTTATCAAGGAGTAATCTAGTGAAAGATGTGTAGGAGTTTTAAGAAGATAATGACAAAACATTACTAAAGAATGTTTAAAAAATATGAATAAGTGTTATGGGCTGGAAGATTCGACAACACGAATAAGCCAGCTTTTCATAAATACAAAGCAATCAAATCAAAGGCCCAACAGAGATTTTTTTGGTCAAATAAGGAAAATTAATTCTCAAATTTATGTGGATGAACAAAGGGGCAAAAATAGTCAAGAGAATTCTAAAGAAAAAAAATTACGCAGGAAGGTTTTTTCCTCATATGTCAACACTTACGTTAGAACTATAATAAATACAATATAGAATTAGCATAGAGACTGACGAATAAGGTAAGGCATCAGAACAGAAGGCCCGACAATAGCACCATGTCCATAAACTTGGTATATGACAAAGCGGCATTACAATCAGTGGGGGAAAAACAGACTACTCAATAAGGGAATAATTTATTATCCAAGACAAAAAGAATATAATTAGATCCCTTTGATGCAATACACAAAAATAAGTTTTAGGTAGACTAAAAGACCGTATGTGAAAAGGAAAAATTTTAAACTTTAGTAATAAATTATAGAAAAATATTTTTATTACCATAGGATATATCAGTATTACTGAAATAAGGTCAAGAAAGCTTATGCCGTATATAAAATAATCTGAATGTAGTCTATGGATACATTTGTAATATTAAAACGAATATAATTATGCCTGTCCCTGCATTTCTTGTCACACGAGAAGGGCTGACTGCGTGCTAGAGGTTATCATTAACACTGCGGGAGCTGACACACGGTCACGGAGAACATTCTAGATTCTATATTCAATCGAGCTACACAGGCCACAAGTGACTCAAAATGATGTTAAAACCAGTTTGCTTATTTTATTAGAAATATATATAATCCATGCATTGTTATTTCCCAATTATAAATAGTAAATCTAGAAATATACTTACAATGAGCATAATACCTGGGAACTTAAAGAGAAAATCAGATAGGGCCATTTTAAGTATCATTTTAAATGGTAATAATAAATAAAATTGGACTTGGAACCACGAATTTGAGCTTCCAGTGTGTGGAGGCTGCGATGACTCGGGGCAAACCTACGCTGTCTAAGGCGGTGGACACCAGGTCACATGGGGCTGGTGAGCCGCGGAACTGGGGTCGCGCCAAGTTCGGACGTGCTGTCGTACAAAATACACCGTGGAATGTGAAGAATCAGTACAAACACACAAAACACACTCCAGTAACAAAACTGGTCTGAAGAATGTGTTATCTAAATTTCTTATGCTGTAAGGAGAAGGCTGTGTGTGATATGCAGGCATATTTATTATTTCAGATTTGGGTGGGAACTTATGTTTTCAGTTCAAGCTTAGAACTGCCTATAATCAGTGAGATTGTTTGAGGCAAACAGATGACTTTTAAAGTCTATCACAAAATTATATATAATAAGGCAGAAGAAGTTTGTTTCAACTTTATAACAAATATTTATTCATATGTCTTTCTCTCTTTATTTCTTGATACTGTCTTTTTGGTTCCACATAAATTTTAGAATTATTTGTCCTAATTTTGTGAAAAATGCCATTGGGATCATGCAGAATCTGCAGATGGACATTTTAACAATATTAATTCTTCCTGTCCACGAGAATGGTGTATCCTTCCACTTACTTATGCCTTCTTCAATTTCCTTCAACAACATCTCATAGTTTTTAATGTTCGGGTCTTTCGTCTTCTTGGTTACATTTATTCCTAGGTATTTTATTCTTATTGAGGCAATTATAAATGGGGCCGTTTTCTTAATTTCTTTTTTGACAGTCTGTTATTAGTGTACAGAAACATAACACATTTTTGCATACTGATTCTGCATCCTGCAAATTTACTAAATTCATTTATTACTTCAGTTTTTGGTGGACTCTTTAGGGCTTTCTATATCTAGTTATCATATCATCTGCAAATAGTGGCAATTTTGCTTGTTCCTATCCAATATGGATACCCCGTATTTCTTTTTCTTGTGATTCTTGAGGCTAGGGCTTCTAATACTATGCTGAGTGACAGTGGTGGGGGTGGGCATCCTTGTCCTGTTCCTGTACTTAGAGAAAAAGCTTCCAGCTTTCTACCAGTGAATATCATGTTAGCTGTGGGTTTGTCAAATATGAGGTATGTTCCTTCTACATTCACGTTGCTGAGTTTTTATCATAGATGTTGAATTTTTCTAATGCTTTTTCTGTGTCTAGTGAGATGATTTCATGATTTTTATCCTGTTTATGTGGTGTATCCTGCTGTTTGGTTTGCGGGTATTAAACCATCCTTGCATCACTAGAATAAATCCCACATGGTCGTCATGTCTGATCCTTTAAATATTCTGCTGAATTTGTTCTGCAAATATTTTTTTGAGGATTTCTGCATCTATGTTCATATGGAATATTGGCCTGTAAATTTTTTTTTTGTAGTGTCTTTCTCTGGTTTTGGCATTAGGGTAATATTAGCCTTGAAGAATGAATCTGAAAGCTTTCCTATCTCTTCCATTTTGTGGACTAGTTTGGGAAGGACAGGTATTAATTCTTCTTTGAATGTTTGGTGGAACTCACCTGGGAAGCTGTCCGAACTTTGGTTTTTGGGGAGTTTTTTTGATGACTGATTCAATTTTGTTTCTAGTAACAGGTCTATTCAGATCTTTTGTTTCTCCCTGATGCAGTCTTGGAAGATTTTATGTTTTTAGGAATTTATGCGTTTCTTCTAGGTTGTTGGTGTATAATTGTTCAAAGTATTCTACACTCTTTTGTGTTTCTGTGGTATTGCTTCTCCTTCATTTCTGATTTTATTTATTTGGGCTTGCTCGTTTTTCCTTGATGAGTGTGGCTAAAGGTTTGTCTATGTTGTTTATCTTTTCAAAGAACCAGCTCTTAGTTTCACTGACCTTTTCTATTGTTTTTTTCAGTCTCTGTCCTATGTATTTCTGCTCTAATCTTTATTATTTCCTTTCTTCTACTCATTTCGAGCCTTGTTTGTTCTTTTTCTACTTCCTTTAGCAACGTGACTGCTTCATTTATTTTTACCTCATTTGATCTTCAGCTCCACCACAGAGGAACAACGGCTCCTCTCATTTTACGGCTGAGGAGTTTAAGCAATCTGCAGCCTATACTCAGCTCTACCCCATGGTCTTTGGTCTCAAAACACAACTGGATCATTTACTGATCAAATATGTTGACCTTATAAAGATCAAGTTTTGCTGAATGAAAAATATACTTTTTACTTTATATTAGATGTTCACTTCTGTTCTTTAGAAACTCAATGTGTGAAACGAAAACAAGAGGCGGCCTAAGCATTTGGGAGAAGTTCAGGAACCACGTAAGAAAGAATCTGAGCTCCCTGCATTCCTTCTGTAAGGCTGCCTGTGCTATGTTTAGGTGCTGTTCAGCTAAAAAATGACGCAGTGACGACGTCTGACAAATACGTCCCACCTAAGTTCCATACCTTCCAGAAGTATTCTTCAGTATGGCCAGGGCATCTGGGTAGCCGTCCATGTTGTAGTCTCCGATATGAAGGGTGATTGGAACCGGTATTTCCGTTGGTCGCTGCTCATGCACAAACGGCACGAAGCCCCAGAGCGTGCCCTTGTTGCTGAAGTCCTGCAGGACTGGAACCCACTATGGATTAAGAAGCAAAAGATGAGATTTTACCGTTATTTTAGAAAAAAAGATTCACCATGTGCAAAACAAGTGATCCATTATAAGTCTTCAAGATAAGCATCATCTTCAGTTCTTTATCTCTAGAATAAGGTAAGGTATTCTAATTTACTTTGATAAATAGGTAACCAATACGCTGGGGAAAAAACAGTTCCTGTTAAAATTTATCATCAGTTACCTTGAACTGGCACATAGGGCCTTAGAAGGTATTTTCAGAGAATCACAGAATCTTAGATTAAAACGATGTTAACGATTACAGAGAATTGC
Source organism: Eidolon dupreanum (assembly GCA_028627145.1). Classification (NCBI taxonomy): domain Eukaryota; kingdom Metazoa; phylum Chordata; class Mammalia; order Chiroptera; family Pteropodidae; genus Eidolon; species Eidolon dupreanum. The sequence continues at coordinate 129,820,846 of CM053508.1, read as the reverse complement.
CTGTTTAAAAACTTGTGTTTCGTGAAAAAATAACCTCAAGGAAATATTTTTAAAAATTAGAGCAAACTAACTGTAATATCTAATACCGATGTCCTTTCAAGGAGACCAGTTTAGGAAGAAAGCTAGAACATGACAGGCTCTCCAGCTCTCCTGCTGTGCCTCCGACACGTAACGATGGCTTCTGTCATCGTCCCTGGAGCCGAGCAGCTCTGGGTCTCTCTGGACAATACCAGCCCTGACAAGTCCTGCCTGCCCGTGATTACGAGCTTGGTCACCAAAAGAGCTGGAAGGCATATTTTTAATAAATCTCTATTTCTATACTAATTATAATGAGTAGAGAGAATAGGTCGGTTTCAAAATAAGCTTTTGGGAATCTGTCTCTTCTGAATGCCTGAATCTTCCCTTCTAATAATCTAATGCAAACTAAAAATCTAAAAGTGGAAATCATACCATTAAAATGATAGATGTGCCCATAATGAGCTAAGGGTATGGATATTGGCACATCATCCGGGGACATCCGAGCAGAAGCAGGCACGGCTGGCTTGAAATGGCAGGAGGCCAAATATACCTAAGATGTTTTTTTCCTTATAAGCAAGAGACTCACTTCTATGGATGCATGACAAACTGTATAAAAATGGCTTCTTGAAAAGGATTTAGTACACAGAGTATCCTGAACATTTTCTAGGTTATCCAAAGAAAGCATAATTTGCCAGGGAAAAAAGAAAAAAAAAAATAGCTTAATGATAAAGACAAATTTACAGAAAGCGAGCTGTTTTAAAGAAATTGTTTGCATCTTTAATCAACTTTCCAATCTTTTGTAAAGCAAAAAAATATCATCAAAATGCTTCACTTGCCTTTGGAAAAAAATTGTTGGTTTTGTTTTGGAAGATGGGAAATTTCACAAAATGCCAAGTTATCACAAATTTCTGAAGAGGCTGACAGTTTATTAATGAAGATAAAGTATTCCTGTTAAGGTAAATGTATTAGGGTCTAAACTGTGGAAAGATTTTTCATTAATGTGACATCCTTAACAGTCACCAAAAACCTGTGACATATATCTTCTCAGAGAGAGATGACTGTGTAATCTGAAAACATTCTTACAGGAGTCTGTCATGTGAAGACAGGCTATAATTCCCATGTTTACTTATACCCATGAACCAATAAGGAGGTGTTACTCGACTTAATGTTTTCAGTGATTCGGAGTCAAAAAAAGTTCAAGATAATAAAACTTATAAGTGTCATAGTTAAATGTTTTTAGGATGCTGACTGTATAAAGACTTGTTTTCTTTAGTCTCTTAGTATAAAATGTGATGTTTCCTACCCATAAGGGCTATAAAAGTCAATGTGTTATTCTAACATTCATTATCCCCAAATAGAAAATAAAACCGAATAACTGTACTGCTATATTACTGGTTTCCTTTCGGTGCTATCGATATGGAGAAATTCTCAGTGTCATAATCTATCATTCCCACATTAATCTTCGGCTGTGACTATCAGATACTAAATTGTTTACCTATGAGCTGCAGGGAAAAAGTCAGCATGAGAGAATGAAATAGATCTAGATAGCACAAATAAAAACAAGATTAGTCTTGAAAACAGATGCTCTACATAACCCTTTATTATAGTTATTGCGTCTTGCCATATTCCCAGCATATAAAATGCAAACAGATCATTCAATTACAGGATCAAGAATGGGTTTTCTTCACCGGAAATGATTAGAACAACACTTTCTCTCTTAATAAACCAATAAAAAAATTGATTTAAATGCAGTTCACTAAGTTAAAGTGCGAAAGCCAATAATGTAGTTTTGGTTTGTCTCTGTTCTGACTCTTTGGATATCTTTTCTGACCCCCGAAGATTTTCTTCAAGAACGTAATTCTATTTACATTAAAAAATGAGCTGGTATACCTGCTTTGTTCTGGATCTCGCCAAGTAGATGGTGCTTCTCTGGCAGTTTTTATCTTCACAGCCTGGGAGTAAGTGATCCATGTGTCCATCCCCATCTGCCAAAAAAAAAAAAAAAAAAAAAAAAAAAAAAAAACCCTCTGAGAGTCTATCAACAGCCACAAAATAAAGTGTTCTTGTATGGCAGATTAAATTTCCTATTTGCTCAAAGTCTATGTCAACCTGGATAAAATGAAAAAGTTGACATATGTCTTTGAATAAACGTGATTCAATTAAAAAAATTACTCTGGTGCTTGTGCTTCCTGTTACTTGGACTGTGTGTTCTTTAAAGTTGCTCACTTTTCTGTGGTTAACTATTTATTCCATTTCATGCTAGTTAATGTTAAAAACAGTCAATTAAAAAAATGAGAATTTTGTTGACTTATTTACATAATTATCATTGCTGCCACAGGAAAAAATAAGTATGTCAGCAGTAACCCATTATTATATGGCATATTTTAAATGTGTCTTTACACGTAACTTATCTTTACACCTACTTTTTTAAAAGTGTCTTTTGTATAGCGTGAACTTCGAGAGTTATAAAGCTTTCAGCTCCCCGACTTCTAAGAAGCGCCAATAAATTTTTATCAATAAAAAAAGCAAATGAAGGGAATACAGATGTCATTTCCAACTGACTGGGTTTTAAAAAGCCGTGCAGTGTCTAGAAAGCCTGCTCTGGACGAGGCTGCTGACGGCCTGGAATCGGTCCCTCCTACCTGCCCGCCCCACACCTGGTGAGCTTTACAGATTCTGATGTCCTAGGGCTAAAGCGACAAGGACATCCACAGTGGAGTGGTCACCTGGCTTTTAAGTGTGGGGCCTGAATTTGTGTTGCTTTACTCACTGATTTATTTGCTACGGTTTAATGTTTCACTTCACATGTGCCCGCCATGGGGCCTTCGCTTAGAAGGATATAGAAGGATGACAAATGATGGCCTTCTGGTGTAGGCTTACATACTGAGAGATATATAACTATAATACGCCCATCGAGTTTCCAATAATGTATTCAAAAGGAAAAAAAAAAACAAAACTTCAGGCAGAGTGGGACAAAAGCCTGGTGGAGGGAGCTGACCTCAGCAAGGCCACCCTGTGCTGGCCACCTCTCACGACCGCAGCGAAACTACAGCTAAGCCACACAATGACCCGCACCCGGACCGCCTGAGGTCTAGCTGAAAAGAAGTCCTACAGCTGGGGACATATCAAAGAGGCCACCTTGAGTATATAACGGAATTGCTGGAAATTAAATCAGAAAAAAAAACAAATCTTGGGGAAAAAAAGGGCATGGCCTAGTGAAAAATGAATTTCTTTCATTTAATTTCATGGGTTAATTACTTAAGATTCTCATGATTGATGTCTGTGATAACATTAAATAAAATTGGAATAATAATGGAAAGTGGATTACTGAGAAAGAAGTTGAGAGAGAGATGGAACTCCAGGCAGGAATACTTGGAAAGGAGAAGGCTTTCTGAAGCCATAAACATTCATCACGGTTAAAAAAAAAAATAAATGAAAAAGAGCTAGTCAAGTAAGAATGAATTAAATGCAAAAATGTGATTTATAAGCTGGCTCTAGTAATAGCACGGATTTCATTAAAAAACAAATTATTTTATTACAAATTAATGGGGGACCAATTAGAGACCCGTCACTAAGTCTCTGCCCTTCATTTTTTCCCCAAAGGCAAAAGATTAGATCATGATTTACATTTTTCTTCCCCCCCACCCGGTTTCTCTTTCTTCCAAGAAGTTTCCATGAGTATTTTCACCATGACTTAGTTGATATTTAATGCTGGCAAATAACGATCTAATAACCATACAACTAATTCACCTGATAACGTCATAACCCCGCCTTTTAGCATAAATTATCAGCAACATTTTACAGGTACGGTCGCAGAAATCTAGAACTCGATCAGAGACTATGTTTCTTGTGCTGCCTCTATGTGCTATTTTTTGATATTTAGAGGAAGTTAGAGAAAAGCTTTCTGAGACTCTAACTTCATAATCCCCCAAATTTCTCTTAAAAAAACTTTTAAATCTTATATGTTTCACCTTTCTGCATGTTTTTTTTTTAACTTTTATTTGTTAGTAATTTAAACTTAAAATTACAATAATAAAAACAGTAGAAGGGATGCCTATCCACTCCTAACTAGATTTGCCCCGTGTTAACATTCCCCCCATTTGTGTCATTATTTGTGTGGCCTACGACATCCACCTCCCTTCTGAACCAGGTACGGAATCACGCAACTTACGGCCCTTCACCTCTAAACACGTATGTATTTCCTAGGCACGGGCATGGTCTGTGACGTAACCACAGCACACTTAATGGATTTGCACAGATTAGCACTTTTATCTGATGTGCCATCTACGTTCCGACTTCGCCCAGCGACCTAATAACGCCCTAGTGTTTCTGCCCCTGCAACGCGGAGCCCAGGAGAGGGGCAAGAACTGCATTTAGCTGTTATCTACCTTCAGCATCCTTTAATCTGGAATGGTTCCAGTCTTTGTCTTTTATAGTCGGCATATCTTTTTCTTTAACCACACACAAAGGAATCTTTTTCTTTTTAATAAGTTGTTACGCTTAAGAAAGAAAGTAGTTTCAGAAAAATAAGTTTCGCATGAATCGGAGGCACAAGGCTAGGGACTAGAATTTGTTTATGCAAATTCTCTGCGAAGTGCTGAGACTTTGTGAGCAGGCTGGGAGGGGCGCCACGCAGACGGTGGCCCCGGACTGCGAGCCGGGTCCCACGGGTGAAGAAGTGGCAGGTACCACGACCTCCGACTGCCTTCCTCCCGGGACCCGAGGAAAGCGCCTGGCAAGTTCTCCTGAAGGCTACGTTCCTTCCTGAAGATGTGACAGGAACGGGGACAGAAGGAATGACATGTTGATAAACTCACTTTATGACCTGCAGTGTGAAAACCGGCCCTCGGCATGGCTCATCACCAGAGACGGAAGCGCACACGAGCCGTGTGATGCTAACCTTACACCAGATTTCAGATAAAATTCTTCTCCAAAGCAGCTAATTTTCCTGAAATAGATTTAATGATTCAAACTGCTTTTCTGAAAAATTTTAATTTTAAAACCGAGAGGACACTAAAAGTTATTGTTCTCATAAAAACGGATTACAATGAATTTCTGCATAATAATTTTTCTGTGTTTAATTAAGCAGGAGACAAAGGACACACGTAAGAACGGGTCACACGCATATTACTCAGCCTCTGGAACGTTCCTAATGCTTTCAGTCTCATGAAGTGAGCTGATCTGTGGTATCGTGCAAGGAAATTACAGCTCACTGTTCCGGCCCGACTCCCTAGCCAACCTGACGGACCAGTTTCTCTAACGCAGTGATTCCCAAATGTGGTCCCCGGTGCCCGGCCTCAGTGTCACGGGGAGCTTGCGAGAAATGTGAATCCTGGGGTCCCTGTCCAGATCCGATGAGTCAGGGGGATATCGGGGGGTGGGGGAATGCGCAGCCTCGTTTTCATGAGCCCTCATGAAAACGCACAGATGCGTGGTGAGGTATGGGGTCTCCCACAGGTGCTGGGGTGCCATTACTTGTCCTGATCATGCTCCTTCGTTTAGAAATAACTTCCTTGTTAATCAAATGCCATTGCCTGGCAGGACTCAGTCCTGTGTCCCTTTCTCAGGAGTTTTGCTTCAGCCTCTCGGGCCTGACTCCAGGTCGTCTGCAAATTCTTGTGTTTTTCGGACAGGTCAATCACCAAGGTGACAAAACAATTACCGTTACGTGAAACAGTGGTTTTGTGTGGATGTCTTGCCACTCCATGAGAGATGTGGAGATTTTAACATAATGGAGACTAGTTAGAGATGGATTTTTAACTTGGCTTAGCTCGTAATAAATAATGAACCATCTAATTTTGGGAAAGAAACTGAAAAATAATTTTTTAAAATACTAAGATACCTGAAGAATAGGATCTTTGTATTTTTAGAGCTGTTCGAGACATATTCTGCGTGCCCCTGCCCCCAGCTCCCCTCCTCAGTGGCAGCCACGGTGGCGGGTCCACTTACATGTGGGTTCTGCCCTGGAAACACACAGCTGGCCTTCCGCAGACCAGGGTTTGCATCCACGGGTCTTAACCGATATCCTATGATGCAGAGGGCCCGCAGTGATCCATGCCATTCTATTCGAGGGACTTGACCATCCCTGGATTCTGTACCCACAGGGGGTTCTGGAACCAACCCCTGTGGATACCAATGGCCAAGTGGGGAGTCAAAAGTTATACGTGAATTTCTGACTGCACAGGAGGGTGGGCTTGGTGCCCTAACCCCACAATGTTCAGGGGTTAACTTGTACATGTAACGTATGTATGTAATATGTATAATATATATAATACACACACACACACACAAAATATATATATGTGATCCTGCACAAATGATGGTGTACTCCACTCATTTTTGGCACCTTAAATTTCTGATTTAATATATCTTTGAGATTCATAAATTTACATCTGCTCCGCACATATAATGGAGCATCACACTGAATGAATACAGTAGCTCTTAAAATAATCAGTCCTCACTGATGAGCAAACACTGCGTTGTTTCCAATCTTTGATAATCTAAACGATCCAACAGCGAATAATTCTGACATACATTATCTCATCTTTGTGAGATTATATCAAAGTATAAATTCCTAAAATGGAAGTTACTGTTTCAATGGTCACAGAAACATAATTTTTTGATTTTAATCTCCAAAGAGGAGTGGTTCTCAAGCCTTTTAGTCTCAAGAATCTGTTATATTCTTTAAAACTGAAGACCCCAACACGTGTTTATGTGGGTCATATCTATGGATATTTATCGTATTAGAAATTAAGGCCAAGAGATATTTCAATACGTATTAAGTTAAAAAGAACAACCACGAATCTATTAAATATAAACACAAATAACATTTTCATGAATGTTAACTATTATCTAAAACAAAAACGTTTTGCAAGAAGAGGGGTATATCTGGCTTAACAGAAAAAGCGATTTCTACACTGCTTTTGTATCTAATCTGTAGTTTTGGTTGACGAACGTGAAAATAGTTGGGAGAAGGATCTGAACGACCTTTCGGGTGACGTGATGATCACGGCTCAAGGGCCAGTTGTGATGAAGAACGCAGAGCCTCATCAATGACCTCTTCCTACTCGTTAATTAAAATCCACTAGTCTAGTTTAAACTTTGAATGTTTTAGGAATGTTTTAGCAAGGCATGACTTTGTAAAAATCACACAGCAAACATTTAGAAAATACTGGTTCACTGAGTTATGCGGATCTTTCAAATGTCGAAACATTTTATTACACGATATCAAAAATTCACAAGTTAATGTCGCCGCCAATCTCATCAAAAAAATCTTTAGGTACTGGGGAGCTGTCAGCTCATGGGAGCAGATAAAAGTTTCCAAAATTTCAATGTTTTGCTTGAAAGATCAAATGTGCAAAAAATTTTTTTAACTTGATTTTATTATTTTTTGATCAAATTTATTGGGGTAACATTGTTTAATAACATTATATGAGTTTCGGGTGTACAGTTCTAGATAACAATTCTATAAGACTCAAATTTTACCCCTGGAATCTTCCTGTCAGTTGCTTTCTTGAAGTGACAAGCTCACTTTGTTCATTTTAGGGAAAATGTCTACCAAATTCCCAGGTCTGAATAATCATAGTTTGTCAGTTGTTCTTTCAAGTAAAAAACGGTGTGTCACATGAACAGAAAGAGCAGTCGGCTCGGCTGCTGCTCAACCGCGCAGACAGACGCTCTGCATTAGGACCACCTCATCCGAGCAGAAGACGGGTTTACGCGTTCTTCCCACTGCCAGACGCAGAGGGTTAAAAAGGCATGCAACTCAAGCGGCAAGACTTAATTCAATTATTTTTCCTGCTGCTTCATCAAAAACATCCTTAAATGAAACTATTTTTCTTATTTCCTTCCACCTCCTTCTTTATTCTAACGCTGTGAGTGCAGAATACAATACACGCTAATCATGTTTGGTGTCGCCACTTTGATCTGAGCTGAGTGGCAAGTAGCTTTACCCGCCCAGGCTTCTACTTCATCTGAACAATGTCAACACTGCAAAAGGGAAATGGAGCCTTAGAATTACTGTGAAGATAGTTTTGACCCTATGGTCCCTTGAAGCGCTGCAGGAAGTCCCTGCCCCTGCCCCAGGGGTCCACTTTTGGACCCCGCTTTGAGAATCTCTGCCAGAGAGGTTGTACCAATGAGTGAATTATCCAATAGTCTGATATTTGCCACTCTAAGTGAAAATGGTTTTAATTTTTAGTTTTCTTAATAATGATGTCGTTGGTCTTTTTCTTGCCAATTTGTAGAAGTCCTTTCTACATTAAGAAAGTTTTTCTTTGCTTTGGGATTTATTAATAGTTTTCTTTATAGCTTCTAGGTTTTGGTTATAACTTACAGAGGCTTTTCCAATCCACAGCACCCTGAGACGTTATTTCTACTTGTAAGTCTTAGATTCACCTGGGATTTATTTTAGCATAAGACGTGAGTATAAACCTACTATACTTTTTTACAGATGGATATACCTAGTTGTACCACACCCCTTACTAAATGAGCCATAGTTTTCAGAAAAGAAACTCAACATCTCTTGTATGATTCCTCTTTATCTGTAAAATGATCAAAAGGAACACCATTTGGCTACTGCGAAGGGCCACTGTGAGGATTAATTATGTTACCGTATCCTCTGGCTGTGTGTTCTCGGGACCGTGGAATGCTGCGCTTAGTAGGTAGGCAATCGAGTAAAAAATGCCCGACTCCTGGATTGACAGAGTGCTTTGTCTTGAGAGTTCTCACTTCCAGGACCCCCTGGCCAGTGGAAAATACTGAAACATTTGATCATGAAAAATGAAAGCAGAAATTTAGGATCTGACGAATGTTACTCCATAGATAGAGGTAAAAAAATTCTAAGTGGAATGGCTAAGTATTTTGATCTGTAACCTGGAACTCTGAGTTCAACAACAAAAACAAATCAGTGCTTTCTGAATTACAGAGTAGAAAGTGTCATGACGGCTCAAACACAGGATAAGTCCAAATGACTCTTTCCACCACCTGGAAAATGCACTTATGGATGGCTACGACATACACAAGATATAAACACTGCAAGTCACACGACTTATTAATGGTAGACGGTTCTGAAGAGATTTGCAGGCTTTCTGTAACTGCTAAAGAAGGTGGGACCCGAAGCTAAAAGATTTCTATAATTTCTAAAACTGCATTTCTTGCTAAAATAGATGCAGAAAAAGGGAAGAGGTAACAGCTTTCCCACTGCATTTGTCAAGAGACATGTGACAGGTAATGTAGTCACTTATAAAACTATACTCTTTGTGGTTTATTATTAATATAAAGCTGGAAATACACATACTAAAATAAAAAAATTACCAAAAGTCTATTTTCTTTCCACTTCTACTGTACTATATAAAGTATATCACTTTATATTTTTCAAAAGAGCACATTAACATAAGATAAATTACAGGCACAGAAATAGACTAAATATGATACAAAAAGTATTAGAATAGTCAGGTTAGATTTCAGGGAAAAAAATCCAGAATTTAAAAATAAATAATAGTTTAAAAAAGAGGACATGCAAGCAAATATTTTATTTCTTTAGTTTTTTTTTTTTTTTTTTTATGCTCATAAACCAAACTATGACAGTAAGAAACGGGTGCTAGGTCAATTAAAAAAAAAGAAAAAAGAACATATTATCGTATTATCATGTGGAAAGTATAAACTCAATTTCTTCAAAATATTCGTCTTAAATGACAGAATTACGAACACGGGCATCAGCTCCTTGTTCTGCCTCGGGTGCTCAGTAGCCCACAACTTGTGAGCTGTGTTCCTGCCACACAGTTTATACCGAGAGTTCACTTTCCCAAGGCCATGGCACGGTTTAAGACCATGGGCTTAGGTGTCACAGGCACCTGGGTTCCTACGTCGGCTGTCACCTGCTAGTAGTGCAACCACAGGCAAATTATCATTTCTTAGCCTTCGTCTCTTTATCTGTAAAATGCACACAGTACCCCAACATTTTCTTATACATTTTAAATGGTGTCGACGATGAAACTAGCAATTGTCCACTGAGTGTTCACTGCGTTTGGAACACTGCTCTGAGTCGTACACGTTATCTCGCCTTCGCAGTAACACCTACCACGTTATTATCCTATGCTCTCACCCCACCTTCACAGAAGAACAGGGGTCCCCAGAGGTAAGGCCCTTGCCTGTGACCAGTTACTGCGAGGCGGCAGCCTGACGGGAGCCCGCGCTGAGCCACCGCGCCGTGCCTGGCGCGGGCACGCTCAGTAAACGCCAGCCCCCGCCAGGATGGCGAACGCTCGACGGTGTCAAACGTCGATGCTACAAGGCCGACGTCGCCGCTCTGAAAACGCAGGGGAAGGCTACGGCCATTCGGTTTCCTCTGGAGAGCTTGAAGGATGGCATCACGCCCAAAGAGGAAATCGGCTCATAACCCAGACGCTGACCACGGCCACGAGTTGGGGCGCATGTCACTGAAACGTGTGCCCTTGGGAGTTCACCTGTGAGACCCCTTTATAACCCATGGTATTTTAAATAAACGGGGCTAGTTTAAAAGCACAAAAAAGGGACAGATTTCATACACTAATTTGAAACATTCTTTTGCAAAATAAGTACCTTATAGTCATGCTAATTTTGAAATTTCCATGAGAAAAGTATTTCAGAAGTTTTTAGTCATTTGATTGTACAATGAGCTAATTAGCACTTTTTTCTCAGAAGATAAACATCTTTAATTCCCTTCCCAGCCCTGGTAGAGTAGTTATCACTTCCGCTGAGGGCGCCTGCTGATAGACACGCAATCTCTACAACACCCCAATCTCTACAACACCCACCATGCCACCAAGACCTCCAGCTCTCGGGGCTCGGCCCTCAACTTTAAGAACAATACCCCGTGCCCTGATTACACTAATAAAAGGTTCTTCTGTCTGAAACGTCTGGAACGGAGTCGACTTTTCTAGCTCAGGCTGAATTCCATTTCTCTAGGTGGCTGTGAAGTTCCTGTCACAAGGGTGGGGACGGGTGAAATGAAGAGCTGGCAGCAGTGACAACGCCATCACTCTCACGAGAGATCCGTGTTCCAAATTAGAGTCTTTACTATAGAAACTCTTCAAGGGAGAAATAGGGAAGCGAACTTTATCAAGCGCTAAGGTCGTAAGCAAAGTGAACAATAAATTCTGCGTCAGCCATGACCTCTCATTCCATGTGCGTGAATTAAAAGTAAATTATTTGACTTAAAGGGTAAAACACCCCTAACTTCAGTGTTTTGTTCACACAGCTTCCTAATCATTCATTCCTTTACTTTAAATAATCAGTCAATAGAATGTAACAATCGACTCTGACTAATTTCAAAATGGACGTTAGGAACATAAAGGGCCGCGGTCACCGTGTCCGTTACCGCCATCCATTTTACAGGTGGGGAAATGAAGGCCCAGAAATGTGGGACTGCTGTCCAGGGTCACGTGCAGAGAGGCAAGACCTGCCTCCACTCCTGTGTTCCTTCGGCCACGCGGGCTCTGCTTAGGAATGATCCTGATGTAAGAATGGCCAGGCCCAGGTAATTACCTGGGCATAAGTCGCTGCACAACATCAGGATACTGATGTAAGGCTTTCTAACTGCCTCCTGCAGTTTATTCAAAGGTACCGGAGTGATTTAAGGGGTTACCCACCTGTGAAATAATTGAAACATCACTTACTATCGCTTTTGTAAACTTCTCAATTGTGCTTGTAAGCACTGAAAAAAATCACCAAAGAAGAAAAAGAGGAGAGAAACATCCAGACACGCGGTTGTCTCAATTTTCATAAATACACAATGCCTAAAGCTTGGCTCTGCTCCCCTCCCCCACCCCGATACGCCGGCGGGGCATGCTGGGTGGAGGCGGAGAACAGGTGAGCCCCTCGCATCTGCGGAATCCTAGGAGAGCTCCCTTTATACACACTCTCACCCTTAATTCTGACAAAAAGCGTGAACAAAGTAGTCGTATTCTCATTTTAGAGACGAGGACATTGGTGCTTGGTGACAGGATCGTCCAGGCAGAAAGCTAGTTAAGTAAGTGGCTGGTAAGTATGAGATGTAAATTTCAAGTCTAAGTTTATTATCCAAGGCCATCTCCTTCCCTTGATGAAACTGACATGTATGTTGGAAGGGTCTGACCAGGATTAGCGACCTAGCAGAGGGCTGGACTCTAAGGCAGTGGCCGGTCGTGGACAGTACATCCTCATATACGACCTTATCTTCTGAGTTTATCGGTTCAGGTATAAGAAATGTGAACGCTCCTTCTAAATTTGTTCATTCAGCAAAATATATTAACACCGTGTCCACCGCAATATGAAATGGTCGATGACTGTCCTGAGTCCGGGCAGCAGGTGGGGGCGGGGCTGGGATCGACACCAGGAGCCTCCTCTCCTGGCTTCAGAACCACAGGCAGGTCCCTCTCGTCCCCACGCCCAGCTCCTCGTCACGACACAGGCAGAGGGGATGCGAGGCTCCCTCCGGCTTTCGGGGACCTGCGCCCTTCACCTTGCTCTTCAAACGGGAGAACAGACGGACTCTTCACCACTGACTCTTGAGAAACACGATGGCCCAAATTTAGATTTCAAAAGTTACAGACTGTGATATCCACATCCGCATGGCTTCGCCGTAAACAGTGTCTTATGAATTTACATGTCCATAATGACACGGAAGACACGCCATTCGCCGTCCTGCTATATTGGCCCCCAGCGGGTGTTGTGAAATAATTGTGTTAGCACGTCAAAGAGTTTTCCATCGTGTTCCCTTCCATCTGGCTGCTCACTGACTCTGCTAAGGACGGTGAGACCCGCCGTTACTCCCATCCAATACCCCATCCGCAGCACAGCAGCACATTTTTCCTTCGTCCCTTGATAAATGAGGTCGTTGTCTTGTAGGATGAGTTATGGCTGCAGAAAATACATTTCGCTCTACATTAAACACTCGAACCTAGGTGCAATAAGCCTTTAAAAAATCCTAGAGCAAGTAATTTCAGAGTATTTTTCCCCTACGAGTCATTTCTTGAAGCCTTGTTTCTAGGCAAATTACACATCTTTATGTGGGTGAAGAACTGTCAGCTGGATTATAATGCTGACACTTGGGTCTATGTAATTTCACCTCTGACAGCCAGGAAGTCCTGCAGCTTCTTCCTCACTCCGAGCAACAGCAAATAATCGTCACTCAATATTAGTACGATTTCTCAAGTGGATTCCATTTTATGATATTATTCTCCCTACACACAAATATTATGATTAGAAAATAATCTAAATAATATAGTACTGAGTTGAGGAAAAACACAAACTGTTTTCAAGAACTTATATAAAATTAACTTGAAATGGATCATAAGAGGTAGAATTAGAAAACTTATGGAAGGAAACTTATAGAAGATTTGCAAATCCTACATCTGGTATTAGATTTTATATCGAGAGTATACAAAAAAGTCTTGTAAGACATACAACCAATTAAAAAATGGACAATGATCTAGAATAGACATTGCACTAGAGAAAATATACAAGTGACAAATAAACGCATGAAAAGATGCTCAGCATCATTAGTCATAAGGGAAAGGGAAACAGACGGCAAAGTGAGATAGCTCTACACATTCGACAGGATGGTTATAAGATGAAGACAGACGACACTAAATGCTGACAAGCACGTGGAGGAACTAGAACCACAGACGTAGCGGGTAGCACTTACAAAGGTATATCTACTTGGAGAACAGGTTGGTAACTAGGAAAAAGTTAAGGAGACACTTGCCACACAGACCTAGTAATTTCACTCCTAGCTGTAACCAGGGGCAAATGAAAGTGTACGTCTACACAAAGTCTTTTCAGCAAATGTTCACGGCATCTTATTCAGAAGAGCTCCAAACTGGAAACATCCTAAAATGCTCTTCAGGGGTGACAGTGCTCAGACAATGGGATACCACTCAGCCGTAAAAAGGAACACATTACGCATACACACAGTGCGAATAAACTTCAGAAGCATAATGCCAACCGAAAGAAGTCAGAAACATTATAGGGTTCTCTTGATATGAAATTGCTATAATAGGCAAAAAGTAGACCAAATGACATCAGCAAAATGGCAGACTAGATGGCTTCAGACACATAAAAAGGCCAAGTAGAAACTGATAGAAACAACTTTGTCAGAAATACAAAAACTGTCAAAGGCTGACAGCTGAATTAAAAATAAAAGGTAAGTTGAAAACGTTGGGCAAACTCTGCCCTCGCCCTGGGCCTGCTGGGCATGACGGCAGAGCCGAGGCTGAGACAGCTCGCGTCCCCAGGGGAGACCCCAGATCCAGAGGCAACGGGGCAGACCTTGTTTGCAAACTACTGCACACATCTGTCCTGACTCGGCTAGGGGTGGCCTGAGCCAGCTGCGAGGTGCTCCTTTCGTCTACCTTGAAACGCAGGCCAGGGTGGGCACCGCTCAAAAATATCACAAGGCCGCAGATGCTGGAGCTGAAGGTTATAGGTCAATATATACGACTGGCCGCGTAAAGTACGGGGCGGGGCGGGGGGGGGGGGGAGGCCGGGGGAGAACGTTTGGAAAATTCGGACGTTTAAAAGCACCTGCGTGTGGGCATGGGCACGGGGTTGATTTAGAAAGCTACACGCGTGCCCAGGGCAAGACACATGCTCAGAAAAGACGAGGGAGACCCTAAGTTTTCACCCCGGGGCGCTCCCAGGACTCAGCCGAAGACCACCTAAGTCCTGAGGGAGCGATCCCGCACAGAGCCAGGCGCAGAGGCCGGGAGAAGCGGCCCCCCGTGCCTTCAAGCTCCTGCTTGTCGAGGAGACCTCTGCCACGTGCGAGCGGAGCGCGAGCTACGGAACGGGCTTCAGGGAGCGCACACCACCAGACGCACGGCCTGCGTGACAGCGACTGGGGAAACAGCCAAGCGAACGGACGCCGCGGCCTGGACCCCGGGCGGGGTGGGGGCAGCTCCCAGAGTAAGCCCTTCACGGCGCTCAAATGGCCAGTCGACGACAGAGAAGTCACGGGGCGCACAAAGAAGCAGGAGGGACAGCCACTCAGAGGGACAAAATGCGCCATGGAACCGTCCCGGGCAAGCCCAGGCATCGGCGTCTAAGTACGTCACAGTGACCGTTGCCGGGACTCACTGCGCATCCCCGACACCAAGCGCCGGTAAAAAGTCAAAATCACGGTGTAGCTGGAGAATACACCACGCCAGAGACGGCTTTACTCAAAAGAGCCGGACCTGGAAAGGCAAAGGCCTGTCACGCACAAAGCCGTGCGTAAAAGCTTCGGACACTGAGCTCCCTAGTTTCCCCCGGTATTCGTCTACCTTCAAAGAGACACACACGGCCTGGTCCGCGATGGATGCTGAGTACATAGAAAATCAAGACCCTGCAGCAGCAATTTTATCATTTGTGTATAAATTACCGTTTCCAATCAAAAAGCATTCAAAATATTTATCAGGATCGCACCTGGCATCTGTGACTCACCAAGTTAGATGCCTCAGCCGCTGCTGGAGGCAAGACTCAGGGACTAATCACTTTTGCTATGGTAACCGCCGCGCGCCATCGCCACGGCGACATGCGATGAGAGGGGCGTGAGACAGAGCTGGACCTGCACGAGAGGCACACGCGCTCGGCCTGCCTGACCAGGGACGGGCCACACGGCCCCGTGCGCGCAGAGCCTGCGGCTCTACCGAGAACGTGTCGCGGTCGGTCCTTCTCTGGCAGGGCACGGCGGGGCGGGCGGAGGAGACGAAGGTCCGGCAGGCTGCGGGGGGACTGTTTAAACTGGCCGCTTTTCCTCGGATGGTATCAGAACGGAACTGGCACTAGGAAGAGCCGAAGGATACGAGGGCGCTGTGGGAACACGACGGTCAACGGTGCAGGGCCCGCGGGGACACGCGCCGTCAGACTCGGGCGGCAGAAGAGGGGCTCGTGAGCACCGAGAGCTCTAGTTTCTAAGCACCCAGGCTGTCTCCCCCTGGAAGCAGCACCTATCTATTTTAGAGATTCAGAACAATTTTTAGTTCAGTCACTCAACTTTAATCAAAATGAGCAAAACTAACATTACATCAGTCTTCACCATGTGAACAGCACTCAGAAGTCTGGGTTGAGGATTCTAGTTGAAGATGCTTAAGATGCGGCCTGAATCTGGGCTCGATTCTTAAAAACGAATTAGTTAACTCCATTAGAAAGTCCTTCGTTTATTCATGGAGTGTTTACAGTGTGGCTGCTGCTGTTGCAGGCGTCAGACAGAGCAGAGGACAACACACGCCCACGGAGAATCTTCCAGGGAGAGCACACGAGGATAACGGACAGCATGCAGACGGCGACAAACGCTACGGAGGAAAATAAAGATGGAGAGGGGCAGGGAGGGGCACGATTCCACAGTGTGGTCAGGGAAGGCTTCCTGGAGGTGACGCTTCGGGACGCAGGGTGGTGGGGAGCGAGCCTGTGGAACTCCTGGACCAAGTGCTCTGGGTGGGGAGGGAGCAGCGGCCAAGGCGCTCAGGGGGACCGTGCCTAAGACAGGCCGTGCAGCACCCATACTACGTCCCTCCAGGCCTGCAGCTGCCACTCGCCGTCCAGTTTCAGTGTCCAAGTGTCCTCCAACTGAACGTGTCCGAGCGGAACCACTGGCGAACAGGACCCGAAAGGCCACTTCCTGCTCCCTTCCAGGCCGGCGAACGGTGCTGCGTCCAGACCGCTGTCCGCCTCGGCCGGGGAGGCGCCTCTAGATCTCTTCCTCTTCCGTCCACCGTCCGATGCCCCAGAGAGTCCTGTCACCTCCAGCGTTCCCGAGACGTAACCACGTCTCTCCATCCCCTAGGGACTGCCCCAGCCCACGCCCTCTTAGCCGCTGCCTGGTGACCTGCGTGTCCTAGCAAGTCTCCCCAAAGCTTCCAACTACAGCTAGAATGCAACCCAGACTCTCGACCCGGGCCCGCGAGGCCCAGACGACCTGGGCAAGCCCCTTGCTGTCCCCGAACATCCTCGTAGGTGGCTCTGTCTGCACGGGGCGCTCTCCTAAGCCCTCCTGCGACATCGCTCAAGTCTCGGGTCAAGTCGCCCCAATTGGCTGCGGAAACGGCCCTTCTCATTTCTGGTGACGATGCCTTATTTCCGCAAAGCTTTCACCACCTTCTGAAAATAAGCTACTAATTCACTTCTCCTCTCTCCTCCCTCGAGAGACTCTGAACTCCGTGCGAACAGGGTTCTCGCGTGCATTATTCACAGCCATGTGCCCAGCTTCCAGAACAGAGAAGTCCAAGTAGCAGGCACTCGAAAAAGGAGATTCTGAATTCATTAACACCTGGTACATCTTCAGCACAAAACTGAATCAAGAAAAACTGATCGCTAGACAATTTTAAAGAACAGATTAAACTATTTGCTTGAACTGACACATCTGTACCAAGGAAATACAAGTATTATGTTTCAAATTCCTTGAATCCAGAACTTGATCTAATTTGTGTATATTTCTATGTATTAAAGTGTTCTGCATTTAATGAAAACAGAAATACTGCTACTTAACAAAGGGTAGCCAATTTTCTACTTTAAGAAACAAACGAACAAAAGTACACTATTAAGTCTTTGGGATGAAAGGCAGCCCTAAATAACTCACGTAATGAGACCAAGCCCAGAAAGCAATAACATCTAGAACCTTCCTCTACATATCCTCTTTTACAATATAAGTATCTATTTGAAGGCATTTGATTTTTAAATTCTTTTGTAAAAGAGAATATAAACATTCAATTATTTACTAGGACCCGGTTGAATATAAAAGTCAAATATCCAATGTTTTATGTCAATCACACCTCAATAAAAATATTTTTCATTTCCCTACGTGGCTCATCTGACTTACTGTTAGCTGCAGAACCAGCGCTAACGAGAAGTGTAACCTGTCCCACTGTTACTGAGCACACCTAACCACAAACGAGGGGGCACAACGGCTGCTGTCTCATACTAAGCGTTTCAGCTCTGCCATAGTTAATGCTGTATTAAAATCTGCATTTTCGCCACGCATCATAACAATGAATGGTATGGTTTCTCTCATACTGTAGCAGCTATTTGTTTCGTTATTGACTATTACTCTTCCATAATTTACTTTTTCATTATTAAGTTAATATTTAAATTACTCTAAGCACAACGGAAAATCTGGAACACAGGAAATAAACTAGCGCACCGCCCTGTCTAAACGACCATTGCCATCGCGATGCGTTTCTTTCTCGTCTGTTTTTCTGAAGGACGGTCACACTGCGCGCCACGCGGCCTGCTCTTCTCTGCCGTCGGAACCCTCAGGGCCATCACTCTGGCCGGGTAACGTTCCGTGGAGCGCTACTTAGCTGGTTTCTGGGAAAGCACTTCTTTGTCTTATAAAGAAAGAACGGGACGTCGTCACTCTGAATACAGTCACATGCCACACAACGACGTTTCGGTCGAGCCACGTGGATGAGGGTGGTCCCGTGCGTGAGATGACAGGGGGCGGAAGGGTCCCCATCGCCTGGGAGCGCGGCAGCCACCACGGTGCCACGGTGTGATGTGCCACTCACGTGCGGTGACGCTGGCCACCACGGGCCTGCGCTGCCGGTCGCACGCACGCCAGGCGCGGGCGACTACGCACGGGCCGTGACACTGGATGACGACCACCGGTGACGGCGGTGACCGGGTCACGCGTGTACCACGCTCTTAGCCGTCCCTGTTTTCGTCCACGCGTGGAGTCCGCTGCAGCGCTGTCACGCCAGCAGCCTCGCGTCTCGTGCTCGTCGTGTCGCTCGACTGCTTGTTACGCTTGACGTGGGCGCGTGGGGTTTTACACAAGTGGAGCCTACGTGTCCAGCGCTGGAGAGTCTGCAGCAGGGGACAGGCACGTCCCGGCCTTCGCGTCCGTCAGCCTCACGCGTGGTGCGGCCAGAGCGACATCCAGCGCCGCCGGCTGCGTCGTGGGAGTGCCCACGGGGTGGACCAGCTTTGATCTGCACCACGTTTCCGCTGTGCCACCTCCGTGCTTGGATGTTTAGGCACACGAGACTGACCACGGGGTCAGAGCCGCCGCCGTGGTGCGGCGACGCGCCGTCCGGGCTGGTGGCCCAGGGGCACCGCGCTGCCCCGCAGAGCCCGGCGTGCGGCGGGCTACGCCACGTGGGCGCGTGCGCATGCCCACGATGCCCGCACGCCCACGAAGTCCCCGGACGCGGCGCCTCCCAGAACGCACCCCGCTGCTAGGCAGCGCGTGCCTTACCTCGCTCGCTACAGGCTCCCGGTTTAATTTCAAACCACGCCGCCCGCCGTACTCTGGATATGCTGGAATGGCCTCGCTTTAGTGTAGATATTTTTCATGTATTTCAATATTTCATGTTAGTAGCTCAAGAACGTCACCACAGCTGTAAAAACGTCTGTTCCTAGGCATTCTGAATGAGCGGGG
>CM053508.1:129781143-129800953 GCA_028627145.1 Eidolon dupreanum | reverse complement strand
TTTTTTTTTTTTTTTAACCAAATGAATGGTGAATTTCTGAAATCATGCTCACTTCCTGTCAGTCACTTTCCTCGACTTGGTTCAAAGGAAGTGGGTGGGGTGGAGGATGGCGGGCAGGATGCAATTCATATATTCAAATGTACAGGAAAATGCAGATTTTATATATTAATATTCATAAACTTATTCGATGCCATCTGCTTTCTTGGACTCATTAGCAGTCTTGTTTTTTTGATAATACCCAACTAAGAATACGTGGACTTTTAAACAGATATTGTGAGATATTTATTCAAAGTTTACTGATACATTAAAAATTTACTGACATACTACTTTAAGTTATTAATAGGGGAGAAACAGTGTTTCTTAACTGACTATATCCCACTCTGCATATTTACATTTAAATATAAATGTCTATGTTTATGGTTAGTGCAATTTAAAAAAATTTCAAAGTAAAGCTACTATCAATTTTGTTAAAAGAAATGAACCTTATCACACAAAATGCGCAATCATAAAACAAATGACTTTAATTTGAGGGTTCTTTACCAAGGATGAAGGGAGGTCTGCGAGCCCCCTGAGAATTATTTAATGCATACACACTTTTTGCCCTACAGAGACCTGCAAAGGAATCTGTCACTAATCCAGCTAATCAGGTCAATGGCCACACTAAAAAAATAATTCCATGTACTCTATCACTTGACTATTTCTATTAAAGACTATAACCAGGCACCAGAAATTTGCTCAAGATCAAAGTAGTATTCACTGTAATAAACGAAAATCCCGTACGACATAGAGGTTCATGTTGAAATCTCCATCAAACCACACCGCCACACCCCGTCTCGGCCGTGCAGGGGCACACCCCGGACAGTGCGTGACGGCTGGCTCAGACACCGAGTGAAGAGCGGCGACGCCAGCAGAGCCAGGTAAGCCCCATGAGAGACGAGCTGCACGGTGACCTCCTGTGTTCTCACTGCGTGCTGGCGCCGAGCCTTACTCAAACCGCGTCACTCACGATGGCATTCTGAGGTGATACAACCGTCATCCTCGTTTTGTAAACGAGAAACTGAGGACTCTGGATGTGGTGACATGTCACCTGCTTTTTGAGGTGTTTGGTAGCACAATGAAAGAAAAGTGGGGCGTGAGCTTTTCACGCTTAGGTGGTGGCCACCTAAACCACGTTCCCACCCGATACCAAAATCCTTTTAATTATAACCCTGACAAACGATCGAAGGGCCACAGACGTTCTGGAAGTTCCTCACCCATGTGAACTTGATTTGCTGTACAGAATCTATAGAAAACAGATACATATGTCCCCCTGCAGCAAACTCGTAGTAGATGTCACTCTTTTAGTATTAAGATGTAAACAAAAGCGTTTTTCAGTACTCAAGTTTTAGGAAGTCAGGTTAACTCTTTCAATTATTTTGGTTCCAAAACCTGGATATAAGAAGACTTTCTCACGAACAGGGACTCCTTGGGTTCAAACTGTAATTTAAACATACGTGTCATAAACCACTCCTTATTGCGTTAAGGAACTGACTACATGCACGTATAACACGAGAACGGGCATCTTTTAAATCTCTACTAGTTCTGAAGACACTAGTTATTTCCTGATATGGGAATTAATATGACTAGGTCAGAGAGACGGGGAGGATTCGAAAGATAAAAACAATCTTACCGAAGTCTGCAAATGCTGACTGTCCAAACACCATCATATTCTGAGGTTTTGCAAGTATTGTACTGACCGAGAAATTTCCATCCTGTTAAAAGCAGAAAATTTTGGATTAAACCATCATAATTCATCCAAGTGTGAAATAAAGCATTTTACCTAGAGCCGGGAAATCAAGGCTTTTGTGGTACCGCACAGGGGTGGCTCCCACGTCCTGCGCCGCCTCTCCTGAAACAAAGGGAGGCTCCGTGAGCCGGGGAAGGGCACCTGGACGGCCCTCCGGCTGTCGGCTCCGGTGTGGCGTCCTCAATGACACCGTCGCCATAATGCCAGACGCATGGGTGTCTTCTACTTCGAGTACCACACCGGGTTTAGAAACACACAGAGCTGTAAAAACACAGCCCCCGCCTCCGGGAACTCAGGGTCCAGTCGGCGGAGGAGATGCCCATCAGGAGAAAGGAGTTCCGGGAGGGTTAGGAGACAGCCCGCGCCAGGTGCTCGCCCCCAGGCCACATCGGCCACTAGCAGGAGGGACGCACCACTGCCGCGTTCTGCCCGCGCGGTGCCACGCATCTTCCCGCGATGGCGGCCTAGGCCTCGGCCTGCACGTTTTAACATTTAATGCTACAGCGGCCACCCTTACACGGGTGACAGACGATCAGGAAGCCACGTCCGATGTGTCCACATCTTCATTCACGTAAAGCAATGGTTCGCAACTGGGGGTGATTTTGTTCTCCCGGGGACGCTGGGCAATGTCTGGAGACGCCCGAACGTCCCAGCCGGGGACAGCTACGAGCAGTGGGCGAGCAGAGACCAAGGAGAGCACCTGACAGCCGCGACGCGCAGGGCCCAGCCCGCACGCAGGATGGCCTGCCCGAGGACGGCCGCAGTGCTCGGACTGAGCCGCTGGGACAGAGCGGGTGGCGGGTGTCGTCCAAGGGTCCGGCTTTGCCTTCCGTCCCTTAACGCTCCTCCCTCATGACACGACCTCCTCCTCCCTTTCTTGAGTTCTAGACCTACATTTCTAACCACTTTCTGGATATGTCTCTTATCTAAAATACTTTTATTTTCCTGCCTCAAATGAGCTACTTCTTTTTGTCTTTCCTGTGACTGGTCACGAGCATAAAACACGAGTCACCTCTGCATCAATGGCCCTGCCCCAGGCTCCGCGAACGAACCTCCCTGAGAGGTAGCGGCCGGTGACTGCAATAATGGAAGCTCAGTCACCTCACTCAGCCCTAAAACCTTCAAAGCATCTCAATGATGTTTTAAAAGATCAAATTACGTAGTTCAGAAGCCATGGCCTTTGCTGATCACGTCTGAACTGATTCTTCTAACCTCACCTTCCGCTGCCTTTTCGGGCTCCGGCCCCGACCAGCCGCTTCGCGCTCGCGGGGTGGTCCCGTGCCTCCCGTGCCTCTCCTGTGCCTCTCCTCGCCACCTGCCCTCTGCTCTCGCTCCTACCCGCCTCGGCCCTGCACACCTGCCGTCTGAGGCGCCACGCGCGTCCGCAGCCCTCCCTGGAGATGCCGGGCGGGCCGGACGGCGCCTGCGCTCCATCTTTCGGCTCCCTGTAGCACGGGGCCCGAGCCTCTGGCCGTGCCAGCCAGGGCCACCCGCACCCGCATCCTCACCGCCCTCCTCTCCCACCACGCCCGCCACGTGGCCGTGTGCACGCCGACACTGTGACAGGACCTGCCGCAGCTCCCACTCTTCTTCCGGCTGATACGGCTTTACAGGCTTTGAGGTTTTTGGTCGATTGATACGTTACTGCTAATTGTATGTCCAATCTCTAATGAAAATGACCCTCCCCGTTACAGAACGCACACTTCATCGGAACCAGTTAGTTTCGAGTCTACACGCGCCTCGATCTGGACTAACGGGCACCTTACTGACCCAGCTGTTTCACAGCCAAGACAATCCTTATCGTCTCTATTGTCTAATATCCCGCTGATTAATTTTCTTTAAAGAAAACAGTAATAAAGGGAAAAAAGATCCCAATCAAAATGTAGTCTGTTCATGCAGAGCCTTCTCAACCTGGGGTGAGCATATACCATATATTTAGAAGTGTGTCATAGTTTTATGAACACATTGTATTTATTTGTACTGAGGCTTCTCCCTGCCCCCTATGGATCAAGTTAATCAATCAAAATGACTGATTTTCTCATTTTCTAATACCTCAAGATTCACTTGAGGTATTATTTTCAAGGCCACCTGAAAACAGTGGGAAATTTAATTTATAGTAATCATCAAGAATATAACAACCATATTTTTATCATCAGAGAAACAAATATGATCACGTTTTTTAATGAAAGTAGTACATTAAACAATTCATCCTTCTGGTTTAGAAGTTGCTCTTCCTTTTCTATGCCCCATTAAAAAAAAAAAAGGATCCTACTGTTCGGTTTAGACGTTAGCACTATTCAGAAGCCCTGATCTCGTGTAAACGAAGCTTCTGGTCCTTGTGTCCGTCCCCAAACAAGGCTGAGTCACGACCACGGGCACTGGCGACGCTACGAGAGGCGGCCGATGGCGCATCTTCTTCCACAAGCTTCTGCTTTACATTTTTTCACATCTACTTATTTCTCATCAGTATTTTAATACAAAATCTATAAAATGTCATGGGTTTCATTTGGATGGAATAAAAGACAAACGAGAGTAAATAGATGGAAACTAAGAGATCTAAAACTAAAATTTGCTCGGTGTCTGCTGTGTGCCGGACTCTTTCCCTTAATCTTTACAAACGCTCTGCGAAGGGGACGCTCACACCCAGATTCCACGTGAGGACAGTGAGGATGGATGCCTGACCGTCACTTGATGAATGTCACTCAGTGGGCCGCTCAGGCCTCTCCTCAAATCCTGTCCTCTCCATGCAGCCTGAAATTCAGATTTCGGGTGGCTTATTCTTCATTAATTAAACTTTCACATAATCTACATCAAGCTAAAAATTAAATAAAATTATGACATCAGTTTGGGAATCTTCTACTTGCCATTAAAAAAAAATATATTGGGAAAAACTCCTTCATCCTTTCAACCTGGCAGTAAGTTTAGTGTCCGTTTTCTTCTTTCTTATATAAGCCTGAAGGCAAGGAGGAAAAACTAATCTTTTAAAAAAAGGTTTTCTCCAATAAACCATCACGCTGACAAATTAAATGACAGGCCCCTCTCTCAACAGCTGGCAGCCTGGCGGGGGCCCTGTTAACACGCACATTAGGGCGGACTGATGGGTTTAATTGGCAGGCATGTCTATACAGACCTGCAGAGGAACGGATGCTGAATGAATCATTTCCTTCAGCGGTACTGAGCGGTTTGAATGCCGCAATGCAACCAAAGGCTCTTAAAGTTGTTCTCTTTATTGTTAAAACCAACCGACCAAGTGATTACTTCCATTTTATTTTCTAAAATTGTATGCTTTTACTGAACGCCATCATTTAAAAATGCTTCAAAGAAAAGATTCCTTACCAAATTTTCCCATATCTCAAACTGGGAGGCACCAGAGGCAGACAATGTCGTGAGGAATAAATCTAGAAGGAAAATAACAGAATTGTACGTTTTGTTACTGACGTGGATGTTTAAAAACGGGAAGAAATGCAAACACAAGAAGTTATTAATACATTTGCACTTACACACGTTTTGAGCTGTATCTTATTGAGCTTGATACCATCAGAGAAAAAAAAGCAGATGACCCTGTACCGCTAAAGTTAAGCAAAATGTTGACAGGGAGCCTGGGGGGTCAGTCCCTCATTTCATCAGCTGTAATGCGATGCCACGCGGGGCCTCTCCACCTCCCAGACAGAAGAGGTCCCCTGAGTCATGAGGAACTTTCTTTCCCCTCCTCTTCCCCCAGAGCAGTCCAGGCCCCCAAATAATCCTTTCTCTTCCTCTGCTAATAGCTCTGTGGCCCAACACGTGTCTTCCTAGCAAATCCTTCCATTTCTCACAACTCCTCGGAGCTTCCTTCTGGCTGCCATGTGCGATGCGCCCGATTCATGAATCACTTAGTAACATCAATTAGATCTTCGAATTACCTCTCAGTTGAATTTTTTTTTAATATAAGGTCGACTATATTTTAAAAAAAGACATTCTGATAATGATCACATTTTGCTTCCTCACCCTAAAGGCGGCATGTACCTATGCATCATAGTCAGGTCTGAGTATTATTCTAAATCACGGTATTACAGTATCCCAAATCTTAAGCACTCATGTTAAATGAACGTGAGTTACGTTTCAAATTTTGAGTAGAGGAATTATGTATTCTAACTAAAGAAAGTTTGTTTTGTTGAAAAAGTACAAAAATTCTAATGAAATTAAAAAAAAAACAATCAGTTGACAGTTAAATCGAATACCCTATTATGCGAAGGCCAGGTGAACTGCAAATCTCTTCTGGTGGCTGCATTCATTATGTGTGCATGATGGCAGTTTTACTTGGTGAATACAAAAAGTTTTAAAATGATGAGCTGACTCACAGGAATATTAAAACAACATTATTCCTTTGTGCTTTAAAAAATGGAAATTATTCAGAGTAATGGGGAGGCCATGACTATTTTAAAGAAAAGTTTTTTTCCCCCTATTAAATGTGTTTAGAAAACTGTCATTCATATTTTAATGTGTTTTCTGTAAAGATTTCATATGAATTTAATGAAGCTAATTTATGGAATAATTATAATAAAGATTTCCCTAGAATCCCTGGGAAGCTAAGTAATCTGTTCACTTTTATTATTAGTTGAACTCAAAACTCCTGACCCCGAGTAAGTATCAACTATCTGCATTTATTCTCACCACAGTGAGGGTGCTTTGCCTATAGAGGGAGAAATGTAGTCTTTTGTGAAGATGATTCTTTGCTCTGCCAAAATCACACTCCCGATGAAGTGTGCAGGTCCACGCTCACCTGGGAAACCCCTAACATGGGACCTGTGTGGCGATGCACCGCAGCCAGCATCCTCCTGTGTCCCCAACGCCGCCTTCGCACGCTGGAGAATCTGAGTGCAACCCCGGTCCTACCCCAGTCCTCCTGGACGCGGGCAACCCTCAGCTGTCACGTGAAGGTGCCCTCCCTCTGTCCCTGTGTTTCTGGGCTCGCCTCCTGCTGCTCCCTCACAAGACACTTCCTCTCTGTAGCACCTTTTACCTCACAGCCACCTGGTGGACTCATTCTTTGAAACTGGCTCCAATGTCCTCGTCCCTCCTGAGGCCCCTCCTCTCCCGAGGCACAGCCCCCCAGTTGTTACTGCGCTACGCTATTGCCGTTGTCATGGTCACCACCACGCGCCTGGCATCTGGTCTCATATCGGTCCCTCCTGACCTTTTGGAGGGGACGAGTCACGTCTGCTAATTTTCACACCTCTATGTCTCCTAAGTGCTTGCGACCAGTGTGTGTTGAAGTGACTGCTGAATAAGGAAATGATATCACGCTATCCACATCCCGGGGTTCTTGGAAATTTGCTGGGACTGCCTAGAAACAGTTACTCCACTGCACCTTCGAACGGGAAGCCTTGGGAAAAGAAGGGTCTTATGTTAAAGCGTTTCATTAAAAATAAGTACTATTATTTTTTTTTAATTATCACAGTGATTACGGTACTAAAAATGTTTAAAAGCTGTTCCATTTTTATATTATCTGAAAATGCAAATAATCAGCATAAGAAAGTGATTAACAGCCACAGCAGTTCCGGAATCACCGAGAGCCATGTCAAAGGTAAGCTCCCAGCTATTTGAAAGAAGCAAAATCTAGAGAAGGGGCAATTAGGTGATGATATAATATGACAGCAGCGAATCTGTTCAAACTAAAAGCATGACACTGTTGAAGTCCTTAGCCCGCGTGAGGATAAGTGAGGAGGCATCTCTGTGACATGGGATCCAAGGCTCATCGTCAGGCAGCCTTGATGCGCCAGTCGGCTCCCCTGAATCATCGGAACGGCCACCGTTACTGCCACTGGCCAAGCAGCAGCAGTGGGTGTGAGGGACGGCCACCCGCCACCCATCTCCATTCCCGGAAAGACAATGCAAATGTTCTTTTCTATTCATTCTGTAATAGTCTCAAAATATTTGCATAACAGATGATAAATTATGAGCTTCCTGTTGTTTCATTTGTATGTAAAATTTTAAGAACTATAACTCCATGTTTACGAATTGTATTTTCATAGTTTTACTAGCTATTTGTTAAGACTTTGAAAAACAGTAACGTGAGATAAGGGATAAGAAGTACCTTATAAAATAGATTTAAAATTTTCATTTCACTATTAAATTATGTACAGAGGTTACAGGAAAAAATAAATGACTTATTATGTGGAGAAATAAAAATAGAGACAATTAATTAACAATTCAACATGAAGAATCATGCCTCAGACTCTGAATGAGAATAAAAGAACAGCTAGAAAAAATTTTGGTCAACAAAGCAATAATGTCTTCACCCTCCCACGGGGTTAAGAGTAATTCACATGATACAATGACAGGAAGCACTTAACGTAACAGGAGCGGAGGCTGTGACGTGCCACCCGATCGTAGGCTGTGACGTGCCACCCGATGGCCTCTGAGAGACGACAGACTTACTCCCTCGCCTGCCTGCAGTGCTGCTGACGGCCCCTGGCTGTCGGGCCCTCTGGAACAGCTTTGGCTGAAAAGAGCTACCTCGCCAAAGGTGGTGTCCCTTTTTGTGCCAGTCTGCATTCAATGGCCGGTCAGCTCAGAGAAATAAGCTCATGGTGACTCAGAGCAAGCCCGCAGGGCTGTTCCACACGCAGAGTGCCAGGTGAGGGAGGCTCGGACTGCGGACTGAGGCGGGGGCTTAACGGTAAGAGTGGACAGGAGCAGACCAGCTCCCTCCCCAGGAGGCTGAACGCTCACCCTAAGCTGGGCTGCTAAGCTAAGGTCAGGGCCCGAGCTGCGACAGGATAATATGTGACCCAGAAGATAGAAACGTTTGAGTGATGAACCTCAAGACCGCGACTCCCAGATTCACTCGAACTTGAACCTCCAGAGCCTGCAGAAGTGGCCCACTTTTCATGGTTAAAGGTGCATTAGCTCCTGTTTGAGGAGGATGGAGAAGTTTCTGTCCCCCGCAGGCGACAGGCTCCCCACTTCCCACAGTGCGCCTGCCTTGTCTCCTGGCCAGCCGGCCAGAAGGTGCGGGTAAGTCACCAGATCACTGGGCAGGGAATGGGGTGGGCATGTGTGGGGGAAGGGACCACAGCCTGCATGGAGTCCAGGGCCCAGCGTGAGCCAGGTGAGTACGCGTGAGGCTGTGTCCTAGAGTGCGTGATCAGGCTGGGGCGCAGGGTGGCAAGGTGGCCAGACTGCGGAGTTGGGGGCGAGGTCCTTACGCTGGGCCCCTGAACCACAGAAGTGGCAGCGATGCATGTTACAGGAGTCGTCATATATTCTGCATGCGGGTTCCCTTTCCTGTCTTGAAAACTGATTTCTAAAATGTTGCTAGAAACGAGGTGATCACAGCCAACATCACTATATTCACTTGAAGAAATAATCCCTAACAAAAGGTCACGTCACAAGTCAGCGAAGAATTCAGAATATAAACCCAAATGCAATCACATCATTTTCATTAGGTTCTTCTAACAAGAATAGTGAAAATATTCGATGCACATGTAATTTCTTAGGAACGTAGTCAAGTAAGTGTGCACAAAAACGTTCAATGGTCTAGGCTTCCATTATCTCCGTTCATAGCTTGAAGGATTACGCTATTGCATTTCAATCGCTGCCAAGCAGAGTGCAGCCCTCCCTTCAGCTGGGGAGCCCTCCGGCTCCAGCTGGGATCCGCAGCAGGCCTCGCGGAGTTTTAGGAACTTAAGTCCAAAGTCTGACTGTGTGAACTCGGCCATGTCAGGCAAAATCAAAGCGATGGTTAATTTTTGCGCTGTATCCTTTCGGTGTGAAGTCTCAACGTTTTAAGATAAATATTCCAATGGAAATGTAAAAACATACTCATAACATCATTTAGAGTTCCCGCATTAAGAATTTTCCTTGAAAGATGAAAGTCATTCTATTTCCAAAGGCGTAATACTACGGTTCATTTTGGAAGCATACACTTAATATAACATTTGTAGTATTTTCTGGAAGCTTCGGACAGTTCCACAAAGAATGGTTCAGAGTAGTATCATAACGGGTACTGCTTCTACGCTTGAGCCAACATCTGTTCTACAGGACCGTCCGGTTTTCTTCAGGCCTGGTTATATTAGTGAAAAGGCAGCACAAGAGGACAGAATAAAATCTCTTTGGCTTGCCTCCACTGTTTGTAAAACAGTGCACGGAGGGTCACATGACTGCTGAAATCCTTAAGATAAAGCGGGGAATGCCAGCAACCCTGCTGCCGGGCAGCAGCAGTTCAACTGCATTCTGTCGCTCAGAGGCCATCGACTCAGACACGGCCAGGCACGAGGCCCTAACTGAAATCACGTAAGAAGGTCTTGTGTGACCCAGATGGAGTTAGGGGGCTTAGAGGACCCAAAAAGGGCCCATCACCGACCAACAGTTCCAGCCAACTGTTGTTACGAAGACACGATTTTTAAATGTGAAAATCGTATTTTAAAAATATTGGAATATAATTCACAATATTTTAAGCAGTATAGGCAAAACAAACAAACAAACAAAACAGGCAAGCATGTCTGCAGACTTGGTCTGAAGCCCCGGACAGATCGCTGCTTCGGTTAGGCTTGTCTGCAGAGAGCCAGCCTCGCCTTCCCACACGGCCGACGTCAAACGCCACGGCCACGTTAACATTCTGCACAGATGCCGATTTAGTAAGAGATACGAGGGACCGTTTGAACGGGTCCCCATCCACAAGATGCTATTCTCAGGAAGACGTTCTGATCTGTAAGAATCATTTTAAAATCTCGCTCGTAACCTCCTGTCTGGACGTCCCTTCCCGTTCGTTCTCTTCCGTCCCCTGAAACACCAGGCCCAACACGAAGGTTCTCGGTGCTCGGCAGAGAGCTGACTACCTCCGCCTCCCACGGCTGTTCACAAGACAGAGGCTCAGACAGCACCCTCGGCAACACAGGCGGCCAGGGTTACCCGGCTGAACTCCCTCCATGCTGGCTGAAAAATACTCCCGCCCTGCCCCCTTGTCAGCCAAATCATTATCAGAAGTGCTTTTGTGGGATCTATCCATTTCAGATCACATATGAACGCGAAGACAAACTCCAAGTGATGGGCTGTTGGCAGCAGCTACTGACGGGAGTCTGTTAGCCGCCCCGAAATTCAATGTTGGAGGGGGTTGTAATTTTCATTTTATGAGAATTATTAACAAATCAGGAATGGACATATTACCACATTTTTATCCTTGGGGATTTATATTTTATAACTTGTATGTTGAATTTCTAAGAGAAATGTAATCAAGGCGATTATGCTAAGTTCATGTTCTTTAAAGACAGTAATATTTTGAATTCTGTGTGACGTGTCTATCTCGAAGTCACATATTTCCTCTGCTCCTTTGAGGTCAGGGGTTAAGGCATCTGGGGGAGTTTGAAGTTTTAATATTCCTGATCTTGTAATTCCTGATCTTCGAAATTCCAATAGGAGAAGACGCTCTGTCTTCTGAAGAATCCTATGTTCCAGAAGGTAAAGACTTCGTCAGAGATGGCAACACTTAGCGATGGGGAGAACTGGAGAACAAGCCTTGGCATGAATCATCGCTGAGATTTTCAGATTTTCCATCAACTCTCACTAAAGTAAATTGATTTGAATGAAGGTTTTATAATACAAATTTTAGAACTGCATTTGGTCTGATGTTTTTTCTTAGGGCAATGGAGTCAATCTGTACCCATGTGGTTCACACAATAAGGTTACCTGTTTCCATTAGATCATTTCATTCCCAAATCCTGACCCTTATCAAGTCCACCTACACCTTATTTATAAATTTATAAAGATGTCATACTTGCTAATTTTTCAGCGGCTGCCTATATCAGCATTACTCTCCCCAAAACAGTTTTTTGGGAGCTGGAACGTGGCACCTCAGAGGTCTGCATCCTCTTTTCCTCTGAGGGAAGAGGCTGCGTGTTGGTCTACACTGACGTAAAAGTCCCTTCCCACCTCCTGTACCCTCCACATGTGTCTCCCGAGTCATCCACTTTTAACAGAATTCTTAATTTTCACTGCATGATGGGCTCCTACTCAGGGGGTTTGGGTTAGAGAAGAAACTTCAATTTTGCTCACGAAACAGTGACTAAACGTTTAAAATCAAATTGGACTGGAAAGCAATTCATTTCTTAAGGGCATGATTCGCTCAAGGCGATGAATGTTCTAAAATTCATGAAGAGAAGCCGTCAGTCTCTGTGGTAACTGGCATGTCAGGATGAACTGCCAAACAGTACATATGGTCACCGGAGTTCAGCAGATAATTCCTCTTTAAATCCAGGGCAGGAGAGTGACACACCTAACATGAGCTATTTCACAGTCACGCGGGCAGGATTGCCCCCTCCGGTCTAGAAGCTTTTGTTTACGTCCCGTCTTGTCTTCTCAGCCGGCCTCAGTCTCCTTCCTAAGCAGCAGAGAGGGACTTTCTGCAGACCCTTAGCAGGGGCCTTCACGAGACACTCCACCCATGTGGTTTCTGCACATCGCTTCTGGGACACACCGGAAGGGAATGTTTTTGCTGAATCTCGAGCAGTGTAGTGATAAAATACTTAAAGGGTAATAAATTCCAATGACTTGGGAAAAGTAAAGCAAATCGTTCACTTCTCTGGGCTTCGCGTCCTTGTGTACTGAGCGATGTGCTCGGACGAAGTGATCGGAAAGGCCCCTCCTCCCGCTCGTCCTCCCTCTCACGTCCTCCCGCTCGTCCATCTTCTCGGCGCCCCACGTGCCCGGTCCCCAGCACAGACGGGGGTGCCCTTGCCTTCAGGAGGAGACGGATGTGGACGGGAGCGCACCGTGCGGCGGCTCTGCACGGCGGGGCCGTGGCGCCTGAGCGGGCAGACGAGCTCGCCGCTTGGCGTCATTTGGGGGGGCTTCCCTGAGGAGGTGACATTTGCGCTCATCAGAAGCTGTAAGTTAGTCAGGCGGTTTTATAAGTTGCGACACCGACCCCAGCGAATGCTGACGGCACCGACGCGTGGCGCTCTGTGGCACATACGACTGTATGTGGAATAAATTAGAACCGAGTGATCAGATCGTTAGGGAACTTCACGTTGAAGCATCTTATCAATGAGACATACGCATGGCCTCTGACTCATTCAAAACAAA
Source organism: Eidolon dupreanum (assembly GCA_028627145.1). Lineage (NCBI taxonomy): Eukaryota > Metazoa > Chordata > Mammalia > Chiroptera > Pteropodidae > Eidolon > Eidolon dupreanum. Next base: position 129,788,103 of record CM053508.1, on the reverse strand, counting down.
TATTAGGTAAAGCTGACTTATTAATGTCATGTACACACTAAGTACACTTGACAATTACAAAAACTGCTCACATATAAAATGATAATTCTGAGAAGTAGATAATTTCCTCAAGATTATGAACTTTGATTAAAGTAGCCCCTAAACTTCACATGTGAAATTATAAATATATTTCTGTTGAAGTGGAAATAAGTACAATAGTGATTTAAACATGAAAGTTAAGTATATATTAAATGCATTAAAGCTTCTTTTCAGATAGCTACATGAAATAATTTAAGAAACTTAATGTTAACTCCAAAAGTACAACTTTAATGATATGGAAAGTAGACAGTTGTAATGCAAATAGCAAACCTTATAGTGACTAATAAGCCTTTAATTAACTTTCTTTTAACTGTCCTCTCTGCCTTGAAATAATAGAATGTAAAAGCAGAACAAGACTTGTAACAGTAGAATGCTATTTATAGGTCATGTTAAGAGTGTTCACTTTGACGGGAAGAGATCCTGTTTTAATGTCAAAGGGCCTTACTACATAAGAATCGGAACTCCATCTTCTAAAGCTGAAAAACTAACTAAAACACTGTACCAAAAATAAGAATGAAATGGCTTGCTAAGCCAGATTGGAAAATTCTACTGATGCTTTGTAGATTTATCATATGTTACTTACAGAATAATATTCAACAAGGCAGAATAATCCCATCCTAAAAGACATATGGAATTTCAAGGAACCCTGAATAGCCAAAACAATCCTGAAAAAGTACAAAGATGGAGGAATCACACTTCCTGATTTCAAAACCAACTACGAAGCTACGTTAGTCAAAACAGTGTAATACTAGCATGAAAAGAGACATCTAGATCAGTGGAATAAAATAGAGAGCCCAGAAATAAACCCTTGAACATGTATGGTCATAGGATTTTTGACATGAATGCCGACACCATTCACTGGGGAAATGACAAGTCTTTTCAACAAATGGTGCTGAGACAACTGAATATCCACAAGCAAGAGAACGAAGTTGGGCCCTTATCTAACACCACATACAAAAACGAACTCAGACCCAGAAGCATAAAACTCTTTTAAGAAAACACAGGGCAAAAGCTTCAGCACACGGGATCTGGCAATGAGACGTCAAAGGCACATGCGACAAAGGAAACAAACTGGATCTCGTGAAAATTTAAAAAATTGCATCAAAAGACAATATCGACAGAATACAAAGGTGTGTGTCTGCCAGAGCGATCGTCATGGTTGAAGTGATGGGAAAATACTACGTGTTTCTGAGTCGGCGGATGGCCTGCGATGCTCAAGAACCGACGTGAAGCCTCTGCCTCGGCCTGCTCTGCCCCGAGAGCTTTGTTCCGTAGTCTGTCGTGGCTCACGGGCACGGCTGATTCCACTGTGCAGTTTATTTCAGAAACGAAATTCTAACTTGCTTTAGGTAAAGACCACGGAAATGAAAAGGACACGTGGTCTTTGAGAGTTCCCACAGTGGAAGGGCGAACGCCCTGTTCCTCGCCAAAAGCCCTGGAATGCAGGTTCCTTCTCAAATCAGATGGAAAAAAGAAAAAAAAAGACCTCTTAATTTGTAAAAAGTCATCCCATTTGCTTTTAGCTCATTTTACCCCACATTTTAATTACTTTGTGTTTCTAAACATGGGTAGTAAAGGCGTTCTCAAATATTCTCGAAGCCCTAGCTCCCATGAAGGACGTTTAAGACCCCCAGTGCTACAAGCATGAAATGAGCTTGCCAGTCATTAAAAGCTGAATTTTCTTCCTCCTCCATGATTTCCATGACCCTTTAAAAAAACGTTAATGGAAAATCAGCCCTCTTGGTTTTAGGGAAAGAGTAGGAATGATGCAAGTAAATATTTCTTAGAGGTTTTGTTTTGCATGCCAATTTACAATGTGAAGAGCCCGTTATGACTATAATTTCTACTAAGAGAAATGTAAACATCTTAGCCAAAACATTTTTAAATGACTAAGGTTGCATGTTAATTTTATATTCTTCTTAACTGCACCAATGTAATAGTTTCAAGGTCTAGAACATTTAACGTTAATAGACTTTAAGCTCACAGTAAACTAACTATAATGGATAGAAATTGACTTGGTTCATCTTAAACATGACTAGATGATAGTTCAAACAATTTAAACTACTTATTGTACATTCATCATATTAGATGTTAAAAATATGACGAACTACACAATCATTTAAGTTTATTGGCGTAATTATGTGCTGCTTGGAGTGCCATAAACTGTCACTCAGATTAAAAAACATAGCAGGTCACACATTCTAATTCAGGTGAAGTGACAAGGCACACAAGCTTGATTTAAATGTCTATTTTACAATCTAAACCCATCGAAAGGTAACTAGTAACAGTTTAAACGTCAGCACGATTTTGTCAATTATTGATAAAGATTGAAAGAAATCTTTAGGTGATTAATAATCACCGTTTGGGGCATAGTAACATGTGGAAAACACTATATAACGGAAGTAAAACATGTAATTCTATTTTCATTATTATATTGTCAGTAAGAGCTGAGTATCCAAGGGAACCAGACACTGTTTAAAAATGAAGTTTCTATTCTAGAGTTCTATTAATTAAAAAGATATTCCATTTAAAAATGTCAAAAAAGCTGAGTTTCAAAAATCTCCTTCCATTCATTCAAAAAATGCAAGATTATGGCCTTGTGTTTATGGTCAGCAGTATTCAATCCCCGATATCAGGTAACAAGCATGTCTATATTCAGAAAGCCGGTGAGAAGAGATACCAGACACTTAATATAATTTGCTACTAAATGCTATCAGTCTGCTGGTAAAAGTCTGCCTAATGTTTTAGGTGTCCGATGACCCAATTTATGTCCACTCAGTTATCCAAAGACTATTTCATTACTTCCATCTACTTGATAGGAGCAGAAAACACTCAACTGTGCCTTTTTATCTCCTTAGGTACATGGGGGAAGGAGAAGGAAAGGGGTGAGGAAGAAGGTCCACATCTGCTTCTGCAGCTTCTCCCAGCAAATACGTTGCTAAAAGCAAAAGGGAACGGGAACGGCTGTCCGCGGCGGCTGAAATGTGTGTGCTGCTTTATTCTCCAAAGGGGCGGGAGAGAGAAAGGGGGAGGAGAGGGGAAGCAGTGACACAGGCCGCCTGACACGTCGGAATGAGGAGGGACACTTCACTTTCAAACTGTGACAAAATGAAGGAGCTACGAGATGGAACAAAAGAGGGTTTGACTTTAGAATGTGACACTGAGATCGGGGACAGCCGCCTAACTCGGTGATTGTGACGCATTTCTCTCGTAGTGGCTGCGTCTACCTAGGGTTAGGGTGTCTGAGTGCGAGAACAGAGAGAAGTGTGTCTGTGAGACAGCATCTGTGAGGACGTCACGGGGACGGTGAGAGAAGGGGAGACAAAGTATCAGCGTCAGCAGGGGCTGGAGGTCTCCATGAGGTCCTGAGTGTGGCAGAAAGGGCACTTGCACAGGAGGTGGGGGGACATCTGGCTAGTGACTTGGGGGACAGTACATTTTCTGGTACCCGCAACGCACATGGAGTGAACTATTTAACGTGGCTGAAGTGGGGAGGTCATGGTGCTGGGCTGCGTCTTCTCTCTGGACAAGGAAATCATCTACAATGACGGACGACGGCCCGGAAGGTGTCATGTCGCCAGCAAACTAGGAATCTGGTAAGCGTCAGCCATGAAAAACGAAAGACGCTGGGGAGCGAGGCGCTGAGCCCCAAAGGAGCAGTGTGCAAGCGTGTGGGGCAGGAATAAGTTTTCAGTGTAATTGGCCTCCTGAGGGACATCTGGTGCTGTCTGGAGACACTTCCGGTGTTGCCGTTGGTCCCTGGAGGGTAGAGGCCAGGGACACTGCTGAAATCCTATGACGTGCACGGCAGCTCCCATGACTTTGAAGGGTGGCGCTCCAGCTGTCAACCTGGCCACAGCCGAGAAAGCCCGAGGCGGAGGAGACAGCGGAAGCAGAGGCGCCGGGGACAAGCAGAGTTTAGCTCGGTGGCAGCGTTGGGTGCCAGCAGGGAACTCGGGGCCTGGCGCTGCGGGGGTGGCCAGGGCCGCATGTGTGCAGGCCACGGGGCTGGTGCCCAAGTCAGAGGACACGGAGCAAAACCCCGCACCAGGCCTTGTGCCGGGCGCCTCACAGGCGGCGGGGCCTCGCCGGTCACGCGTCTTGTCGCGGTCCCAGCACGGTAAGCGTGACTCCGCGCGCTCCGCGGTGCGCGGCGGGGACCGCACCTTCTGAGGCTCCGACCAGGAGCGACAGTGCTCTCGGCGTCGTCCCGCACACCCTCCCGCCGCGACAAACAGCACAGGCGTGAAAAGCTTCCGTCCCCTCTCGCTCCGCCGCCCGCCGGTGCAGAGGCGCCGACGACCCCGGGCGGCAGGCAGCTGCGGCGGGAGAAGGGACAAGGGCCCGGGTTCCCGCAAGGATCTAAACGTTCCCCGAAGACTCGAGGGCCGACCGTGCGGCTCCATCTGGGGAACGTTCGTGAAAGCCGAGACGTGGCCACTGACCTCCTTCTATCTTTTTAAGTCTTCCTCCTCGAGAAGGGTCACGAGCTCAAGCTTCTGACCCTGAACCTTCGCCGGCCGATTCTAGTCTGTTTCTGCCAGGTGGCGGCCACCTCCTCTAACGATGGGAAGCTGGCGACGCCTGAGGATGACCGGCAGCCTGTTTCTGAGAAGAAAACACGGACGAGACGCAGGCTGCCTTTTCCGTCCCTCTCCCTGAGAAAGACTAGACACCCAAAGAGGTCCCCGAGGTGACAGTCCACCCCAAATGAGTCAGAGGCTTTCTGACCCGGAAATATTTCGTCCACTGGCAGGCGTTCTGTTCAGAACGACAATCCGAGAAGGGTCACTTGTTCCTTCTCCAGGGCACCGCACGGAGCCCTGGAGCCACCGAAGCGCTCACGTGACTTGAGCGGCGCTCTCTCTGCAGGGACAGTGCTCAGAGCACGGACCAGAGAGAGGCCCAGCTGCCCAAGCCGCAGCGGGACGCATGGTCCAGATAGCGTCTCTGCCTGTCCCCGGCTTGGATCAGTGTCCCCTCTCTCCACAGAGCAAATCTGAAGGGCTAGGGCTATACCGACAAGATTGCAGAGAGGTGCCACCAAGGGGGAGGTAAATTCATCGGTACCGTCTATTGATAGATAATGAATTTGGTGAAAATGAGATAAAGGGTAAATGGAACAATACTATGAAGTGAACTTTAATGGAGAGCTACATTTTATTTTCCTTCTGCAGTAAGAAAATGCTTCGAGAGACAGGAGTTGCTGTGAGAACAAGTCTGGACCTCGCATTTGTCCCAGCTGCGTCGGCTGTCACAGGGACGCCCCGCATGTCACACGGCAGACGCTTACACAGTGCGTGCTCAGTACACTGTGGGCGCTCACGGTTCCCTCAGCATGTGAAGAATTTGTTTACCTCATATAATTTTCATCCAGCTGGGAAGTCAGTTACCTTTTTCTAGCATTTTCAGGGGCTGAAGGCCACACAGGACAGCTCGCCTTGTGCCTACTGATGTTAGTTAAGCAGCCTATCAGCGGGGCCATGTGGCCCTCTGCGTGCGTATGTGTGCTCCTATTGACAAGGGGGGCACACAGAGAATCAGATTCGGTGCTCCCCCAGACTTCCTGGGGAGAGGCTGGGGAAGGGGCGGGCACCCCTGGAGCAAGCGCAAGGTTGCTGCTCAGACTAACGTCTCTGTAAAGCGTCTCTCAGACGTGTTTTGGAATAAATACGTGTAAGTATCGGAGAAGTTGCAGAATGTTTTCAAAAAACACTTCCTGTCACTTCATCTCCCCGGTGCCCTGGTCTTATCAGAAAACACCAGATGACATCGGATGCACAACCGCAGCGTCTGGGAAACAAGCATCTTCATCTTTGCTGATAAAGATCAACTATGATTTACGACAGAATTCGAATCCGTTCATACTGAATGCATTTAGATGGGATTTATAAGGTAACCTACGATATCTTACGGGTTGAAATGGTTTAATTTGTATTTTTAGAAAAGTGGACAGAATTCTTCAAAAAAGTCTCCATTATTTTCTACATCTGCTTAGATAAAATTCTCACAGCCAAAGTTCCTAAGCTTTGTATAAAGTTCTGAAAAACCTCTTAAGGAATTCTGAAAGAAAACCCATTCAAAAGTATGTGTTTGAACTTTTACAAACAGACATTTTCATCAAGAGCTTCCTTTGCTGGCGTTAAAGCTTTGGCTGAAAGAGGCCTACCAATTAGGAACAGTTCGAGCGCTTCGAAATATGCCAGCTGGTCTCAGGTTCTGTTCCGCTGCAGAACTGTGAGGACCTGCTCATCAGAGCCCCATCAAGGCCCCACTGGGGACAGACGCTGGCCCAGGCACCAGAGAAGGACAGTGAAGAGCACGAAGACTCCTGCCCTCACAGGGTGTGAGTTCTACACCGAGGAGATACGATGCAATGAGAAATGTACCCTCTTTTAGCAAATGCTGTATCTGCCAGGCACAGCGCAAGGGCTTTGGAGGAAAAGCAAAGCCGAGCGAGGGCGAAGGGGAGTGTGCGGGAGCTGCCCCTGTGAACGCACGGCTGGCCTCTGCGAGGAATCCGACGACATTCGGGTGACAGTACGTAGGGAGTGAGTACGTTTGGGAAAATAACTTGGAGGAGAAGCAGCTTATTGACTCGAGCCCCGAGACCGCACCTTGCTTTGTGGGGTCTGAGGGACAAGGTCAGTGTGGCCGGCGAGCCAGAGCGCGAGGGCCCGGGGGCCGTGTGACGAGACTCGGCTGGGTCTCCAGATGAAATGCAGAAGCCACTGGAGAACTCGGAGAAGAGTGACGTGACCTGGTTTACACTGTTAACGGACTGCAGCAGCTCGCGTGTGGAAAACCAGCGCAGGGGACAGGGGCGGAAGCCGGCGACCGTGGTCAGAGCAGGTGTGGTGAGAGACGGTGACGGTGCAGGGG
>CM053508.1:129729749-129780643 GCA_028627145.1 Eidolon dupreanum | reverse complement strand
TCATATATCCATACAGCGAAGATATCATTCAGCCTTAAAGGACTGGAGCACTGATCCACGGCACGATACAGACTAAGCTTTCAAACATGATGCGAGAGGTCACACCCTGCACGACGTCATATGTGTGAACTGCCATCACAGGTAAACCCACAGAGACAGAAGGCAGGTAACTGGGGTGGGGGGAGCGATGGCTTCCTGGCACGAGGTTTCCGTGTGGAATGATGAACAGCTATTGGAATAGGTGATGGCTACATTACACTGTCAATGTACTAAGTACCTCTAAATTAGACACTTAATAATGGATAAATATTATGTATGTGAATTTTATCTCATGAGAAAAACCAACAATATGAAGTTCTTATACATCTCTCATCCAGTTCCCTTTAACGTGAACATCTCAAATGACCACAGTCCAACGATTAAAACCAGGATGGTCACAGTGGTAGACTACTATAAACTACCGAAGGGAGGGGCTAACTGAGGCCGCCCCCACAAGCCCTCGGCAGGAGAGAGCCCTCCAGGGTCGAAGGCATCCCATCCATCAAGGCCCCACCCAGGCCAGCCCCCAGCAGAAGGCCTCTGCTCTGCTCTGTTTTCCTGTAACACTTTTCTCTACTAACAGCACTTGGGTTTGCATTCCAATCACTTGAGGAACTATCTCCTCAGAGACTAAGTTCCTCTAGACGCCCGGATTATAGGTGTTTGTATCCACGAAGCCTAACCAGGACCTGGCCCCCAAATCTTGGCTGACCTGAGTCACAGTCCTAAGTAGCCTCTCCTGTTCTTCTCTACTTCTAGTTAGAATTTGCTATTTTTTCCCCCATAGTACTACGTTCTAGTCCATATGGAAGGAGAGACGTGTCATCTCTGAAGAGCAATTTAAGGCTAATTAAGTCCAACTTAATTGTCTGCACAGCATCCAACTGACTGGGTAGCAAACAAGGTTTATTTGTGAATTTAGTTTTGACATGTTTTGAAAATGGGGAGAAACAATTCACTAATTTGTTCTTGGCAGGTAGAATCTGGGAAAAAGGATAAGCATTTGCCAGAAGAAAATTTTCTCTATACAGAGGGTCTTGCCTTCTACAAATAGTAACTTCTTCCTAAGAACCTTCCTTTATTCTCTTTTTCCCACAATCTGGGCCTCATCCGTACCCTAAACAAGACAGTAAAGATAAAACCAAGCAGTATTCATGTAACCTAATTTTATTATTTTAACCAAAACCCCATAATAGATGGTTATGGTAAGAAAATATTAAAATAAATTGAAAAACTGTATTTAGCATTTGTTGTAAGGTAATTCATGCTACACAAGGTTAGAAATGCTTAAAATAATTCCACTTAGGTTCGATTTAATAATTACTGGTTCACTTTTGAAGATAGTCCATTTATTCATTGTTCTTTAAATTCTAAGCACTAAAGTATTCTAACTTACTAATAAAATAATCGGACTCAGGCTAGAGATTCTATGACAAGTTTAACCCAAAGTCACTGCAGAAGAGTTTCCTAATATTCTCAACACATTTGTAATTATAGGCCAAAAGTGAGTTAAAAACCACAAGTTTTTACAGAGTTGGGCTCCATGAGGTGAATCATGTGGCTGCCTTCAATTTCTACAGGAAAAGTTACTGGTTTTGTTCCCTGTAGAATTTTTTTTACAGATTTGCTCTGAAATAAGTTATAACTAGAATTTTGGAAAACCTCGAATAACTTGTGATATTTTGCTGCAGGAATTATTTGACAAAAATAAACATTTCAAAAGAAGAACCCAGAACAGTGATAAAATGAAAGTCATAGAGACAGACTATGGGCCAAGTTCAGCACAAAGATGTGTTTTATGTGACCCATAAATTGTTCGAAATTTTTTGAATTCACTGGTAAAACTTAAATAGAAATAGAAAATCAGTTTTCACATAAAAATCTGGATTTCCAGCTTCTCTGGAAATATCCGAAGGCCTGGCAAGCAACTGGGCCTCTTCACACAGAGCGTGTGTCCGGACACAGCTAAGTCCCCACCTCCCGCAGCGGCTGCTCTGGCTTTGGTTCCTCTCTTGGCCCCTTCAGACAGGTGGCTTTGCAACTGCTAACGAAACATTAACTGTGATCTCGCTTTCTTGAATATTTCAAATCGGTGTTCAAGTTCATCACAGCACTCTGTCATGCTTGTTGCTCATACTCTGACATTACACGTGAACATCTCTTAAAAGGCATTTATGTTTTACGAGCAGAGTTTATCTATTATCTATTATCTATCACAGGTGGGACTGGGGAGGGGAAGGGCTGTTGTTTCTTTCTGTACTGCATTTTAAGATGGTTGAGAATTGACTATAAATATGTATGCATATATATATGTATATATACACACACATGTACACATACACATATATATACACACATACATATATGTATATAGTTGTCTATCTAAATTAGACTGTTTAAAATTTTATAGTTCAAAATAAAATCCATTTCTCCTTCTACCTTTAACGCTGCTCTTTGCACACATCAGTTTTTCAAGAAGCAGATACTATATTTTTCAAGCAACTATACTCACAAAAGCTATAATCTTCTCATACACATGCTCAATTCCATTTGAAGGCCAAGGCCACAAATACAAAGTGCTCTGATTACAAAGAAAGAAACAACAGAGATGAAAGAGTGGGCAGTTAGTTCTGAGCCATGTTGAGTCTGTTCGCTGACATTTCTTGACCTCTGTGGAAAATTCCAGTTATTAGTTTCCCCCCACAGGAAACATAATTATGTCAAGGTGTTCTAATTTGTGGGCATCACCCTTAATCTCAAAGAACAGCATTTATCAAAGAATAAATTTAAATCTAATTAATGTCAACTGCAGCTTTTGGTTGCCTACGGCAACTGCTCTCTCAGATGACTGCTAATCCACCCACTTTTCAGTGATCTGCCTATACTGAATTGCCATTATTTAAGTTATCCAGGTGAAGGCAGCTACTAGGAGAGGGATCTAGCGTGCTTCTTCAAGCTGCCTGGTTCTTTAGTCCAGTGGTCTTCAAGTATCTGCGCTCAGAGAGGCTCGAAAAGAATTTTGAAAAACTATGTATCCCTTAACAGAGTTAAGTCCATTTCTAACACTATAATCTGTTTTCATCATATTAAATAGCTACAAAATAGGTAATCTTCAGATCTTTTAGAATTATGAGATTTTAAGATAAAATGATTACTTTAATGATGAAACCAGTGGAATATAAATAGCATATTGAGTTGTTACGAGGTACCATCATCCACACATACACAAAACGCATGAACAAGCTCTTCTTTAATTGTACCTCTCCCCTTTATCCTTGAACTTGTATTTCTATTTAATTTTCTTACAGAACATTATGATATGAAATATTTTTTATAGCGGAAGTCTTTAGTGATTACTCTAGCATATGTCTCTGAAGAACTGTTTGTCCATAAATTGTAAATAAATTAAAATTGGTATTTAATTGGTTTTATGTAGCCAAGCATTTAAAAAACCTCTGAGGTTATTTTAAATACTAGTGTACAACTGATAATAACACACATTATATAGTTTGATAACTTATTAAACTAGAGGTAAAATTTTACTGGAAATGCATATTTTGAACAGATGAATAGAGCTTTAAAATATATTACTTTATTCATCCTTATGATATTGCTAGGATGAAACAGGATTCAACAGTCTCTTCTGACTCATCTTTATAGATATAAATGCTAAGAAATCTTCTTAATATATTTTTATTGCAAGCTCCCTGGAAATATATTATGAAATTATTCTTAATTTTTTCAGGTATGATAAATATTCTATGATTATAAATATATATTTTTAAAACCCTTATTTTTCAGAGATATATACTGGAATATCTGTAGATTAAAAATATCTGGGGGGGGGGAGGCTAGAAGAGAGAGAAATGAGGGAAAAGGTGTGAATGAAATAAGACTGGTCAAGAGCTGATCACTATAGCTAGATAACAGGTGCATTATATACAAATTTACTGTTCCATTCTCTTCACCTTTGCATGCTGAAAATTTTCCATAATAAAAGTAACAAGAAAAATTTAGAGCTGCTGATTTCGCTCATTCAATTTATGGAAAATGTCTGCCATATGATCCAATTTGCAAAGGTAGTCCTCACTGTCAAACCAATCTCCAAATGAAAGCTATTTTCTGTCAGAAAGAGTATGACCTCATTTTTTCAATTCAAATTGAATATTAATATGTGTTTCAAGGAACAGTATAAAAACTGTAGAGAAAAGTACAGAATATATATATTGCAGGGCAGATTACTAAAAGCAGTTAAGATTAAAATAATGAAATTCCAATAAAATTGATTTATCTATTTTTATAAAATAGGTTATAAAAACAGGGTAGTAAAGCGACATGCTGTTTATTATTGGTGAACTTCTAGCAATGCAATGTGATACAGCTAAAATAACTTATAACATACGTATGATAAAAGACATTATAGTCCTTCAGTAAATGTGCATAAATATTGGAATCTGAGATCTGGTTTTTGATGTATTTAGGTAAAAACTGAGTATAAAAGGGAGAAATAATACCATTTCTTTCTTATTTCTTTAGATATAACAAATTTTTCTGAAGTCTTTAATATACAGGAAAGGCATATAGTGCAAAAAAATTATCTGGCTCAGGAGCCAGCATGTAAACTTATTTTCTATTAATAGAATGAAAATAGTAAATATTTCATAAGAAAAAATAAGATGCTTGATTTTAAATGGAATTATGTCGATATGATTTGATAAAACAGGTTTCAGCTACATTACAGAAAAATGCATACAAAATAGGAAAGAAAGGAGGTAGACGTTTAATCCCTGGGTCTGGCAGGCCTACAGAACATTCCAGACACACTTGCAACAATCACTGTCATGGCCCAAAACCACAGGGGCATGAAATGTCCCTCCCCATTAATGATGCGGCCTCGGGAGAGAGCTAAGAAGGGCTGAAAGGCCCTTCGTGGAATGCAGTGTTTCTTATGGACGCCCTTGGCTTTGTTCTCCCGGGGTCCCTCTCGACAGTAAGAGTCTTCAACAATAGTCAGGGGACAGAAGAGGCAGAGTCACGGAGATAAAAACTGCCGTTGCTCCGCACACGCACCGCCAGCGCCTCCGAAGTCGGGGTAGTGCAGTGTGGACCCGGGCGGGGGCTTGTCCTGCAGACGAGCTGCATCTCAGCGGGGAGGTACTCAGAAGTCTGTCCTTTAGGAGAGCTGCGCTTGGCCCCGGGGTGCTTGCCGCCTGGGAGATGCAGCATCACTGATCTTGGGGAAGGGGCAGGGCCCCGGCTCTCCGTGACAGGAGGCCGCAGGGCGCACAGGTGTGTTCGCAGGCGTCACCTTCAGGGTGGGGAGGGAGCCTCAGCACCCGAGGGCGCTGCGTGTCTCCGCGTGCAGCCAGCCCGTGCCGCCCCGCAGCGCCCCGAGACGGCCGCGCCGGCCGATTGGCAGCTCGCGGCTCTCCTGTGATTCCACTGCGCCGCGCCCACGCCGGCAGGTGGCGTCCTCGGGCCGCTCGTCCCCTGCTGTCCTTTGCTGTCCTCTGCCTGGCAGGGTGCGGTGGCCGGGCGTGGGCCCTGGGGCCACACGGTAGGCTGTCCCCTGGGCTGAGGGTCCACATTGGCCTGGGCGGACACCGCCAGAGGCCTGCGGCTGCGCGGACGCGAAGGCAGAACGGGCCCGAAGGCAGAATGTGCCCGCCGCGGCCCGGGTCACCCCGTGGGCCCCGAGCCGTCTGCGTGGGGACGCGCGGCGGCTGAGGCCAGCGCCCTTTGGAAGGGCTCGCTTAGGATGCTCTCTCGTCTGGCGTCTCCCGATGACGCGGACACCCGCGCGGGGCGCACGGGAGCTGGAGGCGGCCCGGGGACTGTCACCCTGGCTTCGCTCACCCCAGGGGCTCCGCCCCGGCTCGGAGGGGTGCGGTGGGCCTGGCACGCCTTAGGGGCTCTCGGAAGTAACGCCTCATGTTTAACAGGGAAAAAGGAGATTTCTTTCCGCCATGTCCTTGTCCCGAAGGCTGAGCGACAGTGACAGCGCCCCTAAGAGGAGCGCCCCGCGCGCTGGCTCGGCGGGCGGGAGAGACACGCGCCCCCGCGGCCGAACCCGCACCGCTACGCGGGGCAGACCGGGCTGGACCGGGCCTCCAGGTTGTTAAAAGTCAAGTTCACGGGGGCGTTTTCGACACAGTATCTTTAAAAAATTGCAACAGGAACCTAATGAAAGAGGACTTAACCTGTATTTTCGGAAATTCTAAACTGTTCTGATGCATTTTACTCTAAACTGAAACGGTAACACAGACTAATCTTACTCGAAGTCTGGGCTATACACTGCCTGCTTGATTTTCTTTTTCCAATTTTTTTTTCCACTGTGCTAAAATATATATAACATAACATTTACCATCTTAACCATTTTTAAGTGTACAGTTCAGTGGTATTCTAGCTTGTTTTAAAATGGGCTTTTTCAATACAAATCCAAATAGTAATGAAATAAAACAAAATGATTTCTCCTCAAAGAAAAATATGATACATGCTAAGAGAAATATGCTGAATCAAGACACTTAAATATCGATATTCATGATAAAATGCTACTATACAATTTCTTTGCACAGAAACTATAAAACTGTGCTTTTCTCAAGAAGATATCTTTCTGAATGATTACTTCAAAAACTACACATAAAAATTATAAGATTTAACTAAAAGCAAAGTGAATAAATTTTGAGAATAAATTCTTAAATCACTTAGAAACAAACAAAAGTTCATTTACATACAACACTGCCAACCAGAACCTAAAACTAGGCTGTATGATGGATAAATCACCAGGGACTCATCAATCATTTAACTGATCATCCAACAGCTTCCGCGGGGGACTCCAGGAAATAAAAATATGGATGCTTAAGTAACACACCACTTGAAATAACCACACCATATACAATTCTAAGTCATTTATTCTAACTTTTCACTATTTCTGTGGCTTAATTTTGAAAAAAAAAATTATGTGAAAAACAATGGGAGAATAAATTATTTTCCAATAACAAAATTTCTTTAGGAAGAAATCAAAGTTAAAAAACTGATGCAGTGTTTCTATGGAAATACCGCTAAAAAAGTTATCTCTCAAGTTCTAATAGATTCTTTTCAACAGCAGTGTTCAAAGTATAAATGGTGTATAAGGGGAGTTGGGGAGGGGGCTGCTCAGGGAATTCTAAGAAAATCTGAATCATCTCAAAGCCACCGTTTTTGGTTAAGATTATGAATACTAATGCTGCTACAAAGTTAAAAGCTGCCTTGAGGATTTTTGGTTTCTTTTGTGTTATAACCTCAACATAATTTTTATATTCTTTCTGAATCATAGAGTTAAGTGACACAATATCATATTATTATTCCATTAAGATAAATATCTGCAATATTTTCTGAAATGCATCAGTAAACAAACAAAATCAGCAATATAAATGAAGAGTGCTTTAATAAATCAGTTGTGGGGTATGATGTGAGGAAAGATGAAAGGTTACATGGAAAAACAGGGATTTATTCCTCTGGACTGAGAGCAGCTAACTATAAATAAAAAATAGCAGATTTTTTTTTTTTTTATTATAGAGGAAAAAAATGCACCCACATAACAGTTAAAAATGGCTGCTTTCAATGCCATTAAAATTCCATTCTGAGCTTTCGGGCCATCACTTGTGGAGTAATCAGAGTACGTATGGTGAGGTATTTACCTGTCGCACACCTACAGTAGCATCCCCTAGTATACAACCTGGCCCCGACGCAGAGTGTGTCTGTCCTCAGCACAGGAGTCACAGAAAATGTGAACCGACCAAAATTACATTTGGCTTTGATGAAATTTACAGGTACAGGTTACTTGAGTACTAAAAACAATACTCTGAATGCTTAAGCAGCATCAGCTTCCAATACCTTTTTACAGGAAACGCTCATCAGCGGCGACCTCCCAGCCTACAGGAACAGGTCTAACCCTTAATAACAAGGTGCTACTTCTAAGGCACATGCCACATTATTACTTTATTTCAAGCCATTATAAACCGAGGTGAGGCGCACACTGAAGTCTGCCTTTGACCATTTAATACACCGCAATTATCTCCTGCTCCGCGGGAG
The DNA here is from genome assembly GCA_028627145.1 of Eidolon dupreanum. Taxonomy (NCBI): domain Eukaryota; kingdom Metazoa; phylum Chordata; class Mammalia; order Chiroptera; family Pteropodidae; genus Eidolon; species Eidolon dupreanum. Next base: position 129,772,531 of record CM053508.1, on the reverse strand, counting down.
ACCTGGCACCCTTCCTGTCCCTGTCGGTACCCCACTGTACCCCTTACGAGGGCGTCTTCTGCCTGTGACCACTGGCTGCTGAGACTGACCGCTGCGCCGGCCCTGCAGCCAAACAGCCACGCCGGCCTGACCCATGGGCGAGCACCTATCCCCATGCGTGAGCTGGCCCAGGGACAGCCAGGGGCTTTCCAGCACGGTCCCACGGGGCATTTAGCGCTCTCAGGCCGGGTAGATTTCTCGATAAGTAAGATGGGGACGCCAAACGGAGGCTGGGTGAACGGTCCAAAATGTCCATGCTGCTGGTTTTTTCCCTTCTGCACCTACGCACCTGTCTGTGAGTATAACATCAACATGTCTGAGCACATTTTCGTTTTAGGAATACATTGATGCTTGCTCCCGTGGGGGCACACTCAGCTTTCCGGGGTCTGAATCATGGCATTGCTGGCTACAGTCACCCTAACAAGGCTTCTGCCAATTTACATATCTCCATTAACTTAGCATCAGGACAAGTCTTGGATAAAAACTTGTTACCATATAGTTAGCTATTGTTTAATCCATAACTGAAGTTTAAATAAAAAATATCATCAAATACCAGAGTATTACTCCAGTATACTGAAGTATACCAGAGTATAATGCATAAAAAAGCGAACACGTCTTTAGACAGAGTAAGTTATAAAAGCTAGTTTTTCAAGCGTCATCACAAGAAATAAACCTAATACAGAACTCAGAACAATAAACTATGACACTATCACATGATACTCTAAATAGTTTTCTTACAGATTAAGTAGAAAACCCACAAAGATATTAGAAATTTTACTTTTTGAGTTATCAACGATAGCTGTTTCACAGGTTACAATTTCTAAAGGTCAAACTGTATCATATTAGAGATATCCAGGTATTTCTCTGACTAAAATGGAGATTACCAGGAAACAAACCAGGCCGGAAGTCAACATGACATTCTCAATCACAGGTCTGTCTCTGAGGATGAGGACAGGACCCGGCTTCCTGAGTGGTCCCCGCCCAAGGCAAAGGAGCCCAGCTTGCCCTGGGAGGAGTGGCCTGTACATCCCACCCCCACGCACACTCAGCTCCTCCTGCACAAGGCAAAGCAGGGTCTCCATTGCCTTGGTCTCTAAGGCAGGGTTCTCTTCCCGATATTCTTCTAAGTTTGGGGAAAAACAGGTTTCTCACTCAGGATGCACAATAAGTCTTTCAAAAGTCACTATGCATAACATCAAAAACACCCATATTCTTTATTGAACATCTTCAGAAAGTGATAGGAAATATGAATTTCTCCTCATAATACTTTAAATTTTGACAACTTACTTGCTTGTGTGCCTACAAATCACATTTCAAAAACTAATCATAAAAATACACGACTTTTCCAAATCGCAAGAGATAAATTCATTAGTTTCCAAGTACCCGGAGAAGACAAAATGGCAAAGATGCCTGTATGCACTTGTTGGAAATTCAAAAAAGTAAATAAATGTGTTCTGTATTCTTGAACTAAATTTTTGCCTTATCAGATACAAAAGAAATTAACCAAGTTGCAGGCATCGTGAAAAGTGTCTTGCTATCATGAATTCTTGTTAGGAGGCCAGTTCTATTCTAAGTCTGGAAGAATTAAAACGGAGGAGGTCTTTGAATTGCAAGATTCCAGGTGGTTTATATCTTAAGAATGAAGGGCATGCTTGGATAGAATAGTGAGAGTCCTAGCACACATGCTGGTCAAGGATAAAGCATACGGAAAAGTTTCCAGAGCTCAGAGAAGGAATATTTACATTTACAGGCAATTAGCAATCGCTTATGAACAAATAAAAGTAAAAAGGAACAAGGCTTATCATCAAGTCTGGGAGCTGACACAGCTAAGGTGGAGAATCCAATCAGGTCTGTGCTATTCATCTTATTTAAATTAAATTTTTCCATTCTAAAGACACGTAATAAACCAATATTTAAACAAGGACCTGTGAAGTCTGCAACTCTAATCTCCAGAGGGATAGATTCTGGCCCTCTGCAGAAAGCAGCTGTGATCCAAACTGTTTGGGAGAGCTTGTAAGTTGACCAAATGCCTGTTGAAAACCCTTTTAAGAACAAGGATTTGCAACGAGCTGGTTCTTCCCCAGCGGTTGGAGCAATCAGTGCACACAGACATAGTCCCCGCAGCAGTGACAGCAGAATAATTACATGGTTCCGACCACGTTTACTCACCCTCCTAATAGTATCTGTGGCTGGCTGGATTCATTTGTGATACCGAATACATCAGGAATCAAATCGCCGTTGAAGCTGAAAAGAAAACATTACAAACATTAAGCAACTCTTTTATTAAATTCTCTAACTTAGCTTGTCAGTATCTGCTGTTGTCAACGAAACGTCAGCAGAAGTGACATGGGTCACCTCTGGGCCCAAATGTTTAAGTTCTGCAAGGGGGCCCTCCAGCCCTCTTTCAGCTTGCTGCGGCAAAGGCAAGAACGCGTGTTTCAGATGATTCGGCCCCCCAGAGGACGAAGCCTCTGACAGCCTGACTCACAGAGGGCCGGTGTGGGGCACAGCCCGTAACTGACCCACACGGACATGGAGCGGGAGCAAGAAATAAACTTTGGATGTCAAACTTGGGAGTTGTCGGTAACCTCCGCATGATCTAGCCTGCCCCTGAATGATAACGAGACAGCGCTCATTTCAGAATCAGGATCCAACTTGTTCAGTTAGGTGGATTTAGGAGAAATAACCCACAGAAGTAATCCCTAGCTGGTATAAAAATTCAAAGTGGCCACTGAATACTGCAACAATGAAAAAACATACAACTGTGAAAGAAATCAAGCAAGTGACTTTAAGATTAATCCATGGATTGACAGTTTAAACTTCCAATGGCCACTGATCTATTCATATTATGACGGATTTTAATAATTGCAGGAAAGGCAGCTTTGGACAAGAATGTGGCCCATACATTGATTGCTTTAGTCTCCAAAATGATCTCTACCATATCATCAAAAATCCTGAACTCTGGATTAAATTTATCCTGGTAGGAGTCTATTTTGAGGAAACAAATGAACACTAAGTGCTATAAAAATGGCCCAAAGTTTCTCTTTAATATAGAATCTTTCTACATAACTGGAGGAAACCCTGTATTCTTGGTATCTGCCAATCAAGCACTAACAGTTTGATCCAACAACAATTAAGTTATCTGAATTCTTTGAGTAATGACATGGCTAGAATCGATACAGATCCGTAATAGACACATTCAAAGCTACTGAACAAAAACAAATCACAAATCTCTCTCTCTTTCCAAAATACTGAATTTCATTTTTTCTTTCATACATCATGGCAAATAAATATCATATAATCTGGAGTACAGGCTCCTATCAGCTTTAAAGGGAGGGTGAATTTCGTGTCAATACTACTAAGCAAAGTGGTTTCTTACGGGAAGTTTCACTTTACGTTCGTAAGTTTAAGATCAAAGGGAAGTGAGCAGATACTTACTCCATAATTAGTGGTTCATCCTGAAAAGTCCTATTGAGCATGGTCATATTGTTAGGATCTGTGAAGAAAAGAAATCTATAAATTAGCAAGTATTTTATATTACTTTTGCTATGCACACTAAGAGAAAAATATCCTTTTAATCTTTTCAAGATTCATCTCTAATTAATTCCAACTCTAATTAACGAGACACTACAAATCCAACTTAAATGGACATGAAGTTTGTGAAGACAAAGTATTGGGAGAATTCATTCTCCAGTAAAGACCAGCACTACATAACTTCCATTTGAGGCTTCAATGTAAAAATCACTCAGGTGAGTCTTCCTTATATACAATTTGGCACCAGACAGCTGACCATAAAGGTTTCAGGGCAGAGAGGCCAATATACGTGAAATTACTGGACTTGTTTGCACACAAGCAGAAGTTCCTTCCTCAGATGCTCACTGAGCAAATCGCAAGGACTCAGGTTGCTGTCAGTATTCCCAAATGTCACAGAAAACACAGCTATACCCCCTTCCGTCCCCACCCTGAAATCTGGCCCCTAAAACAAAGTTGTCCTTTTAGGTATAATCCACTGGCTTTTCAGATAAGCCTTGGGGGTTCGTGAGTGGATATGGTAGACTGAGACTCAATCTCTACTCCACCCTTGTGCTTTCCTGTACTGGGGAAGACTATGAAAGAAAAATGGCCTCAAATACCCTTCCACCCGCGATTCTGAATGAAACGCAGTGGAGAAGCTGGGCTTCTGCCTCGTCTGCCTCGGCATCTGGTCGCTGCACTTGGGGTGAGAGGCAGGGTGCAGGGCACCCAGTCTGCTGGCGAGAATCATGGCAGCTGCAGTGGCATTCTGGCTGTGGCCACTTCCTGACAGTAACAAGGCAGTGGCTTCCTTGAAGGCTTTGGGAATTGTTCCAGAAAGTTCCACCTAGGGTCTGTTCTTCAGCTGTCCCAATAATTTGGCAAGCCATTGAAACCCTTTGATAAACCTCGCTCTTCCTTGAGCGAGCCACAGTGGATTTTGTTCTCTGGAATTGACCCCAGACTGGTCTGGGTTGAAAATGAAAAATCAGAAAATGGACTTTCAGAAAAGCTTTTTAAAGACCGTTACGGACACTCAAGGACTGCATTTCTGAAATGAAACCAGAGCAATACTTTTTGCAGTCACATCAGAATACAGGCACATTTTCCATTAATATCCAGTGGTAATGATGAAAAAGTCCTAAAAAATATTCACCTAATGTTTGGTTTTGTCCCCAGAAGATAACAGCTCCTAATTCGCCACTGGCATGATTTTGGGGAAGGTAGGTCAGAAGAACGTCCATTTGTGAATCCCCATCATAATCCCCAGGGACTACACTTGTGATCAATGCACTGTGATTCCTAAAAGAAACAAGCATTTTAAGACACCCAGTTGAGTTAATGACAGACAAGGACACCTTTATATTTGCACCATCTGAAAATATTTTCAATGCAAAATTTAAAATTTCACAAAATCTTATCAGCCTTCATGTATGTAGGCCTCTTTGATCTACAGAAGAATTCAGGATGAATGTACAGTAGTCTTAAGAAACAAGACAAATCTGAAATTTATGAAGAGAAAGCCAGTTTTATGCTCAAGCATCGGCTGATGTCGCCCTTTTACTTGGTCCTCTCGTCAAGGACGCCAAGACATTTGGATGGTGTTTATGACAAATGGAGGCTCATCATCAATGTTAAAGCGGCGAGGCGTATCGCTGTCATTTTATCAGTTAAGAGATGTTATTATAAGATATTTAATTTTGGATTTTAATGCAGGTTTGAAACATACAGTGAAAACAAAATAATCATTTTATTCCTGAAAACTATTCAAGATTCACAGTGGAAAAGAAGTTTCTTTTACTAAAGCTGGCAATACACCACCTAAATAGACATACCTAATTTTTTATTTTTAAAAATAATTCTAAAATTATTTCTATTAACTTTCAAAACTTAAAACATTCTCAAGTCTCGCCATAATGTGTTTGAGTGACCCAACCAAAAAATATGTCTTAAATTCAATTTATAGTTAATCCTACTTGGAGCAAATAGCAAGAAAGCAAGTTTGCAAAGAGACTATAGGTAATTATTTTCTAAATAGCAACAAGGACCTAAACACACACACACAGAGGTTTTATTTAAAGTGAAAATGAAGACAATACTGAAAAGGTGTAAAGAAAAATATAATTACAGCTTTATTATAATACATCTACTTTGTCCTGGATATTACGCCAAGTGCTTTAATGGCTATTATCTGATAATTTAATCTTCATTATCTGAAACAGGTATTATTCTCATTGAACAGATTAAGACACAGATGATTTGAGGGATTAGGTTGCTTCTGGTGTTAAACAGCTAAATAGAATAGCTGGAATTCAAATTGTGTTGGCACCTAATATTGATTCTCATTACAATAAAATATTCTTGGTAATGCCAGTTTTCTCAAAGAATCCAATAATACTTTAACCTTTTCATGAAAAATACCTGTCTTTAAAAATGATGATACAGCAACCACACGTGAACCTAAGGCGTACACCTCTGTACGTGTTTGTATGTGAATCTGCAGTACTGCACATGCTCGGCAGTAACACCTGTTCATCCTTTAGTAGCAAAAAGTACCCTGAAATTGACAGGAATATATCACAACGGATTAGATGGAAATTTAGACACAGAGATCACGAATGGACACAGCATATGGAGGGATGCTATAACTGACTTAGCCGGTCAGGAAACTCTTAAGTGCCTGGAGAAAAAGGCTCCAACAGTAAAGCTTTTTGCCCTGAAGAAACCCTGAGAGGCTCAGAATTTGAAGTCATCAGAAATAGCAGAAGACAAGAGTGAGGTATGAGGCTGTGAACAGGTTTAACTGCAAGTCTGTATCGCGAGTGACAGCCCTTCTTCCTTCTCGCTGAGCAAGGCAAAAACTGAGCAGTCTATTTCTGGGAAGTTTCAGGCAGCAGAGATTTAAGTTACAGAAGTTAGGTAAGGTTTTGGCCTTAAGTTAAAGACGGAGTTAGCGGACAGTCTATAAGAGGATGAGTTTGACACCTTGCCCCGAGCTCTGCGCTAGTCCCTGGATGCCAGCCAGCCAGGATCGCAGCTCAGGGCAAGAGCTCATGCAGAGAGTTTCCAAATGAGCTCCTCAGTGCCTTACTCTTAGGTAGAAATAGACACCACTCCTCCCCCCCTTCTAAAGAAAGCATGTTTGTAAAGAGAGTCAAACAAACAGCAATAAGAAATCAGAAGAAACAGAAAACAGAGGGAAAAGAGAACTTCAAAATTATACTGGAAGACATGAGAGAAGAATGTCCATCAAAACGAACAAAAATAACAGCATGCTAAGACAAAAGAACAATGAGAGCAAAGGAAAAAAACTTGGAGTTAATAAAATACGACAGCTAACATAAAAAATTCAATAGAAGGATTAAGATAAAATTGAGAAAATAAAACAAAATGACAAAAACACGGATATAGTAAAGGAATACAAGATGGACCCAGGGAGTCCAATAATCAACTGACCAGAATCCCTGAAAGAGGAAACAAACAAATTATCAAAGAAATAACATAAGAACATTTTAAAAAGCCCCCAGCGACAGAAGCGTCCAGCTCAAAGGGCCCGACTAATGTGATAAGTGGACAACTGTCTACACCGAGGCACGTCATCATGAATTTCACAGCAAAAGGATAAAGGGACCTTAATAACTTCCGAAATGAAAAATAAAACAAGTCACATTTGAAGGATGAGGAGCAAGAATAACACTGGGTTTTAAAACAGCAACCAATGAGGCTAGCAGACGATGGGCTAATGCAAGAACTAAGAGTGAGCAGAAAAGTCGTTGGACTGACACACGCCTTTCTCAGGAATTTCCTGAAGGATGCACTCCAGTGAAGCATTTCAGATGCCAAGAGACAGGGACCCAGCAAAAAACAGCAAAGGGCAAGTCCCCGAACAGAAACTGCAGGAGGCCTAGGGAATGACTCAGGGTGGGTGGGGGACACAGGACTCAATGGGGAAAACAAAAATGCGCAACAGGTATACGGAAGGTGTGAGGGAACACCTGCAAAGGAGTTAAGGCTATGGATGCACAGAAAACTACGCCATTTACTTTGTATAAAGCGATCATTCAATCCTGGAGGGAAAACCCTACAGACCGGAAATACTGCAGACTGCCTGGACTGACGGACACAGCATCCGCGTGGTCGCAACGTGACGAGAATGGCTGATTTAACTAAAGATATGATTGAACGATACTGAAATGATGGAGATTACTTAAAGATGGTAAATCCTTACCTATGCTAAGAAAAAATCCAAGAGATGAAGATAACTCAATTACCTTGAAAAATATATTTTAAAATATGGAACTAAACAGCAGAAGAAACAGTTAAAAGTTTTAAAAGTGACTGTATCTGACAGAGGAACAGGGGAATGGGTGAAGGGTAGTTCCTTTTACTTTGAAAAATATTCTAAATAAATAAAAACAAGTTTCTAAATGTTAAAAATGCAGTAAGTCTTCACTTAACACCCTCGACAGATTCTCTGACTTGAAGCCAAACGACATGAAACAAAACCAGTTTTGCCACAGGCTGATTGATAGGAACTAGAGTTCAGTGCCTAGGGCACCTCATCAACGTTACAGTGAAGATGCTGAATCAACCTGCTGCATATAAAACAACGTTGCATTAATGAGAAAAAACTGGGATTGTAATTTAGTGGAACCCAAGTCCTTTAGTTGCTATAAATTTCCTTAACTTTCAATCTTCCAAGAAAAATCACTGAAGGCAGTTCACTTCTTGCACATGAAACTGACGACTACTGCTCCCCCCTCTCCCCGCCCCCAAGCATGCTGACTCCTGTTTCTCCATTTCTAACTTTTCTCTCGACGTTCTAACTCAAAGCCACTTTTTAAACATATATGAGTTTAAATTAAATATTGTAGAGTCTGAACACCCTGCCCATATGGGGACTTAAAAAAATGTAAGTTTCCTAAGTAATCTTTGGTCTTTCTACGCACCAACTCATTCTGCACATGGTTAACAAGTAAATCCACTTAAGATACTGTTGTCATCACCTCTCCTTTGAACGAGACCTGTACCGATCTCCCACTTCTCGTGGGGTTGAGGTCAAAGTCGTTCTGATACTCGTGAAGGTCCCTCGTCTGCCCCGGTCGCATCTTCCTCGTCCCCAACTCTCCCACGCGCGGTCTCGACTTCCATCAGGCAAATCTTTCTACCTCCTCTTCAGGATGGACGGTTTTTACCGCCATCGCTTTATACTGTGTCCCCAACTTGAAAGCCCTCACCTAAATTTTACTTGTCTTAAGGTCAAGCGCAAGTTCCATGACTTTCTAGAGGCTACCACTTTAGCCTGCACTGACTCATCTCTTCCTCCTTGAACCAGAGAGTGATCAATCATTGTTTCTTGTACTTTCAAAACAACTTATGGGTGTCCCTGTGTTTTACGAAATGCCAGTCATATAAAAATATAATTATCTGCACATTTACGAAATTCATCTTGATTTGAATTCCTTCAAAGTCAAAACTCACCACCTTAAAAACTCACCACCTAAGTTAACAAACAAATTAAAAATGAGAAGAGGTCACTGACTGACATTGACCCCAGTGCAAAGGACTCCCCTCCCCCACCTCCCACAAAACACAGTTGACCTGATAAGCCTGTGAGTGAGCTGCTCCCAAGGGAGCACTCGGGATGAGGAACAGACAATTCTGAATGCATTCAAGAACACATATTAGACTGTGAAACTGAAAAATGTTTATACAGCAAACCTGGATGCACCAAAACATATTTATTTATTTTTAAGGTAAATCATTTTTAAATTTTGGTACATTCACTATTTTTCAAAGCAAATTATTTGCTACTCAGACCTCATAACTAGCAGTTTTGAGTCAATACCACAGCTGAGTAAAATTGACTTCAAAAACAATCCAACTAGCTCTTGCATACCCATCATTAAACTAATGACTGCCCTACAAGAAAAAAATACATTTATACTTACTTCAAGGACACCTTTACTTTGGGTTTAAAATAGGGTGCGTTCTGGTCCGCCAAAAAGACGATTAAATCATTTCCTAAAAGAGGCGAATATATGATATTAGAATAACGTTTCTTGGCAAGACATCCAATCGGTGGTTACAAGAAGTTTCTGGGCACTGTTGTCTACAAGAACACTTTTCTTTTACTTCAGTTCATCTGCCCTCTCAAGGCCAGTCATACTGTCTGATGGAATGGGGATTCCTAACAGTACATCACAAGTTCAATGTTCGAAGCAGCAGTTAGGATGAACATGGAAATTGTAGTTGGTTAAGACAAACTGAAGTCAGTGGCTTCTGTCAGTAGTCAGATGACTTGACTTAAACGAACTATATAAAGAACATGCTTCTAACAACTGTACTATATGTCAAGCCTGGTCTTCCCCAAACTTAATGACGCAGCCCTTTAGTGAGGCTGTTTAGCTCATCAGATGCATCGTCCCAAGGACACAGGGGCTCTTGTAGGTGTCTGGCTAGTAACAAGGACACGTCTAAGTATTTAAGCAGAAAAAGCTAAATCCTCCAAGCCCCTCCTCTTGTGGCTCCCTCCCATAGGATGAGGCATTCTTGGAACTCCACCAGTGCTCACTGGAACAGATTTCTGAAACTGTTAAATCAAACATAAGCCACTTTTAAAGTTAAGAGTCTCTGTATCCAGTTTGGATGGGGCATCTAGAGGTTTGGCAGTATGCACTCTCTTAACAACATGCGGAGTCATACAGAGAGGAAACATATCTAGGGTCTACCCCCAGCTCTGGGGTCCTGGCAAAGAGCCCCAAGAAATGTGGGCCAGAATCCTGTCAGTCAAGTTCTGCATAAGCGCTTCACTTCTTCCTTGGTGGCCTTGATCTTAAACAGTACCTGGTTCTGAGGGTACTCAAGAATGCTAAGACCCTTGAATGCCCATTGTCGGCACCAAGATTTACAAAAAAAGTTTGTTTAGTGATAGTGAAAGCAAGGGGCTCCCAAGAACCTCAACTTGGCAAAGTAAGGAGAGATTTGGAAGACTAGGGCACTGGCCAAAGCCAGGAAGGGTCAGGGCTGCACGAAGCACTAGGCAGCTGGGGAGGAAGGAGACTCTGTGGCTGGAGGAGCCTCTCCCAGGGACACACTGGGCTCAGCAGCGGTCCATGCAAAACGCTTGTGAGTTGTGGAGCGTTTGGGGCGCTGGGAGGGCACAGGAGCTTCAGAGACAGCTGGGTCCCTGACAAAGGGAGTGGAGAATGAATCAGGTAAATGGGAGGCAGGGAGAAGTCCCCTATGAGAAGAAATGGTCAAGGTGCTTCTGTTTCAGATCATCGAAGGAAGGAAGACTGGAAGAAGAAAAGCAGAAAGGAATGAAGCGGCCTGGGGACGGAACGCAGGGAGAGGCAGGCTACAAAGGCTCCTGGGAATCAGGAAGGGCTTTGCAGGGCCGTGACTCCACAGGGCGGGGGCGGGGGTGAGGCCGCGGGGCGCCTCTGGGGAAACACAAAACACCTGGGGTGTTCCCAGGGCTTCTAGGGGTCGGTCAAACTGCGGGGTGGGGGGTCCAGGACCCGGGGCTGCGGGCAAGCTGTCAGGATGCTGGAGGTGGAGGGAGAGAGTCAGGGCACGGGGAGAAGGGCGGGGCAATGCAAGGGGACAGCCATCCGGGCGAGGGGCTGGGACCCCGGGGCGGGGGGCGCAGGGGCAGCGGATGGAGGGAGGGCCGGGCGAGCACTGACTTTCCCGCAGCACGAAGAGGTCCGTCTGCTTGTCGGAGTTGAGGTCTCCGAAGGCCGCCAGGGTGCCCCAGGCCTCGGCCCCGAAGAGTTCGGCCGTGACGTTGTGCAGCGCCCGAGCCGGGACCGGCCCGCCGCCCAGCAGCGCGAGCCCCCCGAGCAGCGGCGCCAACAGCGCCCAGGCGCCGGGCAGCCGGCCCGCCGCCGCCATGGCCGCCCCTCGGCCCCGCCCTCGCCCGCGCCGCGCTTGACGGCAGCCGGAAAGCAGCGCGCCGCGGCCCGGAGCGGGGGCGCGCGGGCGGCGCGCGGGCAGGGCACGGGCGGGGGCCGCGCGCGCTTCTCCCCGTCCCCGCTCTCCGCCCGGGCCGGCCGTGGGGCGCTGCGGAGGCCGCGCGGACACGCGCTCGCGCTCACTTCCGGCCGGCGCGCCGCGCGACAGTGTCGTGCGAGGGGGGCGGGGCCGGCCGGCAGGAGTTGACAGGAGGCTCCGGGGGTGGCCCCAGCGCGATGGCGGGGGCGGCGGGGCTCATGGCCGAAGTGAGCTGGACGGTCCTGGAGCGAAGGGCCCGGGCCAAGCGCTCAGGTTTGGCTGGCTGGGGGGGACCCCCCCTCCTCCGCACCGCGGCCGGGGTTCCCCCCTCGAGCGCCTGGGGCGGGGGGCAGGCGGCGGTCCCGGAGCGAACCTGTGTCCGCGTGTGTCCCCTCGGAAGGCAGTCGGCGGACCGGCCTTCTGCCCGATGTCCTGCCCCCCGCTCCTAGAAATGAGGTCACCCCGTGGATGTACCCCCACTCTCTTGTGTGTATCCCCTTCAGAAAGTAGGTGGTGGCGCCGACTTCGCCCGGGGGCTTCCTCCTCAGAAGTCAGACGGCGGCCACACTTCTGGGAACGAGAGTGTCCTGCTTAAGTGCGTTCCTCCCCCAGAGTCAGTAGCCGCGCAGTGCGACCTGGTGCCGGACACCCGCGGCCGCTCCTTGCCTTTTACATTCATCACAAGTTCCAAGTCCCAGTTAGTTATCTGTGTGGCGGAAATTGGGGGACGGAGGGGGGGGGGGTCAGGGGCTCAGGCCATCAAGGTGGTCACGCCGAGGATAGTTAGGGCTCAGAAGGAAGTAGGTGTCTTCCCTGGACAAGTGGCCCCAAGGCGCCTAGTTTCCAGTTGTGGCTCACAAACCCGAGGCCACTGAGGTCACACGACGCTGCCGCACAGGCCGTTGTAGCAGTTGGAGTGTCCTGAGCTGACTTGTTCAAATTGCAAAGTCACGACTTTGAAGTTACCACTTGTGGCTGATAGCTCCTCTGACAGCCAGGATTGAAACTTCCCTGCCCCTTGGCTGGCTGCATACAAGCTCTAGCTAAGCAGGTGTCCGTAGGCAGGAAAGATGGTGAATGACAAACGTTCAACTAAAAACCTTCCCTTTTAAAGGACCGATGTTTCTCTTCATCAGAGCTGGGAGGTGCTGATGTCAAGGTTGCTAGTCTATGAACAGCCGAAGGCATGGCTCTAGGAAAACTAACTGCATTTGTACTGTTGTTAAGAAAGTTTTTTTTCTCAGCCAGAATGTTACCATTATATTTTGGGCTTTTCCCATTTTTGAAGTTCTTAGTTGGCTGTGCGCACTCTGCCCTCCCCTTTTAATTTGAAGAAAACATGCAATTTTATAAATCACACAGAAGTTTACCCAATCTTCGTTGCTGATTTCATTGTATTTTTAAACCTTAAAAAAAGTTCTGCACTTATTTACTTAAGGTAATATCAAAACCACCAAAAAAGTATGAGAGAAGTTTTCAAAAAGTAGTCCTTAGTACATTTTAGTCAATGTGGTTACTTGAAATAGTCACATACAGTTTCGTTTCACACTTTCTCAAAATTTTTGTGTTGCAGTGAAGTAAGTACTGAGTTGACATCTAACAATATATCTATTTGGGTTATAAGAAATCGATAATATCTGGTCACAGAGAGTAACCACAGCTTTTTACAGGGAGCTGAACCCTGTATTCAACATATTTTAAAAGCATTTCTCTTTTTTCCTTTAATAAGTATATTTATAAAGTTTATTTTCTTCTCCAGTCTTTATTTCCTCTGAAATGCGTGTCATAACGGTAAACTTTGGAAATCTACCATCCCTTTCTTAACTGAGAAAAAATTCTTTAATTTTTCTTAATTATTGTTGAAATCAGTCACTTAAATTCAGTTACCTGTGCAGAATAGTTTAGCACATAGTATAAATGTTGGGTATACCTATACATCGTAGCAGTAAGAGACCATTTGAAGCCGTTACTCCAAATCAGTTGAGGTTTCACATTCTTCTGATAACTCTTAAGTACAGACTATGAAGTTTCTTGAATGAATCATTGACTTCCTGTCATTAAAAACAATCAAGCCGACTCTTGTTACTTTTAGAATGTATAAGCTGAGCTTTGAAACTGGCACTAACCTGACTAGGATAGAGACAGGGCTGCAGAGTTCTGAGCATTGTTACATAGTAACATAATCATTTCTCAACAGGGGATGCTACTCTTATGTAATATTTAGTAAGTGGATATTATGTATCTCCTGTCTAATCCATGTAAACAAATGTAATTTACCAAAGCAAAGAAAATCAAATTTTCAAGTCATAAAAGAGAAAATAAAATCATAACCTCAATTATTGTCTTTGTTGCACACTGCCTTATGTTATAACTGCTCACACCGCTTTCAATTAATCTAATGCTGATTGCTTCTAACCTTCACTAAACAGTTGTGGAAATTGCTGTAGTTTAGCCTGTGGCGCTTATGATTAGAGTCAACAATTTGAAATGGCCAGCTCACCCGATGCAGCCGTCTCTCCTCCACCAGCTTTCTTAAGGTCTGGTAAGTGCGTAGACCCCAAAAGGGTCACTTGGTAATTTTAAATACCTTTGTTTCTGAAGTTTGATGTCACTATATGATAATATTTTGATTTTATACCTCTTTGGCGGGCCTGCACCTCAACAGCGTTGTTCTGCTCTCGTTAGGCTCAAGTCGGCTCTGTGTGTTGAATGTGGCTTGTCGTGTTCTCGTGCAGGCGCGAGGGGCTAGAGTTGGATCTTAGTTGTCAAGTGAGTCCATAAAAAGATTCTTAAATGATCTTTGTCTCCTCGCATAATGGAAATAACTTCTGTAACTTAGGAATTTTTAGTCAGCGTCCCGATTATTTACTTTTCATCAGCTCTCTGTGAAGTAGGTATTTTTATATACATTTTCATAGACAGGAAAGGGACGCTCACTTGGTGAAGTGAAGCAACTTGCCCCAGGTCTTGGGACCTTTATGGTCAAGGCCACGTGCTTTGCCTTCTGTCTCACGGCTTCTTGGTGTAAAGGTTGCAGGAGATGTTGGTGCAGTGACTCTTAGGCTGTCATACTGGTGAGGACCCCCTCCCCCTTGCAAGCTAGGTGAAAGCCGTGGTATCGCTCCCCAGATCAGTGCCCAGGATATTGAAAACCACTTGGAGGAGGTTTATGCATCCGGGAGAGACCACGTGTGGGTTCCTACTTGGAGGCCAGGCCTTCGAGATCCAATCTCACTCTACAGAGAACAAAAGGGCAATTTTTTTTCAGTGGCCTTGGAGCTGAAAAGGAGACTGAAGTCTTTAGGGTTTTTTCCTGTGGGTTGTGACCTACCTTGGGCCGTTAAAAACCTGTTAGTGTGTGAACACTCTGGGAGAAGCCTGTTGGCAAGAGGCTACTTTGTCTCTAGTGTACTTGAAGCAGAATATTCCAGTCTCGAGACTCCTTCACGGGTAAACGTGAGAGCCAGCCTAACTAACAGTGACAATGAAAATGTTTCTTTTTGGTTTCATCATAATCATGCCGAAGCAGTTCTCCCTTTATTTCCATTTAGATTTCAAGTCTTGTTTTGGCAAAATTAAAGAGAAAAGAAATAAGAAATAGCTTGGGGAAAAAATGAACAGGAGATAAAAAAACTTATACTTTAAGGAATGAAAGTGATCATTTAGTTGTCATCAACTAAATGACAAAATAGTATGTTATATGTAACATTGCTAATTGGTTCCTGATTTAATCTTTGAACTAAGAGAACAAGAGGACATATGACTTTGAACTGTGTTTTCTTTCTTTGAAGCACCAGGCCCTGTTTTCCATTTTGGTTGTCCAAATAAGGGTGTGATGAGTTCTCAGCACTAGCAAAGTCATTTAGCGGTTATGGGAAAACAATGCTAAAGATAAGCTTTATGCATCAGTAGTCCTGGAAATTTCAACACCTAAGAATGTTGCGTTAACATTAGATAGGACATTTGAAGGCATTTACAAGAAGCTTTTCCAGTACCGTATTATTAAATTGAAATAGAATGCACCAAGAAACAAAATAGAAAATGCCTAACTTCACTATTATAAGCCATTTTAAAGACTGATTCCTTTCAATGACTTTCAGTATTTACACTTTTTTTGGTTCCTATAACCAACACTTAGAAATGACTCTAAAGAAATACTTAAAACTTTTATCTGTTAAAATAAATACTCAGAGTGGTCTGTGTTTATCATTTATTTACTCATTTAGAAATATTGCATTTGTGTTGCAAGTGACTGTTTTCTTCTGTTGGACGTTATTACTGTAGAATAGTGTTTTACGGAGTCATTTCATTTAACAGTCATTTTAAAGCCTGTCCTACATTCCAGCTGAGTTTTGGCAAAAACTACCCAAGGTTACCAAAAACGAAAGCCAGCATCTTGCTTTTGGAAAATAACTTCCAATGTACTTAGATTATTTTATGCATTTAACCCTCTTTATTGCTCTGGGGTTTGTTTCTGATATTTTGGTTTTGTGTCTACTCTATGGAATTTCGTGTGTCCTGCATTTCTACATGCGCGTGCTCGACTTGTGCTCCGACTGCTGGTGTGTCAGTGTGTGCTGTGGTTGATTATAATTTCTCTTGTTTTGACTGCTTAAATCCAGAGAGAGAGCTGGATGTCCGGGTTTTTCTTTCTTTCCTTGTATTCTTTAAAAAAACAAACAAACAAACAAAAACCTTAAAAAAAATTTTTCAATTACAGTTCGATAAAATATTAGTTTCAGGGGTACAATGTAGTGATCAGACATTTCTATAACTTACGAAGTGATCACCTCAATAAGTCTAGTATCTAGTGGATGTCCAGGTTTTTCTTTAAAGAACCTTGGGGGTGAAATGTACAAGGCAGTGAGTTTATAGGCAAAGTTTCACAACCAAAATAAATGAATTCTTAGAGGATTGTGTCATCCAGTACCTTAGGTTGCTTTGATTTCTCATATGACTGCTACAGTTATGCAATATATTAGTTTAACAGAGTCGGTCAGCCATAGCGATCCCATCAGCATCATAGTTCAGTTATTGGGAGTAATTGTTATAGCATTTTGCGAGAGGTAAGAAGTATCTCGGCACTTTTATTTTAGATGATAAGATGATTTAAAAATTCTCTTTCTAGGGGATAAGAGGTATAGACTTTCAGTTATAAAAGAAATAAGTCGCAGGGATATAATGAACAGCACGGGGGAAACAGTAATATCATAACAACTTTGTATGGTCACAGGTTACTAGACTCACTGTGGTGATCACCTTGTAAGTTATATGAACAGCAAACCACTATGTCGTACACCTGAAACATAATATGTCAACTCTACTTCCAGAAAAAAATAATTTATTTCCTTTGAAATAAAAAAAAATTACTTCTTAAAATGAAAGTGTAATTAATCTTTATCTTGGCCAAGTTTACAGCATCTAAGTGAGTTTATCAGCATATGACTTGAGTTTTCTCCTCTACTAATGTCTTTTTAAGTTCTTTGATTAATTTCCTTTCATCAATTTGGCTTGATGGATATATCAATATCTGGTAAAGTTTTATTGTATATCCTGGGCAAAACTCAACTTTTTATTTCACATGTCTGACACACTCTTCTTTTTAGACATTATATAGCAGCCCGGTTTTCAGCCCAATTTAGCAGTGAACTAATCCATAAGGTTCTTTTTTGCTTAAAGAGATGGAAGGCTGGAGACTCCTGCACTGTCGTGGATCATGTCCCCCTCTGAGGGCCGGGCGAAGACACCACATTTTTGTGTTCAGCTCTGCGGAATCTCATCCTGCCTCTGTTTACTGCTCGCTTGAATTTTTTATTTTATTTATTTTTATTTTTTTTGTTTTTTACACCTACAGCACCTGGTCTTCCTAGGTGGTCTCCCATTCAAGTACTAACCAGGCCCAACTCTGCTTAGCTTCCGAGATCAGACAGGATCAGGCATGTTCAGGGTGGCAGGGCCGTAGACTGCCCTCTTGAATTTGAGCAAGATACATCTTCGATACTTGGTTTCCTTTTCTGTAAAAATAAGGATAATAAAACCTCCCTGGAGGGATTGTTGTGAGGATTAAATAAGATGTTATAAAACATTTGCTATTTAGAGCTATAGCTGCCCAATACATTTTAGTTCTCATCTTTTCTAAAAACATGTGTCTTTTACAATATTGCAACTTATACAAAAATAGACAGGGTTGCTTATCTTGTTCCCTCATTTTGATATCTACCCATCTAAGTTGCCATTTGAATAAGAAAATTTGTGCTAAAATACATTTAGCTTGAATTGGATTACTCAGAATGTAGCTTTTCTTTTACTCTAAGACCACTTCATTTTTAATAATCGCTGTAAGTCTAAAGCCATTGTTTCTAGCAGTTTCCATGGGCACTCCTGTCAGACAGTGTTGTGGCACGATCAAATCTAAGATCCACTGAGCCAATTAAGATTAATTATGAGCCTTTATTAGCCGGCCAGCGACTGACTCTCCCCACTAGAGAATCAGCCCCGAGCCTCCATAGGGGTCAGTTTATATAGCCTCAAACTATGCCTTGGTGGGCTTTGATTGTGCAAGCAAGCAGATTATAGAAGCAGAGGTTGGCTGTTAGCATCTAATTGGACAGTTTGGTTACCTGTACTGAGGCGGCAATGTTGTTTTGTTTCTCTTCTTGGGAGCCTTGGAAGCTATTTTATCCCAGGCAGTTGGCACCTGAAGATATCACTCTCTGTCCTATCCTTGGGACTAGCTTACTGAGGAATTGATATTATTAACCCATAAAAACCATTAACCCATAACAACATATTTTCCAAAATAGTCACGGCCGAAGAAAAGGGGGGAGATGTGAATAAGGAAGATATTACTGAAATGTACTTTTACACTTTTACAACAGCAGGAGAGCAGCCATTATTTTATGTATAGTTAGAAGATATTTTTTTGTCTTACGTTGCTATGCGTTGGGTTCCCTTTAAGTAGGATGCACTCTTCGGAAGCACTCGAAGATTGTTTCCTGCTGGGAGCTCTGATCTCTTCTTACTGGGTCCTGCCCTGTAATCTTCTAAGATTTAGGAAATAGAGGCCACATGATATAGTTTAACTCCCTTGGCGTGAATCTCATCGACCTTAGAGCTTACTCCCTTTCTGTGCTATTATCCTGAGCAAAGATGATGCTTCGGGTCTGATAAGTGACACGGCTTCATGAAGGACACAATGGGCTTGTCTCGCTTCTTTAGATTGTTACAGAACACTCACGCTGTGCGTCCTCAAAGCTATTTTCCTCTCGCTGTTGTCTCTCTCGTCGGTCTTCTGTGAAGCTAGAGAAAAAGGGCCAGAAGAACTCCCCAGAATTCCTGGTTCTGATCCAGGTGCCTACTGGACATTTCCAGACGGGTGTGTGATGGGCCTCTCCAATGTGCCCTGGCTGGAACAGGACTCTTAACTTTCTACTCTTCCAACCCCAAACACATGCCTCCCTTAGTCTTCTCCATTTCGGTAGACTAGACAGAATCCTTTCAGCTGTTCTAGCTAAAAATAGAGGTTCTTTTTTTTTTTCACCCTTTTTATTTAGTTCACTTATAAATCCTTTCTACTTCATCTCCAAAAAATGTATACCGAAATCTGTCTGTCCTCCAGATGTACTCATACCTTCCTAGTCTAAGCCACTTCCCTCTCTGGTCAGGGGAGAGTAGCGAGAAGGCAGGGAGCAGCTGGTGGCAGAAGCCACGTGTATTTGTCTCTGTCTCTGTGTGTGACGCCTCGCACCGCCCACAGTGCCACGCACGTGCGCTCTCAAGCCCTGTTTGATGATGGAGGGCCGTGAAAGCACAGATGTAGCGTCAGTCATCGGGCTTCAGGAGACGTGGCCACCTCAATGCTGCGTCGGCCCGTCTCCCATCTGTGCCATCGTCCACTCAACAGACTTTTAGGATGTGGCCCATTTCACACAGGACAGTTCTTATATAAATCTATATCTTATTTTTATGTCATTACAGTAATTTCTGTTCATATTTTAAAAAGGCAGATTTGCCATTCTGTTTTTGAGGAATAATATGCAAATCTGCACGAGATGCTGCCATATCTTTTTGTGGTTCAAGCTTAAGATACATATGCACGTTTGATTTACCTATTAAAAGATATTGGATTTGTGGGAGATATAAAGGGTTTTTTTTAATTGCTATATACTTATGCAGTTAGGATATGCCATTTATGATTTTTGGGGTTCTATTTTTAAATCCTCAAGTAGAAAATAAGTTAACAGAAAATTGTAACTGCATATATTATGTACTTGGTTTTGAAAATGCTTTTTGATGGTTCATTGTAGTTTTCTGTGGGCTTTTTTTTTTTTTTTTTTTAGCATATGTGCTGTTGAAGTGAATACTCTATGATGTGTTTTTAATAAATTCACAGTTCTTTTTATCACATTAGGCCTTGGCTGTCTTGATTACAAGTGGTTTTAAAAAGATGAAAACATTGTTGCTGTTTTTTATTTTACTTTTTTCCTTTTTTCCCCAAAGATTTTATTAGTTTCCTCTTTTTTTTTAATCAATAATGATATGACTGCATCTTAGTCTTTTAAAAAGAATTACTCTTCATTTTTCATTTCTTGATTTTCTAGCTTCTCTTTCAGTTCACATTTCACAAATTTCTTGAGGAAGTTGCTTTTTATAGATGAACAGATATGGTACATTAAGTAACTTCCCCAAAAACACAGTGAGACTCTTACATGTATCATTCAAATTGCCATTTTTATAGGGTCTGATATGTTATTTGTCTCGTGTTCTTTGTTGTCCTTTTAAATATACGTCATTAGTTTTTAGCTTGTTATAAAAAGGTTACAAAGCGTATTGTCGTACTCGCTTTATCATCATTAACCTCATGCCATTTCCATGGCCTTTCTTTTTGGCTGTTTAAGATACAAGTCTCATCGCTCAGGACTGAATTTTTGCAAATATGTAGGCCCTGGTCGTGGAGACGACCAGTCACACTCGCAGACCGAGTCTTATCCTTCAAGCCGTAAAGGCGTTCTGGTGAGGCCGGCCAGGGGTCGGGGTGAGGCTGGGAGCCTCGGACCCCCCTTCTTCACATACGTGTCTGCTTCCTGGTTTGTTCCGAAAACATACTCATGTTAGGCGATGAACTTGTCTTCTTGATCACGTTTCCCCCTTCTTCCGGAAGTTGAACCAGTGAAGAACATTCTATATATTTAAATTCATTGTTTATGTGGTTACATTGACTTTTTAGGCTTGTTCATAAATATCTGATGGATGATTGTAGTTATAAATGATCAATATGTCAAAAGGATGACCTCAGCTTGAGTTTAATTAGTGGACTGTTTTTTCTGAGGAGTTTTCAACTTACAGGGCGTCTTATTGTTTGTTTATTTGTAATTTACGCCTACACGTTAGCCTCTGATTTAGGATGATTTCCATCTCATCTTTATTTTTCTATCTTCCTGATATGTTTCTCTCATGAATTTTCATCTGTGTAACCAAATGGCAGTTGCGTAAATCTAACACTTCAAAAGTTAGGGCAAGGGACTAAACCCGCTGTGATCCTCGATTTTAAATGTTTTCATATAAGCGTTAATTGATGTATTATAAGGATGGAAATTTTGTCATGTCTCAAGTAGCTCTTTCGTGTGTGCGTGTGCATGTGTGTGTGTGTATCATTTGACCACAGACCTTGCTATCATAATATAAGTATTCTTACTATATTTTCTCCCCTTAAGCAAAAACAATATAAGTAATAAGTTTTGGGCAACAGAACCTCCTATGGCCGAGTGGTTTCAAAATGGGCAGCACTGTTAGGTTCTGACCAGCTTGGTGCTATCGATTTGGTCAGGTGACTTCATCTGGAGAGGTGTGGGAGACACCTGGAGCTCTAGGCAAAGCTCTGTGTCTCTGTCTCGTCTTACGAGGTTTGCTCATGACGTTGTATGGGCTATGGCCATGCCCCACTGGGTGACATTTCAAACTTTCCTACTTCTAAATACATTTTTAAAATGTGTCTTATTTAAAGATAATTATTTTAGAAATCTAATTTAAACAGTTTCATTTGATATCATGCTAGGCATTGGTAGAGTATTAATTGTTTCTATTGATATTCTTTCTGCTTTGATGGGAATTTTTTCCATTCAAATGGAGCCCCTTTTAAATATGGCTTGCATTAGCTAGTTGAATTTAGACCTGTACCTTTTGTTTGTCTTAAGCATCTTTTAAACGTTCTGCTGATAACAATGAAGTTTCCATGTTAACTGTTTTTAAAATAGAGGTTTTACAATACGAGCTTGTTTTCTTAATTTACATATTTCTGAGGGTAATTATCTTTGCTTTGTGGAATCTCTCCATGAATTTTTATGTTTCTATCAGTTCAGAGATCCTTGTGTTTTGGTTGTATTATCTTGTTTTCATGGTAATACACAGTGAAGCTGAATTAATTTATTATACCCACTTAATCCCAAGTCTCAATAGGCTTGTAGCTTTGATAATAATCATTTGCTCAATAATTGCAAGGATAAAAAAAATCCTAGCAGGATATAAAGTGAATAATTATAATTTAAAGGAATAAAAGCAGTGTGAGGACTCTCTCTCGCCGTATTACACTCTATGGCATTGATATTTGCCCCTAAGGCCTCTACCAAATTTAAGCCTTCCCCCCCCCCACCCCCGCTGCGTCCCTGCTGTCACCAACTTAATTCGAGGCCCTGGGATGAATATTGGAACCAAAAGAGGACTCTGTGGCTGGGCCTCTCCACTCTTCCAGCAGTCCTTTCCTTTCTAAATCTGGGTCATGTGACGCCCTCACCTAAACCTCCGCAGCGGCTGTCAGCGGTCTGTCAACGGTCGGGAGGACAAATGCAGGCCTGGAGTGTGCCAGCGGGCGTCCCCCGCGGTCAGACGTGTGCACACCTGTGCAGCCTCCTCGCCCACTCCCACCCCCACCCCACTGCAGCGGCCTGATCTGCATGCAGCTCCCGGGTGGGGCGCCCTCCTTCCGGCCTCCTCACCTTTATCACGGGTTAGATGGTCTTCTGCGATCTTCACTCTGCTCCAGCGACCTCTCACCTGCGTGTCGCCTTTGACGGCCCCTTCCCTCTGCATCCCAGCTTCCAGTTAACTGCTCGGCTGGCTCCCGTGGCCCTTTGTACTTCCTCCTTTAGCTCCGATGTCACTGCACTCTATTAGTAAGTATGTGTTCGCCTCCTTTCTGGGTTATGAGGTTCTTCAGGTCACAGACTGAATCGCTTGTAGTTTTTATCCGTAGCCCCTGATATCGGGCTCGGTGCTTGGGACTTTAAAGTTGAATGAATTAATGAATCATGCTAAAAAGAATAAGTACGATTTTGGCACAGAATGAACTTCCTAACACTCTGTGCTATCTAATCATCTCATCTTTTTATTTGGTGAATAAAATTTGGTGAATTTATTTTGTTCTTGAATAAGGACATTTTCATGTTAAATATATTTCCCCTGCTGGTCAGACCCAAGAGGTTCAAATTCCACTTCAAAAGGAAGTGTAACAAATGATGCGAAACAGACCTCGGTGACTGTAACTTGTGACTGAGGAGGCACTCTTGGTGCCCTTGTGACTGTGGACAGTGTCCCCGGGGCGGCCTCCGTGGCCCTGGCCGGCTTTGCCCCTTGCTCAAAAGCCTTGAGTACTTTGTGTGTCCTGATTTTCGCTCTTCCTGAGGGAAATGGAAGAAATCACACAGATTATTCATCTACATTGTTATCAAAATGTTTAGTTTTTCACACGTAGAGAAGGCCAACGCTGTTTAATAGGCTTTGTCTATTACGATGAAGACGTTACCTAAGGTACCAGGAAATTTGAACTTGGCATTAAATTGCAGAACTATAGTAAGGAAGGAGAGTCAAATGACAGACTTTTAAAAGAAGGAAGAAATTAGCTTCTTAAATCTGTCATTTAGAGCAAAATCAAAATTTGTCAGAATAAGAAATGATAATTCATTCTATAAAAGGCCTAAACACAATGGTAAATAATGCACGAGAGAAAAATCCCTGTTTTCACAAGAGACCTCTGCAGACCAGAGCCTCACAGTTACCACGTCTGTAACTTACGGGTGAGAGCGCTACTCTCCTGCGCACGACGGCGGAAGCCTGTCGTTCTCATGGCTGGCACGGATAGTGCAGTGAGCAGTATTAGAACTGCTTGCAAAATAGCTTAGTATCTCGGGAAAAATTGTTAATGCAATATTTCTGATTTAAATGTTACGCTGGAAGCATATATTGCTGCGAATCGCCATTATTTTCATATAAGTAATGAAAGTTTCAAGAGAAGACCCGAAAGAATAACTATATATACTCATATAAACACAAGAAAACCCCAAAACAGACTTCGTTGTTAAGTCCTAGCTCTTCTACTTGCTAGCAATATGACCTTGGATAAGTCACTTAACTTCCGTTTTAATCTGTGACATGGGAAGAATAATAGTGCCTACGTAATAGGGGTATGAGGATTAAATGAGATCGTGATATAAAGCTCTCAACAAAGTACTTTGTACATGAGAAATGCTCAAACAGCATTAGCTGTTTTTATTATATGAGATGATTATTATATTACTCTTCACCTTTTTTTTTTATCTCTTTGGCTAAAAGTGGATCTACATGTTTATGGTCAGTGTGGCATGTTGCATGTTGACAGCTCCCACAAGGAGTGGTGTTCTGCGTGTACTGGTTTGTGATATTAGGATTAAGCAATGTCCTTTGTGACAGAGAGGCTAAAATAATAAACGTAAATTAAAAAAAAAAAAAAAACCATCAGATCCCCGAAAAGGGAGTCAGGAGGTCGTGTGTCTTCCGTAAACTAAGGGGCTTAGCCAGAGGCTTTCTCCTTCAGAATATTCCAGCTCTTGACCACTGACAGGGTTCAAGGGAGAATATTTTTAGGGTTTTGGGATCGAGATTGGGGGATTTTAAGGCAGATCTTACAAGATGGGGACCCAGCTGGGACTGGGCAGCACTGGTGGCCTGATAGCTTTGGATTGGTCGTGAAGCAAGTCTCTGAGCGAGGGGTTAATCTTGGTGCTAAGCTGTTGGTTGGTTCGCCCTAGCACCTTCCAGGAGCTGGTGAGCTGGACTTCCCTAAGATGACAAAGCTGCTGTTTGATCTGGAGCTCCTCTTCTTCCCTCCCTCACCCCCATCCCTCTCGTTTCTTCGAGATGGAGTCACTAGTCTCTAGAGCCCTGAATCTCCCTAAAATTCTGTGCTGGTCCAGTAGGTCTGGGCCAGGCAAGGAGTCCATGGAGAAGTCTGTCTGTGGCAGCCTCTGGCTGAGCATCAGTCCTCTGTAGTGTCATCTCTTTTCTGTCTCATCCTTTAGACTCTAGATCGTGGGCTCCGATTTGAGCATCTTCATGTTCCCGGCCTTTAACTTGGTCTTTGGATAAATATGTCTTTATAAATTCTTCGTTTCCTTAGGTACTGCCCAGCAGATCCCATGTGTGCCCAAGGCTGTCTCTGCAGTCTTCTGTCACGTGTGGCTCTCTGATCACACCCTCTTGCTTATCTGCTTTAGGCCTTGACTTCTGGCCTGGATTTACCTGCTCCAAATCCTTTTACTCAGCTGAGCCCGTGCATTTGATTGTCAATTCAGGGCTTCCATGTTGAGGCTATTGCTGTGCATTAATAAAGTGAGTCAGAATTAGCGATGTGTTGGGAATGACTGGGTATCAGTCGCATTTCCTTCTAGTCTCTTTACCACACATGACTTCCGTAATGGCATTTGGTACTTCTTTCTGTGTCCAGAGGATCGTCTGTTCTCATTTCCGTGGGCATCTCCGCTTCAGGATGTAGTGGCTACCTCCATTTTTAGGGATCTGTGGAGTCAGCTGAATGGAGTGAGAGGCATAATCTGTCAGCGCTAGTAGTTCAGCTGATTTCCCCCCAAGTCTGGCTTATTTTCTGGGAGTATTTCTTTGAGAAACGGAAGTGCCGATTGCTCGAAGATCTCTGTGAAGTCCTCTGCTGTAAACACGGGCTTTAGAAGTCTTTTTTCCTAGGCATTTTTGTAAGACAAGATTCTACCGTCATGGAATGACCATAAAAACGAGAGTAGGCGCTTCGAGTAATAGAATGTAATTTTGTGTGAAAAGGAAAGGAAACAGCAAGCCGTCTTCAAATTAACTACAAAAAAAAACTATCAAGTTCAAGGTTGATTTCCATTACAGTAGTAGTTGAGTTTTATTTGTAATAGTATAAGCTGAATACTTTAAATATCGATGGTCATGACTCCAGCTTTCATTTCAATTTTTTGCTACAATAAAATCCTTATAACTAAATTATAATGCAAATTTAAGTACAGCAGCATTTTAATCATCTTCGTGTTCACCCAGTTACATTTTTCCAGCTTCGTATTACATAAAAAACTAATAGTCCATAAAAAATATGGTAAAGTAAGCTACACTTAGAATAGACACGAAATATTTTAAGCCAAAGTAGTTTGAATAGTGTATTGCTTGATGAATATACTTGGAACCTAATGCGTGCCTATTATAATATTCCAGTTCTATAATTTTAAATGTCTGCTTTAGAAAGTAGATGAATTTACATTTTAATTTTTTTACTGTAGCATGGGCGTGGCAGTGAACACTCATCCTACACTTCATGGAAGATTCTCCGCGCTCTGGGAGCCAGGGGAGGCGGCAGAGAGCAGGGAGGGTGGTCTTTTATTGGGTTGACCTTGGGTTTAACCTTATTCACCAAAAAGCGAGAGTTGGCTGGTACAATGTATGACTTGGATTCCATATGGGTTTGGTCAGTTAATGATTTTATCGTAGGTGGGTCTTTAGAGAAGGCAGTTCAGCGACACAGAACCTGGGGACAGCCTTGGAGCAGGACACCGAAGTGTGAGGGTGCGGAGCAGAGGGTGACAGTGTCATCCCTGCCCTGTTCGTCCCAGGCAGCGAGCTCTACTGCACTGCACTTCGATGGGAAGAAAGTTAACCAGCGTCCATCATGTACGGAGTCTGCACTGACTCTCGAAGTATTCTTGGTTTTATTCTGGTTGGGAATATTTTTCTTCCTACAGTCAGCTTACTTTCCCAACTCATAGTTTATTGTGTTTTTTTTTTTTCAATTAACATTCAAGACTTTATTTACGCCTACTGGACGAAGTGTTATCTGGGCAATTTTTAATTAGTACTAATAACACTCATATTAAATGCATTGCTGAACTTTGCCAAGACAAGAACTATAGACCAGGCTTCATCAGAGTGTAAATGATAAATGGAAATAGTTTGGTTCATTTTTCAAAGTGCCTAATGGCCTGAAAGTATTATTCTGTAGGATTTATGTAGAATAACATATAACACCGCAAAAGACTAATGTCACATGTTTTTATGGCTATAACATCAGGAGACATAATGAAATTAAACATTTCTTATAAAGATTAGGACTTGTCAATAGTTAAGTTCTTTTTCCCCTCCATGTAATTCAATTAATAAGAACTAAGGCTCTATCATTTAAATCTTAGAAGTTCAGAATATAAAAATTTCACTCGTAGTGTAAGTATGAAATAATGACTCTGGTTTCTCTTGAGAAATATGTTCAGATTAGTATTATCCTTTATAAAGTGACCCCCTTGTAAGGCTAGATACATTTATTCTAGTAATCAAATCATTTTTTAAATCATATCCTTTTATGATTTCATTCAGGTCTTCCTTTATGAGCAATAGAAGAACAGACCAGAAGAGAATAAAATAGAAGAATAGATCAAGCAGAGTTACTTTCTGGTCCCAGCTTAGGTCATGGCTGAGTGAGCCTGTCTGACTTCATCTGCCCTGGTGAATCACCTTATTCATTGCAGCCGATTGCGAATAACTTTTGGCGGATCTTAGATATCAGAGGATATTAATTCCATTCGTTCAATAAATATTTATTGAGTGCTCAGTGTGTGCCAGACACTGTTGGCATTGAGGTTATAACAGTGAAAGAAACAAACTCTGTTGAGAAAGTTTAATAACTTGTGTCACTTCTGAATGTATTTTTTTGTCAAGAGTTCCAAAAACTTTTTAGAAAGATTAATATTGTTTGAATACCGCTTTGACCTCACAGAAATCATACAGATTCATGGTATATTAATGACAAGTTACTTTACTAGACTCTAAGAAAGGAAAATTAAATAGCTAATTGAATGATTGGTATTCATAAGGTCAACACATGAAACATCAACCAGATTTAATATTCCTAACTAGATTTTATAGGCCATGCTCCTTCTGTAAAGGTCACTGGAGGAACTCAGCACCTTTTTATTAGACACAGAATGGGAACAGTGAAGTGGCCTTTTCACGTCGTGTTTGGATAAGCCGAATGGGCAAAGTTTACTTCACTTTTATAAAGTTGTGTTATATTTGCTGTTTCATATTTTACCTTTAAGTTATGTTTCTTACTTGCCCTGGAGAAACCTATAAGCTTAAAAAGTCGAGGGTTTGCATGAACCGTGATAATAAATTGAGGTTAAATAAGTGAAAGTATATGCGTATAAATATGTATACATCTAATTTTGGAGCAGTCTGTCGTTTAAGGGAGAAAATGAACTTAAGGGTTAAGAGCTCTTAACCCTTCTCATCCGAACAGTTTCATGGGGCTTCGTGGGATGGAGCAAGGAGCCACATGTGCGGTGTCTTCACATAGCCCCGTGTTCACATTCAGACTGCCATGTAGTAACTTCTTTGTGCCTCGATTTAATGCCAACCTCATAACTTTGTCAGGACAATGAAATGGGACAAAGCATGTAAAGCGTCTGGTACAATGCACAGAGGTAGGCATTCAAAATTTCCCTTTCTCACACAGAACAGTTATACAAGCAGCACATGAATACCTTCTCCCCACGTAATAGTTGGATAGTCAGAAATATGTCGAGTGAGAACCACTTGCCGGCTCCTCGGCAGTATTCATTTTTGGAAGTTCGGGATGTATCCTTTCAGGCTTAAAATATTTAGTTTACGTATGCGTATGCATTTGTCAAATCACACACGCGTGGTTATTTTTGCTTGGTCTGCGATGCGTGGTCTCATGCCGCGTGCCTTGTTCTGTAACAGAACTTGACACTGTGTTCTTTGGTCTTCATTGATGTGACAAGTAAGTCTACCTCATTCCTTTGCTTCGAGGTATGTCATTGACTGGAAGTGTCATAGTTTATTTGCTCCACTACTGGGGCACATTGATTCCTTAAAGTTTGAAATGTTTGCACGTGGACGAACAGCGAGGAAAACTATGGTTAAGTCTGTTTCTTTGTTTTGCGAGGAGATTTTGGTCACCTTGAAGGTGCTCAAAGTGCGGAGTCACATTGAGTGCAAGCGCGTCTCTTAACTATAAAAGTTAACAGGTGCTCATTAGGAGGTTAGTAAGATCAGTTTTTCAACTTGTCAAATCACAGAAATCTGAAGAGGTGGGACCTGATCATGAAAATCAGGTGGCACAGATGGGGCTGTAGCAGGAGATACGGTAGCCCGTGAAAACAGAGTTGTAAACTGAGCACCAAAAGTTTCCAGAAACATATTTTTATCAGCTTCTCTCCTTTTCCTTCCTTCCTCACAAACATTTACTGCCATCGACTGTGCACTAGATATGGTCTCTGTTATTGATCAGCTTCCAGTGGACTATAGCACATTAATTACACGGTGAAAACAAAATGTATTATGATAAGCACAAACTTGTCATTAAGGTATTTACTAAGTGCTGTAGGAATGCAGAAGGCGGGATAGGTGGTGATTTAAGAAGAGCTGCCCCCCCCTCAAGCAAGCGGACCACCCAGTTTCATTCAGGAAACATCTGCCGAGAACCTCCCACCCAGTACCAGTGTTAGGGACACAGGGTTGAGAAGGTGTTGGAATAACTCATCCCTTCTATAGCTGTGTCCTTCCTTCTAACTTGTAATCAGTGGAGAAGTAAAGGGAATTGTAAGATGAAGAAATTGTCATCTGAAGTTAATGATGTAATTTACATTTCAAAGTTGTTTGAAAATGTATCATATATAGATGACACGTAGGATGAACGTACAGATTACTCTGGGACCTGGCCTGCACGCTTCCTGCCCTCCTCTCCTTCCCTGCATGCACCTGTGAGTACGTGCAAGGCGTCTGCAAACCTCGGGAGACCTGGGAGCTGTCCGACCCTCTCTGCAAGGTCTTCCGAGTCTGCTTAGTTCTCGATTACCGTGTTTGAACATGTCAGCTCAGGGATTTTGGTGATTCACTGCTGCTTTGTACTTTCTTACTGGTTTATTAGCCTCTGCACTTCACAGTCTTCAAAGCTGTACTCCTTAGGCTTTTGCAGACTTATTCCTGGCTGAAAAATCACAACCCTTAACACGTCCTACAGCTATAAAACTAGCTGCCCACTATTAGCTGAGGCAGGAGAAGATCCTAAACTCACGGTCATCGGACCTGGTGAACTTCAACTTGCTCAGTTCCTAATGGTAAAGAGTCACTTACAAAATGCCGATGGGAGCTACTGACTGATTCTTCCCTTGGGCTAAGAGTCTGCTTTCATAGATTTTATCTATCTTTCTGCCAGAACCTCATACCTTGGAAAAATGAAAGTATGTGGTTTATGTTTCAGCTTTGTGTCAATATCCAGTATTGAGTGCTCCGTAAAATACTTCTTCACAAGTCAATATATTGCTGCCCCAGGCTGTGGGGAATTTTAGAGGCCTTAATGCAGCCACACATAAAGCTGACTATTATTTCAGCTATTCGTAGGCATTATGTGTCCGTGATAGGTTTGAAATCTTGCATAAGATCGCTATATCTGAGAAACTATATGTAGGCCAAATGCTACATTATTAGATACTAGAGTTTTAATAATAGCTGTTGAAAATCAAGTTGTAATTATTTCAAAAGGAAATGGTCTATTTGAATCCCATAACTTGGGAGGGTCCATGCATTTAATTTAGGACAAATGGATATTTCTGTTCAATATTTTGTAACCTAAAAAAAAATTAGAACAATTTGATCTTTTCATTTTTTTAAATTTTTATTATTTTTTTTAAGACTGTTACACAGATCCTACACCAAAGATATCGAATTCAAGGGCAGGAAAATGCTGCAAAGTATTTAGTTTATGCCTTTTTTGACACCACATTCACTGGTTTCCAAAAGTGAATGGACAACACAAAGGCTACCCAATTTGATCTTTCTAAAAAGTATGGAATTAACTACTTACTTTAAAAGCAGTTTAGGATAAAAATTCCCAGTGGATCAAATACCTAAATGGGAAACTTTATTTTTTTACATAATAAAAAACAGCAGAAAATTGAGGTGGCTATACATGTATCCTAGGAATTGTCAAAACCTTTGTAAGCGAAAAGGAAAATTAGAACCAAGTAAAGAAAGATAGATATATTCGACTATTAAAATTTTTTGTATTGTAATATTGGTATACTAATGAAAGCTCAGAGAACAATATTTGAAATAGAAATGTTAAATAATAAATAAAATATGCCAAAAGCTCTTAGAAATCGATGACAAAAACACTAACAAAGCAATAGCAAATGGCAATAGGGCATAGGCAGTTCACAGAATTACAAATCCAAAAGGCCAATTGGAAAAGATTCTCAAGCTCGCTTGATAGTATGGGGAACGAAAATCAAGTGAAAGTGAGATAACAACTTTACTCCCTTCGGATTGGAAAAACTTTTAAAAGAATGGAGTACTTGGATTTCTGGTAGGAATGGGAGGTTATTTTTTTTAGTCTTTTTTAAAAATGCAGTTTGTCATTATCTTGTAAAAAGTATGTTTGTTACTTAATTCAGTACTGCTCCTGGGAATCTAGACAAGAGATGACGCTTGTTCTATAAGGGGCCGATAACAAACATTTGAAATGTTGCAGACCGTATGGTTTGAGTTGCAACTGCTCAATTCTGCATGACACTGCTGAATGCAGAGTTGGGAAGAGGTGTGTCGTAACGTTCAGGAATATGCTATTTCCAGTGTGCAGATACATAAGTGTAAACAAATTGAAGAGCACATCTGATAGTAAAATGTGGTAAAATAAATTAGAAAGTATTATTTTGAATATTACCTTTGTTTTTAATAATTATTTAGTTATAAGTTTATATAATTTAATTTTGCTTTTGGCTGTGCTTTATAACCAGCTCCCCAAATTTCTGAAATTTTAACGGTTGACTCTCCCCAGCCGGTACTGGCTGCCTCTAGTGTATTATTGGCTATATCTATGTGCAAGGAGGTCTTGCAGCATTGTTTATGATGGGAGAAACAGGAACGAATTGTATACCCACTGGCAGGGGAATAGTTGAGTACGTCGCCCTGTCCCAGCGTCCTGGAGTACAAGCCGCCGTGGCCTGGGCCGTCACCTGCAGTGGTTTCCGTGGGTGCTGCCAAGCGAGAGGAGCAAGACGCAGGCCTGGGGGCATCTACGGTGCCGTTTTTATCAAACAAGCAGGGACAGGCTCTCCCCAGTCTTCATTATGGGGCCATTCTGACGTCATTGTGGAGACTCTTTTTAAGAACATCTCTTCACCGAGAGCTGAGTATCTCGTTTCACCTGTTTTTATCCACACATCATCTCTCTCTAACGGAAGGTGATGGGAGGGCTGCCTGAATGTGTAGGGCCTTTCCTTCATCATGCCGACGATCTGCCTGAATAGAAGGGGATTGCCAATACCTTGGCTTTAAACTAGCATTCTGCAACTGTATGAACATAAATGCTTTCATTTTTTTTTAGTGACAGATTCTTAATGCATGCCAACACGATCCCCCTAGCCCAGGTAAATTACAGGTTCAGTCCTGTGCTCTGTTGTAAGACCACGTGACATGCAGTCCCTGAACCCACAAGGGGATTAATTGCGACCTTGAGTTTATGATTTCTGAGTGCTTTTAATGACGGACAGTACTTAGGCTGATAGCTGAAGGTTTAGATGTCTTCCTTTCACTCAACAGTTGAGAAAGCGCACTGGTCAAGTGAACCACTTCCTATATCCATTTTGTGGCAAATTATCACGATTATTGTGTACTCTGTAGCTTTTGAGCAGTGTGCTCTGCTAACACTTTGGAGTAGTTTTTATGGCTGAGAAGTAGAAAGGGCTTCTACTTACAGTCTAGATAATAAGGCGAAAGAATATTATCTACCTAGGAGAAAGCGGAGGCCTCAGAATTTCAGTATGAAAATTGAATCTTTGTGGAGTGGATGTCTTTGAGATGTCAATGTTATCTTTTCCTTGAGCTTTTTGGGGTATAATTGTCTGGCAGAAAATTGCCTGATGAAGCATGAACATAAGAGATAAAGTTAGGAATTCAGGGCACATTAAAAGATAGATTTCTCAAAGCGAACTGAAATTATTGAGCTGGTGACTAGCATGTGAGGATTGGAGATGTTTGAGCTGTTGGGACCAGTAGACAGAGTTAGCTGGTTTGCCTGCGGGGGTGAGGGCGAGGGTGTGCCCTAACGTTAAGACTTTTCTGTGCTCGTTGCGGGGTGATTTCTCTCTCCTCCCCCTGACCCAAACCTTGAACAGTAGTGAAATTTAGTAGTTCACATATAAAAATGAAAATTAGATTGCTAAGTAGTGCTTCTTTATTTATTCAGAAGTTTTCTTGATTTGGTTAAATGACTGAATTTGATGAGTTTTCATTTTTTTTTTTTAGGCTCAGTTTATGAACCTCTTAAAAGCATTGATCTTCCGAGACCCGATAATGAAACTCTGTGGGATAAACTGGATCATTATTACAAAATTGGTAAGCGAAATCCGAGAGAGCACGTCCTTAGGTGGCTGCGGTCACCACTTACCGTGCCTGAGTTCTGCACAGAGCAGAACTAAGTGCATTATGTGACTGCGTTTCTCTCTCACTACGATTTCGTGGTGGGTGGGTCTAGTGCTTATGTTACAATTGCATGTTGATACCGGGACCGTAAAAAGAATCCAACAAGTCATATCTGTCCCTTGAATAATTTAAAAAACTGTCCCCCATGACTTGTGTCCTTATAGCCTTTCTAAACATTACTAGATTTGAGAACTACGGGCTGTTTCTTGCTCAGTACTTATAAAAACCAAGTATTCCTTGCTCACTTCCTCACACCTGACTCCTACCTAGGCAGCTCTGAACCTTTGACATCCATTTCTAACTCATTGAGATGCAGAAGGGCATCTCAGGTTACTGTTATTGGGTTTCCAGCTTTTTGTTTTTCGTTTTGTTTTGTTTTTGCCAAGATCAGTCTGGCAACTTTTGTTTTTTAATGTGGGGGAGTAAACAACTTCGAGATACGTGTGTTCGGGGCTTCCCTTTGTTCATTGGGCCGTAAGTTGGCTTTGCCTAGTTTTGTCACTTTGCTTCATGTCCCATGTACTTGGCCGAGTATGGCAAATAATATAAGATTTGATGTATTTATCTCCCTTGAGATAAGGACTTTTTTTGTTTCAACTTCACGTAGAACCTTAATTCAGCCTACCTTGGTCAAAATGCCCCATGTGTTTTTTATGCCGCCCTTTTATTATCTCCGCAGCCACGACTGGCTCGAGAGCTTGTGTGGAGCGGCCGTTGTTGCTGCAGCTTCGGCAGTTTCATGCCGCAGCTAAGTTTAGAAACAGCAAAGCTGTCGGAAGCGGCTGAGCCGAGGAAGCCCCGAACACGGGCGGCTGTGCAATCCGTTCTTTTTCTTGTCTCCGATTGCAGTCAAGTCGACACTGCTGCTGTATCAGAGCCCAACCACAGGCCTCTTCCCCACGAAAACCTGCGGAGGGGACCCGAAGGCCAAGATCCAGGACAGCCTGTACTGCGCCGCAGCGGCCTGGGCCTTGGCCCTCGCCTACAGGTAGCCTGGGGGCGGGGCCTGGGCCTTGGCCTGCGAGTACAGGTGGGGGGGTGGGGCGCCCTGCCAGCAGGAGGCGGGGCCTGGGCCTTGGCCCTGGCCCTTGAGTACAGGCAGCCTGGGGGCGGAGCGCCCTGCCGGCGGAGGGGCGGGGCCTGGGTTTGGCCCATGAGTACAGGTAGCCTGGGGGCGGGGCGTCCTGCCCGACGTGGGGCGGGGTCTTGGTCCGCCCAGGTCGGCCCTGTCGCCGACTGGCTGTGTGACCTGTGCCTGCCCTCGTCTCCGCTTAGGTCTCTCAACCTTTTAGTTCTCCTAAGGGATTAGGTGAGACTCCTGTTAATGTTTGACGACCGGAATTCTTCACCTCTAGGTCCGTAAGTCTGCATTAGTCTCTGGCGGAGGGCACCGTCCCGTCTCACCGAGCTGGTTGGTGTCGGTCGCAGGGGGAATCGGTGGTGACTGACTGTTTGTTGCACGTGGTAAAACTGGGCCAGAGTAGTTAAAAGATTCGCTCGAAGTCACACAACCAGCTAGCGACAGAGCAGGGTCCCGGACTCACCCCTGCCCCCAGTTTAATGTCTCTCTCACGGCACTTCGTTGGGGTATCGCTTGTTAGACCTGGTTGTAAGTCAATTACTTTAAAGTAAAGAAAAAAAAGAAAATCCTTTCACAATACAAAATTTCTCCTTAATTTCATTTGATTCCGTATGGGGAGTGTCCGGCGTGGGTCCTGACACATGGTCAGTAGTGACACATGTCAACCGTTACCAAGATGAGGCTTCTGAACCTTACTTTCCTGAAGGTGATACATGCAAGGACTTCTGATGTGAAAATTGTATCTTTTACATAAAAGTGATTTCTCGGTGGTCCATCATCGATGTGTTGCATTTGTAAAGGAAAATCAAATACTGAGATAATATGAAAGAGCTGCCTTTAGCACTCTTGTTTGCCAGTGTCACTGCAAGCATTTCTTTACACGCTCCATGTAAGCACAGTGTAGCTTCATTAAACGTCGGCTACTGTGTTTCTCAGCCAGTGGTCAAGCCAGTAACGGGGTAGACTGGCCTTATGTGCGCCCCAAAGCGTTGCAGTCGTAATTGCCCATAACGCATGTTGACTTCTTACCAAAATCTTTAAATGTATCTGCCTGAGAATGAACACTCAGACAAAACCAGGTTGTGGCCATTTGTAATTCACTTTGCCTGGGCTCTTAAAAAATGCAGCTGTCATAGAAGATCAGAAAATAGGTGTGAAGATGGCGAGATTAAGGAAGACTAAAGAAATATAACAATTAGATACAATGTGTGATCATCCATTGAGTCAAATCAAGGGTCGTGCATTAAAAACACTATAAAGTATATTTTGGGGAATTGAATAAATTTGAAATAGAGTATATATCAGATAATACAGTATTGGTATTAAATTCCTTGAGTGTGATAATGATATGATGGCTCTGTAGGAGAATGTCCTTGTTTTTAGATGTTTAGTGTATAGGAGTAATGGTGTTTGTAGTTTACTTTTGAATAGAAAATAAATTACGGAGAATGCAAGCTGATTTTAGCAACTGGTGAATCCATGTGAAGAGTAAAAGGTTTATTAGTTTCTTTACTAGTTATATATTTATATGTATAAAATTTTAGCTTTTCTATAGATTTGAAGTTTTTCTAAAGGAAATAGTGAAGGAAAATTGCTTTAAAAAGTACAAGAACACAGACCTTTTCCAGAGGCTTTACACAACTGACAGGTACATAACTTTAACAAAATAAAGGATAAAAAAACATATGATCATCTCAGTAGATGCAGAAAAATCATTTGACAAAATTCAACATCTTTTTATGATAAAAACTCTCAATGGAGTGGATGTAGAAGGAACATATCTGAACATAATAAAAGCCATATGTGACAAACCCACAGCTAATATTGAACTCAAAGCTGTAGTTTTAAATGTGTGTTATTTTCAATTATACTATTACATAATATATAATTACATATTATAATTAATACTAAATATATTTACATTTTATTGTTTCTATAATTACAACTATCATAATTATAGAATTTTAGTTTATAAATACTAGTATCTCATTTATATGGTTCAGGCTAAAACTGTTTCTGAATGTATTCAGTATTACAAAATCTGTTAAAAGAAAGTTGAGCCTACACTCTACGCCATATTAAAAAGTGTCATCTAGGGTTTTTGCATTGTTTGTTTCTAATACGATTTCTGGGAAAAACACATGACTCTAAATTAGGGTTTAAATATGGAACTTCGTTTTCTTTATTTTTATACTTGAAAAGAGTAGTGAGTTTTTAAAAGAGTATCAACTTGAAAGCATGCTTTTAGACTGAGTAAATGTGTATATGTTGGAAAAACTGAAGTGCGATACCTCGTAGCACTGGCCAAGGGAGAGAAAGGGTGCCTTCCTGCTAGAGAGCCCTCTGTTCCCTCCCAGCGACACGTCATCAGTTTCAGGAGCTGAGTGTCATGGGCGGCCCTAGCTCGTGCTGGTGAACAGTGAAGTCACACGGCTGTTCCTGCCCATACTGTTCTGATTATGTTTTCCATGACGTTTGTCTACGGAAGTAATACACCACTGGTAGGATTCACGTGTCTACTTCCTTTACTAGTTATGTATCTATATATATGAAATTTTGGTTTAGATATAAAAAAGACCTCGTATTGTAGAAAACTGATCAATACTTTCACAGAGCTTGTGATCAATAAATTGACTAGAATTAAATTTAAAGTTGTTTTGTTTATTTTTAAAAATTGAAAGTATTCTTAAGATCATATTAAAATTTGAATTCGCAGCCATGGAGCTTACTAAAAAAAAAAGAATTGTCAATTCCAGGTAGAAAATAGAAGAATTCTTTTGGATCACTGGGTTTGCTTTAAAGTTTTAGGAAAGGCAAGAAATATATCCTGAGGCCTAAATGTTTCTACTCCAGTGTAATGGCTCTTTTACCTTCTCAGTCAGAAGAGAAATATTAGGATTACTCTTTTATTTGCAGAAGAAAGGGGAAACAGGAGAACTTCATTAAAATAGAAAAATTCTTTATCATGGCCGAATTATTCTAGAATACGTTAGTCTTGGTTTAATACTTGTTGAAATTAGGGACAGCAAATTATATGAAAGACAGTTTTAGAAAACCTGAAATGTTCCCTCATTATTATTGTAATTTTTTACATGCGGTAGGAATTGTACACAGAACATTCCATTGAGCTCATTAAGCTTCAACTGTGCTGTTTGCTCCACATGTCAGTGTCTGGTCCACTGTTATCATCCATGCTGCAGTTTGCCTCCATTAAAATACTTGTGTCTGACGTCTGGGCGAAAATAGAGCATAGAGCAAAATCATGCTACCTTTACTGCGAGCGCCAACGCACGAAAGGAGGAATGGTGTTCTAATGACAAAAAGCTTAACGTTTTTACTGATGATCACCATACTGCATCACAGTGACCATCACTCTCCCTGGTAGGGGCGTGTGAGATGCACTTGGAAGGGAAGGTCATTAGCGCCTACCTTGTAAGGAGGTAGGTGATGCTTCTTGTCAAGTGGGGATGATCGCCAGATACTTTAAGATTTCGTGAAACAATGAATTAGCTACTTTTATTTTTCAGCAGTGGGTGACTCCTAGCGTAATGCATAATAAAAGAGGAGTTAAGGACGGAAGAACATCTTAACCTTGTTTAACAGATGGAATCTAGCTGTTCTTGCTGGTAAAAAGCGAGGGATGTGAACCATGGTCTGTTGGTTTTAAACTAAGACCTGAGAATTAAACTGTCACGCCAGAATCCATCATGTGTCATACAGGACGTGTGTTCAGTGGCAGGCCTCCGCGACCAAAGTGCCCACCCTGGCATCATTAAACACATGGCAGAGCAAAGAGGACATGGGCCTGCCTTAATCTGCACTTCCTTGAATCCATGTGGCCATTGCAGAATCTAAAGGGATTGATATTAAAACTTGCCTCTACCCTTTAACAGTGAGTTTCAAAAATCTTTCGGTAGATTTTACCAATACAGAAATATCCTTTAAAATTTCAGCCAAGTCGATGGAGAAATATTGTATGCTATTTTTAAAGCTATTGGCTTACTTCCTTAAAAGAAGGAGAAATCTGCACAAATTTTATCATTTTTTTTTTTTATTGCAACATTTCTACATCTGCTGGGAAAATGGAGTTTCACTGTTACAGAATTCGTAGATGTCGCCAGAACGTGGGATTAGCCAGATAGTTAAATACTTAATTATCAAAGCTCTGCTTCCTTTCCAAATCCCTTTCCAATTTCTTTCACGAGTTATCTCTCTCACCCAGGCGCATTGATGATGACAAGGGGAGGACCCACGAGCTGGAGCACTCGGCTATAAAATGTATGAGAGGAGTTCTCTACTGCTACATGCGTCAGGCCGATAAGGTAAAACACGAGTGTGGACTGCAATTCTTGCGTCATTCTGAGGGATTAATCTAACCCCATAGCGGTAGCATATCCTGAGGAAGAATGTCCTTTCAAAAGGTAAAGCCACATGCTAGGGCAGTGAGACAGGTGAAGACAGCCCCACATTTCCAGCCCAGGGCTTTTAATTCCAAAATCCTGAAACTGAAGAAACACCTGAGCGAGAGGTGACTGAGAATTGTTACTTTGGCTTCTGTTTGTGTGTATTTTGCATCTGGTGTTTGCTTGATAAAGATTTGAGCAAAATCCTTATCGAAATTCTTTTTGGACATGTGAATGCTCTGGCTTAAGTAAACTTTAGTTTAAAAATATAATACTTTATTTACATATAAAGAGAGCAGGAATTATAGACAGGAAACAGCAAACTTTATAGGGTTATATAACAAAACTCAGTAAACTGTAAAGCACTATACAAATATAATGTGTTATTTCCCTACTTACCTACACCTCTGTGTCCCTAGGGCGTAATATAATGTGTCCACATATGTCCATCATTGTGTCTGTCATGTGTCTCCTGGACCACCCCCAGTTTGATGATTCATTAACAAAGACTCACATCAATAATTATACACGCAATTTTGATTATGTAATATTTTGTATGTTTTTATCATGTGAATATTACATTGTTTTAATTTATGCTTGAAAAAGATCAAAAGACTGTGATGGCACATTTTCTTCTTAAGACCTATATCTGAAGTTGAAACTTAGAAAATTAATCATTTATATTCTGCCACCAAAATATGGCAATGAGAAAATGTTACTTTGCAGAAAAGTACATTTTTTCACAGGCTGATAATAGAGATATGTGACAAACCTGTAATTTGTGTACTGAGATTTGACTTTGCAAATCATTATTATAAAGGTTTTTCAATGCTTGAAATAAAGTACTGTGTCATATTGACGTACTTGAATTAAACTGGTAGGTCATATATATCGAAGTAATTGCGATTAACGGTATTTTCCTAAGCATGAGGAACTTAGTGTTTATTTCACATTTGTCATTTCGTGAATGCCTAACTTTTCTCTCAAGGAAACACTGCGAGAGCCATGAATTTCATGTGTGTGTTAAACAAGCTGATGGACTTAAATTAGAATCGTTTATCAGAAGGAAGGACATGCTGTAATATAAAACTTTTTCTTTGTGTCTAGTTTAGCCAATCATTAATGTCCCTTTCTCAATATTATTCAGTCTTACTAACCAGTCTCCAGTTACGTTTTCTTTTGAATACAGTTTGAATGTAACTTAACTGTCTTAAATTCCTTAATTATAAAGGATTATCATTTCTTTCCTTATATAAGTACTCGGGTAAACCATTAAAATAAGTGTGAGTTGTAAGAAGATATGGATTATATTGGGATTAGGTCTTAATGCATGCCATGGAATGGAGGGTTTTACAGATTTTAAGCATTTTCCTTGTTATAATGTTCTCGATGCCCAGACCTTTTAGCGTAGGGATGGAGGTGGTTAAAATAATCCACATGAGACTGTGGGGGGGGGGGGCTAACGCAGGGACATTGAGCCGCACGCCCAGCCCGCTGGCTCCCACCGGCCTTCACCTCTTACTGGTGCCCCCATTTCCTTCCTGAGTCCATGGCAACGTTACCATGTTTTAAAATGTGAAATAGATGTCTTTTGGCCTTTCCTTAAAACTAAATGGAGCCTATTTGCGGTGTTCCATTTGCTCTTTGTGCTTAAGGCTCATCTTCTCTGTAGTGTCTGTCTCTCTCTCTCTCACTCTCTCTGCCCCCCCTCCTCCTCCCTCCCGCCTTCCCTCCCTCCCTCCCTTCCTCCCTCCCTCTCTCTCCCTCTTCCCATTTCTCCCTCCCTCCCTTTCTCTCTTTTTATTAAAATTATTCTCTCTTAAGCAAAGTCATGACCAGAAAGTCGAAGGCTTCCTACTTTTGATGATCTCTCTCTGTAAAACACGCTTCCTGACATAGTTTCTAAAAATGCTACTAAAAGAGATACTCTTAATTTATTAGGAATTTGAGTGGATAAATAGAGTTTTTCTTGATTTTCAGAATAGAACAATCTGATTTCTGTCTATCATTGTCTTGCCACTTTTCTAAATGCTTACTTCTTAATAGTAGGTATTTTTTTTTTTTTTTTTTTTACCTCTGAATGTTCACATACCTATTCTCTCAGTTAGAAGCATTCAGAACTTTTCAGAAATGATTCAATCTGCAGTTAGTGGTTTGGAGGGCAGAGACTTGCTTTATGATATGCTATGAATATTGCTTTCTTTATCCACTTAAACATTTTGTTTAAAATGCTACTAAGTTTTTAATTCATGAGAAATCATTAAAATTTTTTAAAATTTATTCTTCCAGGATTCCTTTATGTGATTATTTTTTTCTATCTAAGAGTGTATTTTAAGGGTATAAATTAAGAATAGATGACACAATACTTAGTTACCTTTTCCGAAATAAGATGTTTATTTACAATGATTAACGTTTTCAGGAAAAATCCAAATAAAATACAAGCAGAGAAAACATTATTCCCAATTTCCTTTAGTCTAGAAAATTTTGCTTTATTTTTACCTGCCAGATGCAGACATCGTAAAATAATAATTAATGTATCCTTGATTTTGACAGCTTTCAAGAGTACTTCTTGTCTATAATTCATATACAATATGCCTCGTTAAATATCAGAGCTTATAAAGTTTGGATCTTATTTTTTTCCCGAAATTTTAAGTTATTTGTCATTTAACAGCTTTAAGACTCAAAGTATAGTTATGTAATTTCCCATTTGAGCGTCTTAGATCATTTAATATTTGCTTTTCCCCTGACACAGTGACTGAATATAAATTCTCGTGCTGGGTACTTGAGTATCTTGAAGACAAATGACAGACACTGCCTTGTCAACTGTAGCAATTACTTGATATCTAACTGATAAAGCCTTATCATTTTATAGCTCCTATCAAATGGGAAAATGGATCTTGTTTTAATGTACCTATATTTTTGTCCAAGAGTCCAGAATCACATTCCACACGTTGCGATGATAATCATGTCGTAGTCAGGGAAGTGGCCATGTTGACTTCTTCTGTCTGTGTGGCCTAAGGCTGTTTCCAGTAGTTCAGGTAGGGAGAAGGGACGGCCTCCTCACTTCTCGGAGTTTGCACTGGATGGAAGACACACACCTCTCCTCTTGCCTGCATTCTCTCATTCCTGATTACCTGCCGACAGGTCCCGGCTTGCATCGCGTGGACCTGTCACGGGGCAGGCTGCACTCGTTCGTGCAGGGCTCTTGGGGGTAGGAAGGTGTGCTAGGGAGTTAGTCCTCCAGCGCAGTGCTGCCCAGCAAACTTTTTGTGGGGACAGGGCTGTTCTGTGTCACTGTGTTGAGCGATACAGAAGCCACCAGGCACATTTGCTATTGAGCGCTTGATGCATGGCCAGTGTGACTGAGGCTCTGAATTTCCAAATTTGATTTACTTGTAGTTGTCATTAAATTTAGAGTTACACGTAGCTAGTGGCTACCATACTGGTTAGTGTACCTCCTAGAAGCTTATAAGATAGTGGGAGATACAGGCAACTAATACAAATAGAAGACCGTGG
The DNA here is from genome assembly GCA_028627145.1 of Eidolon dupreanum. Taxonomy (NCBI): domain Eukaryota; kingdom Metazoa; phylum Chordata; class Mammalia; order Chiroptera; family Pteropodidae; genus Eidolon; species Eidolon dupreanum. Next base: position 129,730,192 of record CM053508.1, on the reverse strand, counting down.
AAATAATTGAGGGGTAAGCACCCGATGTGGGAATCCAGGGGAAGGAATTTAGCTGAGGTTCAGAAGGGACCTTAAAAAAGAAGATTTTTTTTTGATAGGATTTTAAGGATGAGAAGAACTTGAAGGTGGAGAAGAGAACATGCCCTGTGTAGTTACCTTAGCCAGGTGGAGCAAGGCCAGATCCTAACCCCCCAGATTACATCATCCCTTGCATCGTTTCAAAGAGAGAAGAAAACCATTGCCTTTTCGTAGGGTTCCGTGTCTCTGTATCTCGTTCTCTGTCCCGGTCCATCTCGTACTTCCCGGGACTAGCCCAGCACTTGGCATGTCGTCGGCACCAGTACATGTGGAACAGGACCTAAAAGAGTAGACGGGTTTTGTTGTTGTCGTTTGTTTTTGGAGTTTATCCGTTAGATAATTTATTTTATTTTATTATTTTTTAT
>CM053508.1:129707286-129729249 GCA_028627145.1 Eidolon dupreanum | reverse complement strand
TTTTTTTTTTTTTTTATAAGGGCACTGCGTTCCATTCTCTTGGCTTGCCCAGGAAGGAAAGCCATCACTAAAACACCAGCACCGCTTCGCTCAGCCTGAGATGCTTTCAGTGACCATTTTAGTCCATATAGCGCTTGTTATTTAAAGTAACTACTTAGCCTCCTTAAGTCATTTTTGATATCCCAGTCTCTGAGCTGCGAGAGAAGCGACTATCCATCCATTCTGCTTCATTTTAGGCATTTTTTGCTGTACCGAACGATTCACAAGCATCCATTAAAGCCATAGTACTGTAAAGTTCTTTTTCTTCCAGGAGGTATGATTGGGTAGCTCAGGGAGCTAAAGCACCGTGTTAATCACTAGAGATTGTGAATTTAGTTCCCATGCTTGCCGGTTAGTCTTTTGAATTTCACGGCGGGTTATAAATCACCTAGTCGAAATGCATCGTCTTTTGTAAAAAAGCTTTGACGTATGCAACAATTCACTTTATTGCACACTATGTCCCAAGCGGACATCACTGTATTTTAACCCTCTTAAGTGAACGTTGAATTAACACCTTGCGAAAATCAAATTGATGAATGTTCTATTGATAATAGTCACCTAATAATATATTAATCATAGAATAATTTAATTTTCTGAGAATGCCTGTGCCAGTAAAATAGTTTTAATTCTGACAGTGTTATGTAACATATTTGCCAGTTAAAGGTAGGATCGGTCAGCAGTGTGTTTCGTTTTCTGAACAGCTCGCTCTTGCCAGAGAGTTAAATATCCAATGGATATTTGTAAATTTCAGTTAAGCCCAGTTATTCGGTGAATCGCATTGGGAAAGAAAGTTCAAGTGGAAGGAATTTGACATTTGACATTTACTCTCGTCCGGGTATAGCGTCCTCTCCTCCAGTACAGAATTCCTCACGCACTCGCCTTCTGAATAAGTAATTTTCCCTCCCTTCTCCAAATACCGCAAGCTGTCTTACAACCACGTGTGCCTCACACTGTGAATGGAGGTTTGCTGGCATTACTCAGTGACGTGCGTGCAGGTGTTTGCGCGTGTTGGTGGCCCATGGGGAAGCCCTAGGATGTCGGGGACACGTCCCTGAGTGAGAAAACGAGTTGGTGGTGAAGGTTTTTGCGAGAACTGTCAGGATGCACGGAGGCCCTCCCCTCCGCTCAGGTGCTCATGGCCCGGGCTTCTCATGCACGCACTGTGTGGGCTTCATGTGCGGGGTGCGAGGCTGCTTGTGGCCACCTGCCCTGGGTCCGTGATAGAGCTGGGGACCTGACTCAGCTTCCTTTCTGGTTGCCTGGTGTCGCAAGCCAACCGCCCCAAATTCAAAGGCACCAGGCAACCATCCTTTATTAACTCGCGCGGGGCTGAGGTGGACTGGGCCAGGCGAGGTGGCTCACGCTCTGGGTCTCGTAGGTCTTTGCCGCCCGCCGTGGCTGGGGCTGGAGTCGACCCCACGGCTTCGCTGCTCAGGTAGCAGGTCGTCGCGTGGGACCTTGGCAGGAGCCGTCTGCCGTGAGACCCACTTCCTTGCCGCGTGGTGGCTGCGCTCCAAGGTTCAGCGTCCCAAGAGAGGGCTGGGCGGGAGCTGTGTCGCCGTTTATACCCTGGTCTCAGCGGCCATGCAGTGTGGCTTCCACCAACCACACCCTATCAGTCAGAGCCAGTGAGACCCGGCGTAATCTAGAAGGGGAAAGGCTGCCCTCTCAGTGATTGACAGCTCTTTGCCACATCCTTTTAGCCTTCATGGTTTCCAAGGAGCAAGTCACTTGTTTCCGGGGGGAATAAGGTGTTTTCTCTGGCTGCTTTCCAGATTTTTTTCTTTGTCTGTGGTTTTTAGAAGTTACAATGTGACCCAGTATGGATATTTTTCTCTTATTCTGTTTGAGTTTCCCTTAGCTGCTTGAATCTGTAGTTTTTGTCTGTTGCTGGTTGGGAAGTTTTCGGCCATTGTTTCAAGAGCTTTCCTTTAGCCCTGCCCCTCCCCCGCCCTTCTCTTTGGGGGTTCCCTGTCACGGCTGTTATGTCTTTGTTACAGTCTGCGCAGGTCCCTGAGGCTCTTTATTTTCTTACCAGTCTGTTTTCTCTCTTTTGTTCAGATTGGATAATTTCTGGTGTTTAATCTTCCAATTCAGTTATTCTTTCCTCCACTTCTTGTATTTGGTCATTGATCCCAGTGAACTTTTTATCTTGATTATTGCACTTTTCACTTTGGAAAACTTTGCTGACACTTTGTTTCTTAGCTGAGGCTGTCTGTCTTTTTTTTTTTTCAATCACTTTCATAATTGTTCACTGAAGTATTTTTAACACGGCTGCTTTAAATATTTGTCAGATAATTCTAACATCGCTTCATCTCAGTGTTAGCATCGATTGATTGTCCTTTATTACTCAGTCTGAGAAACTTTTGGTTCTAAGTATGATGAGTGCTTTTAGATTGAGACATGGACATTTTGAGTACCATATTATCAGACCTTGGATCTGATTTTAATTTTCGATTTTAGCCGTTTTTTTTGACACGCCTCTGGCAGGAGGAGGGGGCAGGGCTGTCACCCCCTTACCGCTGGGTGAGGTGTAAAGCTAGGTTTTTGTTGACGCCCAATATGGAGACGCCTCAGCGCTGCTGGGTCTGGGAGGGATGCTGGGGTATCTAGGTTCCCAGGAGGCCACCAGTGGTACCTCCTGGCTAAGGGGGACAGGAGCAGCTCATTCCTGATTCCTGAGTGACCTCCACTTCCACCCAGGGCAGGGGCGTGGCCTCTCTACAGCCGGGCGTGGGCCAGAGTCCTGACTCTCCAGTGGACCGTGTGCCCCATCCCATGAGTGCTGGGCAGTGGGGGGCCAGGCTCCTCAGGGGATCGCCACCGACACCAGTGGTAGGGGGGGGTCTCCTTACCACCCATCAGAGGTGAAAGCCGTGGCTTCCTCCTCAGACGGCTCTGACACCCCCATGGCTCAGAGCGTTGCGGGGTGGGCGAGGGTCCTCATTACAGACTTGGGAGTGAAGGAGCCTGTTTCCCACTGGCCGTCACAGGAGTGTGTGTGCAGGGCCACAGTTTTTTCTGAGTGGCTATTGTCTGAAAGTTTTCTGTTCTGCTGGGCTGCCCTTTTCCTGGTCTTTCGTGGGCCTTTTTTTGTAGGCACCTACTGGCGTTTCTGCTCTGAGTCAGGTATGGATGAGGCAGAAAGGACACTCGGCTCGCTGTGGTCCCTAGAAGCCCGCCAGCCCGGCTTTCACCCTCTGAGGCTCGTTGTCTTTGTTTATGTGACATCCAGTGAGAGGAAGGGAGGCTTACGTCTGCTCCATGTTCCCGTCCATGTATTTTAAAGACGTTTCCCGTCTATTTACTATCTGCCAATAAAAATAACCCTTACTCAAGAACATTTCATGTAAACAGCCGCGGAAAATGTAGATCATGGGGCCGCGAATAGCTCGGAATAACCTTCTCAAATTGAAAGTGCACTTGAACGCCTGGAGGGCGTCTTAACGCTGATTGTTGGGCCCGCTCCCAGAGAGGAGAGGAAATGGGCGTTGCTAGCGAGTTCTGGGGTGATGCCGCTACTCTGGGGACCCCACTTTGTTAGTTAGTGCCTTAGACAGATGCTGACGTGATGACAGATCACTCATTTTAAGTGATATTAATGGCGTATGCAGTCGCTTTTAGTAAAATGTAAATTGTGGTAAATAAAATAAAGTGGATATTAGATCTTAAATACTTACAGGTTGATATTTAAAAGATGACAGTGTCATATTTTTAATGAAAGTTGGATCTTTCCATTTTTTAGTACTATTGTAGGTGGCATTCGAGAGTCTAAAAGAGGACACATTTTATTATAAAGAGAAGAAAATAGCAAAAAATGAGAGGTATGGCGATCAGTTGTTCCATGAGCATAAAATAATGTGTATTTTATTAGTTCCCGAGAGAAGAGTATCTGAAGGGGCGTGTCAGGCCACACTCGTGGTGACACACGGGCCTTAAGAAAGTTAAGGCCCAGAGCTGACATCAGAAACCTCTCTCACTTCGATCCGAACTAGGGACGCCTGGTTATTGCTGCGTATGTCACCATCACACACCTTCCTCTAAAGTTCATCCTTATTCCCCCGAGTTAGTGAATATAAATGATACCAGAATTAAAACTGCACTCAACAGTATAGTATGACCGTTTGTCTAGATCAAGGTGGACTTAGAAATATTTGTCCCCGAAGATCACTAACTATAAAAAAGAAAAATTAAAATGTCAGGTTGAAGTCTCTTAGACGTTTTTCTTCTTCAGTTGTTGCGAGTGTTAATAAAGCAACTTGCTTGTGAATATTCATTGGTGGTTTTTATTCATAGCCAGATATATCAGTTACACACTCTTTTGTTCTCTCTTTTTTTTAGCTCTGTTGGCCTAGCAAAAGCAGCTCTAGAAGCAATTAATGGATTCAACCTTTTCGGCAACCAGGTAAAAAAAAAAAAAAAAACAGCAGTAGCCACAGCAAGCTTTGATTTTTTAATTTTGAATTATGCGTTTAATTAATTTGGGCATTCATTAACCAAATCATTCCTTATGATCAGAGAATGTCTGAAATTTATGTAGCAGCTCACGGTTGAACAAGCTTCCCTTTGAATATGATTTTCCAGTTAAATTTTAGTTTTCTGACTAAAAAACGTTGCTTAATTAAAACAAGTCTCTTGATAAAGAATTCTCATTATCTTTGTTCAGTAACTTTCCCCTCAAGTCTGTTGATGAGTTTTCACACTTTTAAATGTTTCTGGCATTATATATTTTGTATTTTCCATGTCGGTTCTCATGTTGGTTTCAATTGAATGTATATCAATGTGTCTCTCTCGTATAGGGGAATTTGTGTAATGTGTCCGGCCAAAGAAGTAGAAATTTCAGTTCTACCTTAACCCTCAATTGGCTGTGATCATATGTCTAAATCTCAGTGGCCATCGATGGATAAATGAATGAAGAAAATGTGATGTGATGTGTGTGTGTGTGTGTGTGTGTGTATGTTTACATAGACACATATGCAATATACGTATATACACAAATATATGTATATATACACATACACATATACAATATTATTCATCCATAAAAAAGAATGAAATCTTGACATTTTCAACAGCATAGATACCGAGTGCATTAGGCTTAATGAAATAAGTCAGACCGAGAAAGACAAATACCTTCTGCTCTCGCCCATATGTGGAATGTAAACAAAACAAAACAAAAACAAAGCGCTAGGAACACAGATGCAGAGAGGAGATTGGTCGTTACTGGAGGTGGGGGTGGAGAGGAGCAGTATGGGCGGAGGCGATCAAAAGAGACACATTTCCAGCTGTGAAGTCAGGCACGGGGGTGTCACGTCATGCAGCGTATTTACGTGAACACAGTCACGGAACTCAGGTTGGGAGTAAAGTTTGAGCTGTCGGCCTTAAAATATGCTCTTTAGATGGAGTCAGGATGTTAAGGCAGAGTTGTGATGATTCAGGAAATGGAAGATGAAATAAAATATTCCGAGTCAATCAGATATTCTGGATGATGTATACTTATTAAACACCCTTTCAAATTCCTGTCCTTAATGGGAGAAATCATGATACCCAGACCGAGGCCAGCATCTGAAAGGTGACGACTGCAGAGAGTGTGCGTTAGAGCAGTGTTCAAAGCACAGCAGGCTTGTCTGGCTGCCTTTGAAATCTGCAGCCCTACAATTAACGTGCATGATGATTTAAAGTAGGTGATAATTAAGTCCATATGAATGTTTTCCTTGATGATGGTTTTTAAAAATCTGCTTCTGAGTAGGAAGCGCTGCCTGTGGGTTTAGGCAGATTTAATCCTCCCATAAATGCGGACCGTCTGCCTAAAGCACGGTCTGCTTTTGTGAGAGGATGACAAACGACATAGTTACCTAGCTTTGGTCTCGGTCTTGAAATATGGTGACACGTTATTTCTTAGAGGCTGGCAGAGGAAGAGGCCTGAACAAATACTTTGATGAATTTAGATAAATAAGCCATTTATTTGTGGCCAGAAAATAGAAGTTGGCTGTCTGTTTTAATCAAATAATGGCAAGAATTGCCATATTTGCCATTTTACTTCATTATTTATAAATTAGCCTACTTAGATCGTATCTTTAAAAATCCAACTTGAGGCAGACTAATGCGGCATGCAATTAGCTTTATTAATTATCAGCCTAAAGATAAATAGTAAGTCCTATTATTTTGTGTATTTACAGGCTCCCAACATCTTATTCCCTCTCATTTCTCTGCTGTTTTGTTCTCAGAGCATTATTTGTTCTTCTTTCTCCCCAAATTCAGATCCTAACTCTGGTCCTCACTTTTTCCATGAAGCACCCCAAGTTCCCTGTTTTATTTTCCTCCTGTTACCTTTACAGGTTTATTATCAGTATTGTTCTTTCACCGTAGCCGCTCACCTGGTACGTAGCCACGTATCGTCAAGCACGGCTTTTATTGTCACGCATCTGGCCCAGGACTGTGTGTCACCTGGGCCAGTGCCCAGAGGACAGAGGGCAGATCCTATCATTTCTCGTTCTCAGAGGAGAGGACACGTCACTCTGACGGTGGCAGCTGCTGCGTGAAACGTTGTTCAACTCCGTTTTGTGAGCGGAGAGGAGAAGCAGGAGATGACAAATAATAGAAAGGATAGTTTAGCATTAATCTGGTTGCTGAGAGACAGGCTCATTCATTCCTTGTTTGTTGATTTATTTGTCAGTTAAAAGAGATTTAAGAAATGGTGCTATGAATGACAAATTCTATTTCATGAGCTAGTATCCATGTGTGAACATGGATTAACAGGAAAGATACTCACCTACCAAATCTGAGTTATGGATTCATCAGAGGGCCTGGTCTGGATTTCACATTTCAGTCTAGGAGATTGACTCGAGGTGTTTTGGGTTCCAGGTGAATTCATCTTCCATGTTGGTGAGAGTTGGGATGAGATTTAGAAGGTAGTATTGAACCAGCATGATTTTTATGATAGTTCCCTTCTTTTCCCCAGGTGTTTTTCTGAGTATTCTCTTTTAGGGAAGCAGTCTTTGTATTCCAATTTCATTCTCCTCGATTTTCAAAATATTTAGCTTCCCAGTAAAAGAACAGTCATGTTTACTTACAACTACGCTCTGAATATGGAAAGCACTAATGGCTACATAGTGAACTTTTTTTTTGACTTGGTTCAACTTGGGTAACAATCAGTTAACAGTTTTTTTACACCTTCCTACCACCCCTCAAGCTTTTGGTTCTCATTCAAAGATATTTTTTAGTGTGTGAAGTCGCATAACTTGGTGATTAAGGTGTGAGCTTCTGTGTTATAGAGACTCGATTTTGAACCCTTGCCTTGTTAAAGCAAGATTTAGCATCCTTTTTCAATAAAATGAGGATAATAACATCTACCTACGGGGATTAAATGAGCTGATCCATGTGAGGCATAGGGAATATTAGCTAGTGTTATTTGCATTATTATTATTTGAGATTCTCCTGTCTTCATATTTTAATCAAGTAGTTTTTATATCCATAATTCTAGCTTGTATCTAAATTTGTTTAGTTTGATCATATGATCAGTGTTCTTTTAGGACTGTACAGTGAAATTTTATGAATTTAAATTAGTTTTTACATTGTTCATTGCCAAAAATGTTAGCTAAGTTAGTATTTGTGCTTTTATTAACATAAATATATTTAATTGATTAGTTTTTTATAATCAATACATTTTGACTTATAAGAAAACTAAGGTGAAATGGGGAAAATGTAAAAAATGACATTTATTTTTCATGATTATAAAATTCATGTTTATTGTAAGAAATCTGAGAAATACGGAACGTATCAAAAAGAAAATGGAACTCTTCTGTAATGCCACTAAAATGCAACCGATGGGACTGTTTTTGTGGAATTTCTTACAGTCAGAATGCCCAACCTTCTGCGAGCTCTTTTACTCCGTTTGGGAAACGCTTTTCTCCTTCTCGCCCAGGGCTGCTCCTGGTCTGTCATCTTCGTGGACCTGGACGCTCACAACCGCAACAGGCAGACGCTGTGCTCTCTGCTGCCTCGAGAGTCCAGATCTCACGTGAGACATCCCCCACCCCGGCTGACACGCGCTGTCACGCGTGAGCGTTATCAGCGACGGACTCCCGTGTGCCCGTACTACCCAGTTGTTAATTTTCCTAGGGGTTATGTGTGGCTCCGCTGTTAGAAAACACCCCAAATGGAATAATTATTTAATAACGACCATTGTATAGAAGCAGTTCAAAGTTTTGGTAAGAGGGAAACAAAACCCACAAATACGCAGATAATAATAAAATATCTGCTCGTTATTTGACCACTCAGTTATAATCTTAGGGGGACAACATTTGCGTTTCCACGTGTTTTATGTACATACATAATATTTTTACTTTACGAAACTGGAAGAACATTGCTCACAATGCTTCATAGCCTAGTTCTATGAACGGGTGCGTTCTCATATCAGTAAACCGTATCTGCAGTGTAAATACTCGCACGTACCTGATTGTTGGACATTTAGATCGTTTTGTGTTTTTTCACTGTTATAAACAAATTACTAGGACACGCTAAGTTGTAATAACTGCTGGTGTCAAATTTTTATACACCGTCTCCGTCAGCATCTGAAAGTTTGAGTTCAGTGTTGAGCTTGAAAACACACCTCGTTAATGAGCCCAGTTCTGTCTCCTCCGCAAGGGTTGCTGAGCCGCCGGTAGGCACCTGCCTGTCCTCGGGGCACAGCAGGCTCCCCGCGCGCCCCGGCCCGGGGGCACTCACATGGCCCCCTCCTCCGTGTCGCCCCCAGAACACAGATGCTGCCCTGCTCCCCTGCATCAGTTATCCTGCGTTCGCCCTGGATGACGAAGCTCTGTTTAACCAGACACTGGATAAAGTGGTTAGAAAATTAAAGGGAAAGTATGGATTTAAGCGTTTCTTGAGAGATGGGTATAGGACGTCGCTGGAAGATCCCAACAGACGCTACTACAAACCAGCTGAAATCAAGGTATCAAGAAATGGCCCGGACCCACAGCATAGCACAGGGGTCAGAGGTACCAGTTGGGGAGGGGACTTCCTGGCAGGAGTCCCGCCCTGCCACTCGCTCGCCTTGGGCAAGTTACTCAGCCTCTCCCTCCGCTCATCTCCCTAGAGAGACCCGTTAGCAGAACGGGGCCTCTTCTTCCTCAACGACCCTTCCCTGAGCCCTGAGCAGGCTCGGTGGCATTCCTGGTGACACTGAGACACCATGCATAGACGCGTGGGAGGGAGCTGCAGCTGGTTACAGACGGACATGCTTCCTCCTCAGGGGACTGTGAGCCCCTGAAGGAGGTTCCCCATCTTTTTGCCCCCTGGCTGGTACCAGGCATTCCTCAGTACTCAGTAAGGATTAATTGAATGAATGGCAACGTGTGATGGATTAAATGAAGGAGCTCTTGAATGATAAGAACAGTGAAACGAATAAAACTAGTCCAATTTTGTTAGAACTATAAAAAAAATCTTTTGTGTATATCCTAACTATAATTGCTCTAATTAATACAACTGTTCTAACTTAATATGATTGCGCTAATTAACTGTTACTGAAATTTTAAATATTTCGTTTTCCGTTTTAGCTCTTTGACGGCATCGAATGTGAATTCCCCATATTTTTTCTTTACATGATGATCGACGGTAAGTGAGCGTCTCCTGCAACTTCAGCTATGGGACGGAAGTCTCTGAAGGGACAGCACACACGGCTGTGACTCCTTTCTGCGGGCGAGGCAGGCTGCACACGGCAATGCTCGCTGGTGGCAGCTTCATGCGCCACGCCCCTGCTTTCTGAGCGGAAGTGAAACCATCCAGAAAAATTCAGTAGGACTATGAATTATTTTAAAAATGACGCGACTATATTTTCAGATTTACAAAGATTTTTATGACTAGAAATCATGAACGCTGTCCTTTGTGACATTGTGAATACCTATAACATTGACACTTGAGAATAGAGAAAGTGCCATTAAAATTCAGTTTTCAATTCCAAATGCCAGCATGACCTTCTAAAATCGATTTCCTGGAAAAAAATGTCACACACGTATTTACCCTTTTTCATTACATTTTTTATATTTTATTTTTATCATTTACATAGAAAATTGCCAAAATAATTATAACCGGGCTAATAGATTTTTCTAAGGTAAAATTTCTGTGGTGCTTATTGAGCTGAGATGCTAGTGTTTTATGTTTTACATTTTAGGGGTTTTTAGAGGCAATCCCAAGCAAGTAAAAGAATACCAGGACCTCCTGATCCCTGTACTCCATCAGACCACTGAAGGTATAGCTGGATTTTTTGTTTTTCAAGAAACTCTTCCTACTAATATTTCTTTAATGTTCCTTCAAAATGTATAAATGATTCCTTTTAAACAGAGCAATTTATACTAAATCGAAAAAGTAAATGGGGCCTTAAATGGAATAGAAAGAGTAATCTATTAATTTGTTATAATAAATTTGTTTTCGTGAAAGGAATTCTTGGCGAGACGGGAAGGTGATGGATTAGGTGGTGGTGGCTCTCGTAATCACACAGCGGTTTGCCAGGCGGGCGCAGGTTCTTCACCTGTTACCTGCTGTGTAACTCCTTTACCTCTGCAGTGTGACAGTCCCGTGAAGTGACTGATTTCACCCACATCCCCAGAAATGCTGCCTTAGGGGCATGCTGCCCCCTGCAGCGGGCCACCCAGAGGCTATGGCCTGGCCCAAAGGTGCCGCTGTCACCCGTCACCCGGAGTACTCTGCCTCCTCTTTGGGGTCGCCTCTAGGGCGGCAGCAGGTTGTCTTGACAGTCTGCCCTGGTGCTGGGATGTCATCCTCTGAGGACAGAGTTGACATTTTACCGGCGATTAAAAGGCCCAGGCCCTGAGCGGCATGTTGGTCTCGGTTAAAGGCCAGCAGTGCCCGTGACGGAGCGACCGATTTCTCTGTGTGACTAGAAAACTGATTCTCAAAGGAATTCCAAACGAGAGGTTCCAGATACCTCTGGTGTTTGGAAGAATTAGTAAAATAAGAATGTATTTTCATGAATGAGTAGCTTTGAAAACTTTTATCTGGAAGTTAATTATTATGTGTTGGCAAAAACATGGGTGGTCTTGGGGGCACGATAAGCAAACTGGCAGTCACGGCCCTGTGCCCCATTCCTGCCCCACGTGAGGTTCGTGGTATTCTCTGGGGTTTTCTACGAGTATCTTGGAGGAGATGCTTCACATTCTGTGCTCACCCTTTAAGATGCTTGGAGTGTTAAAGTAGTGAAATGTTTATGGATAAACACTGAATTCCAAATGTAGATTAATTTTTAAAACCAGCTACTTATGTTTCTGTGTACTGCCCCCACCCCCCAAGAATCATTGACCAGTGTGAGAAATAATATGATGAATGTCGTAATGAATGTAATATTTGAAGTCCCTTGAATCAGATCTAGTGTTTGAAGGTGGATTGATGCTCCGTGGGGGACCATGCCTTAGGCTTCATCGTGTTCACAGAGTAATGTCTGAACTAGTCTCTGTGTGTCATTGACCTTGTTGTTTGTTTTAGACATAAATGTCACTATTGACGCATGATTGACGCATGAAAAAGGAAGCAAATTTTAGGGAAATCTGTGCAATTTTGTTAGGAAAATTAAGTTCACCAGGGGCTGTTATTGCAAGAAAAGTCTTAGGATGCTGTTGTTTTCCTTTTGATATCATTCACAAAGATTACAGTCTATAAATAATCATTTTTAGTTTTCTACCAAAGAATATCTTCAAACGGCTTGGTCACAGGAGAAGATAGATCTTTTTCTCTTTAGCGATATTGAATGAGAGATAATGGGCTTAATATTTAAAATGAGGATTTCTTTGCTCTAAGCGATGGCTCAGAGTTATAATTCTTCATTTAAGATGACACAGTACCTCATTTGCAAAGCTTCCATGGGCTAATCCTATTAAATATAGCTGCTTCTATGACTCTACATATTTGCATACAGTATATTTGTTGATTCACTTAAAGGTGTTGAAATTAAACATTGTCAAAGGGGATTATGTGCACGTCATTGGCTAATGCACAGCATGTGCTGTCACGTTAGTATTTTCAAGTCAAAAAAGGTTTTTCCACGTTTTTCACTGGCAATTTCTGAAAGGAGCCGCAATATCCAGTTTCCCGTAGCCCGTCGGGTCTGTTCCCTTCTGTGTGACCTCTCTCTGCCCACTTTCTAGTCATCGAAGGAAAACGGGGGTTAGGACACCGATTTCGTTGTATTTTAAGTATTTACTTCTCAATTCGGTAGGTTATCCCGTGGTACCAAAGTACTATTACGTGCCAGCTGATTTCGTAGAACACGAGAAAAGAAACCCGGGTAGTCAAAAGCGATTTCCGAGCAACTGTGGCCGTGATGGAAAACTCTTCCTCTGGGGACAAGCCCTTTATGTCATCGCAAAACTCCTGGGTAAGTGTGGAAAGTTGGAAACGATTGTTTTCCCTTGCTGTCAAGCCCTTCGAAGCAAGTATATGTCTGCTGACATTTTTCTAGGCTTTGCGCGGTGTTTGTGCTGTTAGGAGGTCTTGGGGGAGTTTCTTGGGATGTAAAGGTGTGTAAATCTGTCTCTTTCCCTGGAGGATGACGGAAAGTTTGTGGGAAGATGGTCGAACGGGTGTGGGTGCTGTTATGACCCTTTGGGAGGCTGTATTCAGCTTAGCGGGAAGGGTTCTCACACAAGACTGTGGGAATTTTGGTTTCCTTTTATATAAGGAAATAAAATTCTGATTTAAATTCATGATTTAACAATCATGTTTGGTCATAGCGTCGGTAAGCCATTTACCTAAAGGAATCGGTTACCTCAGAGTTCTCTTCGTCCCAGTAAACGCACGTTGGCAGTTTATTCAGTTGGCTAGACGCTCAACGGCACTGTCGTTCATGATTCTTCGAAGAGTTATTTTTCAGCTTCTCCCGAAACTTCAGCCTAATAGGAATACTCTCTGGACACATTGAAATAAAGTCTAATTTAATGAACACAAAAAAGCATTATCTATCTTCCTGCACCATTCCTTGCTAAAATATCAAATATTATTAGCATTTCCATCAAAAAGGCTGTCATCATGAAACAGCGGGTTGTAAATACTCTACCTGCACTGAAAGAACTGCTTACTGTCATTGTCATATTGTCATTGTCTTTGCCGTTCCCAGTGTTTCTGCAGAAATGCTAAATTTGTGCTGTGAGGATAACCATTTTTGGCTGCTTCTTTTACATTCCACTAGGGAAGAATAATTCAGAGTTCAGATTTCCAATTCAAGGTTTTCACAAATAATACATGAGAGCAAACAGAAGCCAGCTAAAGAAGAGAGAATTAAGTTAATGCTGTTTTCAATTTTCCCGTTCCCTAACTGTGTTATCTGGAGCTCCAAATAAACTGAATGCTAATTTAAGAACCTGTAGAAAAATTTCGTTTCTTTAAATGGACAGCTTTTTGATATGGAGTTAGTATTATTTATACAGATTTTGCTTATGTATTCCCCCCCAATATATATATATATTTGAAGTAGTTTTCTTAGAATCAAGCCAAGTTGGTAAGTTTATCTCTGCTTACAATATTATTTTTATCTCACTAGCGTGAATACGAAGAAGCCATACTGATACAGCTAAATAAAAAATGTTGTAATTGAGGAATAGTTAACTGGTGTAAGGACAAGAATCTTAACATCAAAATTGTAAGTCTCTGATGAAAATCATCTGTGATTCTGAGGCTGAAAACTGGTACCTAGGACATGGGACTTGACATCTAAACCATCCTGCTTTTTGCTATATATCCAGCCTGAGATCGATACAGCTAGAAACAGTGCTATTTGAGTAAAGCCTCTGGATAAAATTAAGAGTTTGAAATACAGAATCGACCATACTCCACATAAGCAGATTGAGCTTAAAAAAAAAAAAGAAAAAGATCGAAAATAGCATCAGCCAGTAAAAAAGCATTGGCCCTTCCTTATGCCAAAATAAATATACCGAATGTAGACATTTTGAGTATAAATAGCATTTTCTTATAGTAAGAGCAGAGTGAACAGAAATAGTCCAGGTCCTGCTTTAATCTCTGTTTCATAGTCCACAAGAAGAAAGACTTGAAAGGAGAGTCAGGGTCGCTTTTCCCTGCAGAGCTTCTAGAAAGGCAGCGAGAGCCAGGCAGGGACGCTGCCTGCTCATTAGTGCTCTGACCCGGGCCTGCGCCGTCTCCTTAGTAGCTGGTGGAGATGAATAGACTCAGAAGAGCGAATTCTTTGCTTGCTCTTAGCTGTTGCACACTTGCCCCAAGGACCATCAAACGTGCGTGGATGTTATTAAGACCCCAGACACCTCGTTTACTAACAAAAGTCTCCTTTAGGCATCAAGGGAGCCTCAGTTGGATCTTTGCTTGATGACAGTATTTTGTGGGCAGTTAGTTGGAGTTACATGAAAATAAGAAATCCTTAAAAAGAATCTGTACTTGTGCATAACTTTCACTAACTCAGGCGAGCTTGTATCCAGTGGAGCCTAATGAAGAGATTTCGCTCTAAGTTTGCCTTAGCGAATAATCATTCAGTAAAACACTGTGGCTTTTCTTCCGCTGTTGGAGCAGAGACTCGACACGCTGTTTCCCAAGGCCCGACCTACCCACTGTGTTCTCAGAAAATAGTTCATCATCACAGCATGTTTTCTTTAGAAAAATTAGACTTTTAGAAAATCAGTGTTTGCTATAAAATAGGGAAGTAAATTACAAACATGTTTATTTAAAACCAGATAGACATACTTTGAGATATAACATTTGACGTGTCTTGGAATAAAAGGATCATTCGTTATACCTTCCATTGTTAAATATGGAAGTTTAGAAACTACCCAATTAAGAGACGGTCAGTCGAGAAAGCTGTGTGCCTTTTGAGTTATTTAGCAGAAATAACCTTAGCATTTATCACATAAAAGTCACTTGGAAATTATGATCTTTGCACTGAATTTATTTCGAGATTAAGAAAACAAGAGGAATGAGAGATAATGTAAGGGTAATGATACCTTTCCTCTAAAACTTCCCCAGAGCCATTATTTAAGTTGAATGCATTCTCTTATTCAATATTTTTAAGAAAGAGAAACTGTCGGTTGTTTAGCTTTGCAGGAAATCTGACTTCTAGACCTTGGTTTGTCTTTTCAACGTGTATGCAGCCAACTTTCCTCACCTTGAGCATCAAGACATTCGTGGGGACAATTTTCATTTTGGTGGGACCGTAAGGTCCCAGATCGTTAAAGATTGGAGCTTTACATACTGTATGACTGAAGATAGGTTAATACAAGAATTTTTGGGGGGATGGCTACTTTGAAAACATTATGAATAAACATCAAGAGTTAAAACGAGGCATATTTTTTGAGTGAGCTTAAATTATTGAGCAATTTTAATTAACTATAACTTTCTCTCCAATACACATGAACTCTCAAAATATTCAGATAACTGTAAATTTTCTTGAATTTTACAAGATTTTTTTTTCTTTTTGGGATAGGTATTATTTAATTTACTAGAAATATTAATAGAGACTGTTAAGGCAATAAAATATATATAGAAGTACTTTTAAATATCCCAAATGTTATATACATACGGAGTTCCTAATTTAGTTTCTTGGGTCTCTAAAGTTTTTTGGTACATCATTGTTTGCAACTCAATTTATTTTCCAGTGGAAACTATGTTTTAAATGATTATTAACACCCAGCAAACTCAGAACCATGTGATATAGATTATTTCTTACATTATCTTCCTTTTCCTCCACTTTCTTGTCCTTTGGTTTCATTTCCTTTTTTTTTTTTTTTGCATGCCTTTCTTGGACTATTGCAGAACCGTCAAGATTTTTGCCATGGGACAAATACATACTAAAATGGTTCTTCTTCTTCCTGTCCTCTCTTCCACTCCTTCCCTCCCTCAGCCACCACTTAGGAGCTAGTATTTGTGAAAATAGGTTTCATGGTTCTTGCTAACGAGGCAACTTGGGATGCTCATGGGCCTTCCTTGGGGAAACCCCGGAGCCACAAAACATCACGAGAAGAAAACGCTTCGCTAGTTGCTACTTGCCCAATGGTCTAGCGGCCGTCGGGAGAGACCCCTCTGCCAGTCGCTGTGCCATCCAGTGACTCTAAGCAAGAAGGGAGTGTGACGGCCTAGAAAACATTTTTGTCTCTGAGGGCAACCCGGTTATTCTGGTGTACTACTGCCTCGTTCCGGTGTTTGTACGAGGTTTCCTTGCACTTGATTTCATTAACGATATTTCTTGCCCAATTGGCCTTGACTACAAAAGCCATCGATTAAGCCTGGAACCCGAATGCTTTTTAAAAGTTAACGTCGGTGACCAGGTGCACCTTGTGAGTGTGAGGACGGCGGAAACCAGGGGCTTGGTTTTCGTTGGTCCGTTAACTTCAGATGCAGGTGGTACCTCACTCAGCGTAGCATGTGGCTTCCCTACCGGTCAGTTAAAGATGAAGCGAATAGGTGAGAAAAAGCACACAGAGGTGTCTGCACACGTGGTCACTCAGAGACGTCTCAGCTGTCACACTCTAGGGAACTCCAAGCAGAAAGGCATCTATTTCCCGGCACTTCTGCTGTGTTTTATAGCGTCCACGTGACTGCTGGCGACCTACAGATTCCGTGAATCAGGCTTCATAAACATCTTGAGAGCACATGGAACACGGTATGACTTTAGAAGCTTCACCTAGGAAGGTTTCCTTCCTTTAGCTTGTATAAATGACTGGCTTTCTTGAAGCTAAAAGTGTTAGTCGAATTGCTACTAAGGCTAGAAAACTTATTTAAAAAAACTTATGATCCCACTCTCAAATATATTCATAAAATTGAATAGAAAAGCAATGACACCTGGAGTCTCAGGCCGTTTCGCAGAGGTAACTAATTATAATACCTGCCTTAAAACGTGTCGAATTCTGTGCTCTGCCCTTTGCAAAAGTTACCCTAAGCGATCCCCCTAGCTTCTCTGAGGTGAGTACTGTGTGTCACCACTGAGGCTCGGGAGAACTGAGCAAGGCCACACAGCCCATGCCTGACAGAGTCTTTAAGGACTTACTCAGGAGTCTGCAGGGTTGATTGTGTCACATGTAACCTTTGTGGCATCAAATATACTCATTATAAATAAACACTCTGCTAACTTAATGAGATACTACTTTGCATCTTGTTTTCATTTACATGCTGATTGTTAAAAACATATTTTTTATTTCTGTATCCCCTGTAAATTGTCTAGTTATTCGCTTTGCCCATTTAACCTTGGTTTTATGGTTTTTCTCATCAGTCTGCATGAATGTTTTGTGTACTGCGTGTCACAGCCTCTCTGGTGTTTTCCTGGTTTGTTTACCTCCAAACTTTGCCTGTGCTGGTTTTTGATGAATGAATTTCAAGTGTTTATAGAGTCAAATCTGTCATCGCCTATTTATTTTTTACCGTGGACTCTAACATTTAACCTTAGAAAGTCCCTCTCTGTTAAGTTGAAAACATACATATAAATTTGGGATGTTTTGGTATAACGGATGAGGTTAAGGATCTACATTTTTTCTGTCGCCATTGTGCTTTGCCTAATACATATGCTACTGATATGCGCCATGCAGCTGATAATCAGTTAGGCTTTGAAGCACATAATTTTACCCTGTAAATTATCTGCTGAGCCTGTTTTTAGTGTGTCCTGTAATTTTGGTGTCATGATAAAAAAAAAAAATTACTCGCTCTGTTAAATGTTCTTTAAAGTGTCATTTCATTAAAGAAACAAACGTTCTTTTGAATTATTTTTTTACCTTCAACAATTATTGTTTGAGGTAACCTCAGGGTGTGTTCATAAACCTTTCTGTGCTTAAAAAATGCAAATGTTAACGATTTCCTCTGCCCCCCTTGGGGTTTAAAGACAGCTGTTCTATTTATAGAGATGCTTGATTAGCTGTGAGGCTCTCTACTGTGTTGGGAGATGTAGGAAGCCATTCCGTTTTTATCCTTCTTCTTTTCTTTTCATTTTAAATATTCTGTAGCTGGTCAGGTGCAAATTCTTTCAGGCTTGTCACACGTCCCCAGAAAACCAGTGTCAGGAATTGGCACAGTGAGGTAGGTGCTCTGTTTTGCTTCCTGAACAATACAAATCAGTGCGGTGGGAAAAAAAATATGTCTATTAACTTGACCTTTTAAAGTAAGAGTTACTTTTACCATTAAGGAAATGAAAGTAATAATTATAGCAATTAAAGCAATTAATGTTTTCAAATTTGTTAACCCACCGGTTTATTATATTGTTTATTTGGTCTCTTGAGCGCCTGCTATAGGCCAGGTCGGGTATAGCCGTGAATAAGAAGCTGCCGCCTGTAGGGCTGTAGGTCATAATGAGCACAGGGTAGCGGTTGGAAGCGCATCAAGCTAGACACACAGGTGCAGTACAAAGAGAGAAATGAGGAAAAATGCAAAGAAATAAGCTTTTTCCAAAGACTTGGTTAACTATTTTATTCATGTCAATTTTAATAGATTAGCATTTACGCTTTCCAAGGATATAGGGTTTCTTAATTTATCGGTTATCATTTATATGTAGATAGAATTTCATTTCTGTAGAATGACGGTGAAACATTAACTATATAAAACGCTTTTTGGTAGTGGAAATTCTTTCACATCTCAGTGATCAGACAAATGAGATGGGGAAAGAATTTGATGCTATTTAGAATATCAATGTACTAATGAACCCTGCATCAGGAACTAAACTGCTATTAATAAAATGAAATTATATGTCGATATTGGCCATAATTAAACCTATATTGGTTTGGTTGAAATTTTGCAAAAGTCTCTTCTTTTCAGAGTGGGAGAAGCACCTTCTGCACTGTGCTCTCTGATTTGGGTAGGAAGATATAACACACGGAGGTCCAAACTGTCGGTCTGGTCGATTGTTACCTCGCCCTGGGGTCTTTGTACTCAGTGTTCTCAGGGTGAGTGTGTGGTCAGGAGCCCAGACTCTGAGAAGGCCCGCCTGGTCTGAACCTAGGCCCCGTCACTTACCAGCCCGGTGCAAGTTGCCACCTCTTACTGCCTCCATCTCATCGTCTGTGACATGATAAGGGAGTCGCAAAGATTAATAAATTAATGTATGGGAATGCTCAGACAACGCCAGGAGTGGAGGGAATACTGCGTGGGTGTTGGTGCAGCTGCTGCGGCTGCGGCTCCTTCTTCTTCTTGTTATTCTATTATTAATGTCAATTTTATTATGATTAAAGACATCTTCCAAGAGTTGCTAAAAGTGCCTTTGGTGATTTTGTCTAATGGATGACATTGCACATGTGCCTTGCAGTTACCCCAGAATAGAAATATAATGAGAAAGGCTCCCCAGGCCGCGAAGGGACCATCAAGCCTTTTGGCGGCGGACTCTCTGCTCTCAGTTATTTGCTGCCTAAAAGCAGGACCTAAAAAGCTATGGAAATGAGGTGTGATTTTTTTTTTTAAAGTAAATATTAAACACGGTGAATTTATACAAAAGCCAGCATGGTGTCGTTTGTGGGTATCAGTGTAAAACTGAAGCTCGGGAAGGAAATGAGTATTTTTGCAGCTTACGTGCCGTGGAAATAAAGTGCCGACTCGCTGCGGGAGAAGCGGGGTGCGCGTTAGCCTTCCACGCGGCCCCGCGTAGCTGAGATGCCGCACGCGCGGTCCACTCGCACAGACGCTGCCAACCGGTACTCCAACGACGTGATGCAGAACTATGTTTCGGGGTTCTCCCCGCCCACCAGCCCCGTCCCTTCCGGGTCACGGAGCGTCCCCGCTCCAGTGAGCCTCGGGCGCTGATGGGGTCACTGACTTGGGACCGCTTCCCGCCCTCCCCTGCCAGACGCTTGAAGTGGCCTTCCTCATTACGTACTTCGATTTTATCGAAAGTTGCCGCAAGGAACCACCATATGAAAAGGACTTCTGCATCCCTAATGCCGTTGAGCATCTTTTCATGTGCTTATTGGTAATTCTTGTATCTTCTTTGGAGAAATAAGCTATTCAGATACTGTGGCCCTCTGTAAATCAGGTTGTCTTTTTATTATTGAGTTGTAATTGTTCTTTATATATTCAAGATGTAAGTCCCCTAAAAGGTCAATGGTTTGCAAACATTTTTTCCCATTCCGTGGGCTGTCATTTCGCTTTCTCGATAGTGTCCTTCAAGGTACAAAAGGTTATAATTTTTTCAAAATTCAACTTATCTCATTTTTATTTGTCACTTAATGTTCCGATGTTGCAGTTTTGTCTAACTCAGTCACAGATTTACTATTTTCCTCTAGCAGTTTTAGTTTTAGCTCTTACATTTAAGTTTTTGATCTGTTTTGAGTTAATGTTTATAGATGGGGTGAGGAAGAGGTCCAGATTCATTCTTTTGTATTTTGATGTTCGCTTGTCTCAACACTATTTGTGCGGGCAACGGGGGGACCTATTCTTTTCCTCATTTAATCATTTTGGCAAAAATCCGTTGACCTTCAACGTAAGGGTTTATTTCTGGACATTCATTTCTATTCCACTGATTTCCATGTTTGTCTCTATGGCAGCACTGCACGGTCTTAATTATTGTAGCTTCTTCCTTTTCAACGAGGTGCCTTTTATTACTTCTTGCCTAATTTCTCTGGCTGGAACCTCCAGTACAGTGTTGAATACAGGTGGCAAGAGCGGACATCATTTCTAAAAGTTCTTTCTGTTATTCGTTTCTAATTTGATTCTAGTGTGGTTGGAGAACGTACTCGGTACGACTTTAATCCTTTGACACTCACCGAGCCTTGTTCTCCGGCTGGCATGCGGAAGGCGTTCCGTGTCCCTCGAGAAGGATGCGCTTTCTGCTCTTGGTGATGGAGCATCCTCTACACGTCCGTTAGGGTCTGTCGGTTTACGTCGTTGTACAGATGTGTTTTTGGTAATGTCCTTTTCCTCATTTTTTTTTTTTTCCGCAGCTGATGAGCTCATCAGCCCCAGAGACCTCGACCCTGCCCAGCGCTACATCCCTCCGCAGGAGCAGCGGAACGTCAGCATGAGGTTCTCCAACCAGGTAGAGGCCTCTGTGCCTTCACGTAACTCATCCAAGAACGGGGGGAGCTTCATTCGGAAGAAATTTCATTCTAAATGGGGCTTTTCTTGCTCCTTCCCAGGGCAAGCCTCCTCCCGCTTCTGATGCGTTAAGCTTGTCTCGTTTGTATGTCAACCGTACTTTTAAAAATTTACGTGCGGGACAGAGCTATTTATAAATGGGGACGTGTGAGTCAGGCGTGTCCAACAAGGTGTCTTCCAGGTGACACGGGTGTCCTCACGGCGATTGCGCTTCAGGTGTCGGGCGTCTTTGAGAAGACGCGGTGTGTGTCGGTGGTGGGGACAGATGAGACTGCGGTATCGCTGAAGGGCGTGGGGTCCCCCGGGCTCCTGTCCCCCCAGCACTGTGTCTCTGCGACAGGACTGGGCGATGCACAGGGCGACTCTCAGGACTGGGCGGCGTGTCGGGTGAACGAACGTTTTACACTTTCATATTCAGGCCTACGGATTCGGACGACGTCATGTCACAAAACAAGTTGTTTGCAGGATCGGCGAGATTGACGTTGACCTGAGCAAACCCCCAAGCATTAGATGGTACCGGAAACGAGGACCGTCAAAAACGAGCGGGCCCACTGGGCCTGCCACACTGTTTCTGTTTTTTTTTGCTGGTCTTCAGCAAAACATGTAATCACTCCGAGTGTTTTTTATAGATGAGAAGCTGTTTGGGAGACTTTTAAATCAATGTTAAGATTTCCTCAAGAATGCAAAATCCCTGTGTTACTACGTGATAGAAATTTTTCACTGGCCTGCTCGCTTCAGTGTAAGACGAGGACTCAGCCGCTGTCCTCGTCCCCACGCGTGTCAGTGCAGAAGTGTTGCTCCATACACACTCGAGGCGTGCAATTTCGCTTGAAGAAGTGGTAAAATAGGGACTACGTTTAACTTTATATTACCCAGCGCTGCGACTCTGCC
>CM053508.1:129692635-129706786 GCA_028627145.1 Eidolon dupreanum | reverse complement strand
ATACTGTTCTAGACCATAGCCTAGCTTTGGAACTGTTTAATTTTTTTAAATCAAATACGTCTGTATAAGCCATAAAGCTTCCCATAGCTCTGTGACAGACAGGAGCTGATTTCTTCCTGTTTCAATGATAAAATTCAAAACCATTTGCCAGGCCCTTAACGTGTATTGCCTGTACCTCACGTGCGTGGTGGAAATTACGAGACTGTTAAGATCTTCGAGAGCCTCTGTTTAACTCCCACTTTTTATGGCTTAAAGAGGAGTGACATGTGCAGGGGCCACACAGGTACAGACCCTCGGCTGAGCCCAGGTGTCCTGGGCGTGGCCTGGTGAGCCCCGCCCACCCTGGCATGCACGGCGGCATACACACGGGTACTTCCTGGATGGCACCAAAGAAAAACTTACGGTGACACTTATTACAGATGAGCAGGCAGGGTTTAATTCGGAGTTCCACAGTCGGCGTGGGCGGGTGGGAACTCACAGCCCGGGGTGGGAGGCGTCAGTGGAGGGGCCGTTACTGAGAAGAAACATCACATCACTGGGAAGGGGGATTCTGGCTAAACTGACCTAATGGGATTCTCTGTTGAAGGCCGGTCAGGTGTGCAGACTCCTCCTGGCGGTGCTGGGGGGCGAGGGGCCTGATCAGGCATCAAGGGTGGGCCTTCTGGCTAAACTGAGTTAGCAAGATTCTTGCTAAAACTGGATTTTATGCGGAAGCACACATACGAACCTAGGAGAGGGTGCAGGAGCCTGACTGAAGTTCCGTCAAGCAAAGAATCATTGTGGACGGGGCTTGTGTCATGGGTGCCATTGTCCTGTGTTCCCGTCGCCCCTTATTTATTGCTAAGCTAGATTATCTGTGTCTTATATTATTGCATTTCCCACCCCAACAGCTAGCATAGTGCTTCTACAGAGGGAGGCCAACAAATATTTATCAATTGATTACTTACCAGGAGGATGTGAAATGCCTGTGTAGTTTCTGGCAGTTCTTTCTTATACGTTGGAAAAGATATTATTCATTTTTGTTTTTTGAGTACTCAGAGAGTTTGCCCTTTTTTTTTTTTATTGAGTCTATTGGGGTAACATTGGTTAATACAAAGAGTTTGCCCTTATTGATGATCATTGTATATTAAGATACTTCTTGTATAAACTTTTATAATTAGAGTTGGGCTGTTTTGCAAAAGGTAAGTTAAGATTTAAATTTGAAGAATTGGGAAGATGTGAAGGAAGCATTATTCTTGTTAAGTAAGGAGCCGTTCGAATATATTTTAAGGTCATATTCACCTTAGAAAAAATGAAATTTCAAATATTCGACCTGTTAAATTCCTTTTATCTCTTTGTCTCTGATTAAGACCGTCCCCTCACACACGTAAGCCACTGTTTTAATTTGGACAGATTCCTTTTTTAAAAATTTAGAATATAGTTCCATTTAAAAAATGAGCCACGTATGGACAATTTTGATGTGGTATAGATACAACTTAATTGTCTATCAGCTTTCTCAGGTTACGTTGTCCTGTTACATCTCAAACTTCTGAAGAATGATATTGAATTAGAAATGTCAGAATACAGTGCCTTGAAAATCACTTTTAGAAGCTAGAAGGCCATATTTATGTAATACATATAATTTTCATACAATTTTTAATTTTTATAAATCTTATGAATTCTCATGAGAAAACCTTCACATTTTATTATTCTCCTTATTTATGCTTGCGAGCTTCTTCTCATTTCCCCAGTGTTATTTAAAACATCTTCCGTCGTAAAAAGCCAATTGGCTTATGAGGGTGAGTCGAGACACTGTGGCCTGGACAGCTCACTGGACACTGGTGGTGACTCTTTTAATCATGTCATTAATCGGAGACTGAAGAGACTAAGCACGTGTGTCAATGAGTTAAATGTGGCAACGAAGAATGACTAATCCCGTGGAGGGGAGCACAGTTAAAAGTGGGGGGCAGAGTTGTAACGTCTCTTCTCCGAAGGGTCTGTAAAGATAACGATTAAAACCAGACTCAGGGGATCTGGTGCCTGCGAGGCCCCTGCCTGGTCAGGGATGGGCCTCTGCATACCAGAGGCCAGAGAAAGCCCCGCCCCGGGCTCCCCGCGGCCTCCCGCAGCCTTTGTGGGGACCCCCCCACACCCCCCTTCCATCTCCTCAGACCCGGAGACCCGATGTGGCTGCACAGGCACCAGAGGGTGAAGCCACCCCGGCCCCTTGCTGCGCCTGCTCCCTCTGCCCCAGGTCCCAAGTGGCTGGCTTCCCCTCGCCTTCCCCGAGGGGCCTCTCCCTCAGGGAGCCCTTCAGAGTGGGGGGCGGGCGAGAGGGAACCGGCTGCATCTGTGCGCCACGCCCCTCCTCTGCGCCCCATCTCGCCCCTGCCCGGGGTGGCCGGTCCTGCGGTGATTCATGACCTCCCGCTCACCTGCTCTTCCCCTGGTAGTGGTTGAAGCCAGGCTCCGTGTCCAGGTGTCCCTGCTCCATGTGTCCCTTTAGCACTGTCTCCGGAAGTCGCCAAGGCGTGAGCACTGCGTTCCTTTAAGATAAAAACGCAGGAACATCCAGTTACAGCGCGTGCTTAGAGAGGAGTGAAAACGGTTTAACAAATCGTTTTGTGTGACAAAGTGACGATCGGCAGCCTCTTCCCTGATAATTGCATTGTCGAAAGGACTGCTGGCAAAGACCTGTGCGTCTGAGGTCTGGGAACAGTTTTTAAAATTCACTTGTTTTCTTCTTAAGCAGAAAGCTCACATAACCCCTAACGCACTGCACAAGCACAAGGCCCCAAGAGGCCCATTTTCTCCCTGGCCGGCTCTTCTCGCAGCTGAGTATAGCTTTTCACCGTGTGCGATTCACTCCTCAGGTGTAACTACTTACTTTCCTCTACTTCCTATTCATTTTCTCCCTGTCGCTGCTTTGGCCTGGCTGGAAATGTCAGGACGAGGTGGGTTCTGCCCGCCCCGCCTCTTACTTGGCTCTTGCAGGACAAATACTGTGGACGTCACATCTCCGGTCGGAAATGAGACACGTAAAGCAGTGGCCTGGCTTCTTCAGCTAATGAGGTTTTGCTGAAAAATGAATGTAATGAAAAAATGCCAAATGTTGGCCGGATCTACTGATGAAGCCTAATGAGCCTAACTGAGTACCTGTGAGGCCCCCAAGCGGAGACTAGAATGTTCCCACACACTGCTCTGAGGCCGCCCAGCTCGGGGGAGGCGGCCCGTCCACTGTTGGCTTCTGTTGCCTTCTCTCCTCTCCCTCCTCCCTGATCCTTTTCCCACTAAAAGGCCTTTTCCAGCTGGCCAGGGTACATCATTTTATGCAGCGTCCGGCATATTAAAATCAAAGATACTTAGAGCAGGGCTGGACATGATATTGTAAAAATAAAAACTGTGAGTTTTATGTGCTGTAGACATTATTTAAGAAGAGAGGTAATTTTTAAATTTAATTGCCAAGAACTTAAGGATTATGTCCCATCAAAA
This sequence comes from Eidolon dupreanum, assembly GCA_028627145.1. Lineage (NCBI taxonomy): Eukaryota > Metazoa > Chordata > Mammalia > Chiroptera > Pteropodidae > Eidolon > Eidolon dupreanum. The sequence continues at coordinate 129,703,315 of CM053508.1, read as the reverse complement.
AGCGTATAAGAGAATAGCTGTTTCGCAGACAACGCTTGGAGTTGAGTTTCCTTAAAACCTTAACTCAAGTGGACGCAGAGTAGACTTTAGGGGGAACACGAAGCCTTTGCTCCCTACTCCACTCCCCACGATTGTAACATCTTCCCATGACCATGTGATCGTTAGTTTCACGTGTCACCTTGACTGGAATGTGGGGTACCCAAGTATTTGGTCTAATGTTTACCCGGATGAGGGCGAGGGTGTTTTCGGATGGGTGGTGGGTGCCGTCCACGCTGAAGCATGCCAAAAGCCCTTCCCGAGAGATGGCGCGAGTGTTCCCAGCGACTCATACAGACACTCTGCTCCTGCCTGTGGGGACAGGAGATTCTGGGATGTCCTGGCGTTTGGCAGAGTTCATGAGGAGACTGGGTCGAAAGAGCAAGTCAGGAACCGAGTAGATGGAAGGGAACAGAAAATGCAGCCCCGGGGCAGAAGGACAGTGGACAGGACTTGGGATGGACGTGGGCAGTGCGTGATTCCGGGCACAGCGCTGCATCGGCCTGGGTCCACACACTCACGCTCCTGCGTGCTTGGCTCCGTGACCTTGGGTAGGTTAGTTAGGCTTCCCGTACCTCGTTTTGTTTTCTGTGAAATGGGGATCACGTTTTGTTGAAGCTCTGAGCACAGGGTAGAGGGCTATATAAAGTGTTTGTCGCTGCTGCTGTTACTTCTCAAACCCGAACGTCACTATAGAAAGGCAAAGAAGGTTCGGCACACTCTTTGAGGTAAGGGTTAACAGGAGCTTGGTGACAAGTGGATACAGAGCGTGAGGGAGAGGACTCAGGTTATTCCGAAGTCCTGAGCTGGAGTGAGCGGCTGGCTTGGGGTAGAGGTGGAGTTGCCAAGGAGTCGAGTTTTAGAACTGTTTACTTTGGAAATAACCAAGAGAAAAGTCCAGAAAGCAGTCGAAACTCAAGAGAAAGTTTAAGACTAGAAAGGTAAATATGAATTCATCGGCCCAGATTTGGGGGGCGGGGGTGAAGGGAAGACCCGGGACTCAGTGTGAGGATTTCTGTCTCCAAAGGCAAAGCAGGTCGGATGGTGGAGCAGAGCTGCGGAGACCAGGGGCAGGGGGAGCTGGCCTAGGTCCAGTCCGTGGGGCCAGTCTGTGTCTGTGAAAGTAAAGCCGGGAAAATCGGGACGGTGGCAAGTCCCCTGAGGGTTTCTTGTAAAAGATGTCGGGAATTCTTTGGAGAAGAACCAGCCATAATGGGAGAACGGACGGTTCTAACGTCGAAACGATGGCAGCCCGTGGGACCTAGGGTGACGTGGGTCTCGCAGCTTCCACGAGGAGGAGGGGGCAGCTGTCCTAGGATGGGTCTGAAACCGGAGCAAGTGTTACTGCCCTTTACTGTTATTTTGCATCAAATACTGTGCCTAGCAGTTTGTTTTCTCCTTTTGATGAAGTAAATGCTAGGTTTCATCCAAGAAAAGCAAAGGCTTAGTGTTCTCATTTGTCATTAGAGGCCTTGATGAGACTCTGAATAATTAATTTTTTTCTCATCCTTTTGAGTAGCATTAACTTTTAAGGTCTTTATCAAATAAAATAGAATTTATAAATATTAAAAATAGCATTTTTAATGTATATTTATTTTTGTTGGGCTGTTACATCATATTTTCTCTAATATATTAAGTTAAATCACATGGAAGTCTGCCTGAAATGGCATTTTCATGATGATTCTGGGAACCTTGCCTTTGACTGTGTGATATTTATTGCTGATATATATATTCTGATATTTCTTGCCTTCCACCGTACATAAATTCCGGTGGCGTATTGAATACCAAGAGAGGAACTGACTGATGGTAAATCAAATGTTTTTTTTTTTAGTATGATTTTGGGAATGTTGGCATCATTACTATAAAAAATTATATTCGATCAATATTTTCAGAGCTTCTTAATACTATAATTTATTGATGCTTCTTATGTTCTCTGTCAATTATATACGAGCTTAAAAGTGGGCTCATTTTAACAATGTATAGTATGTGCTATAGTGAATCTTTTCCATACAAAGAAGAGTAGCGGATATTCAGCACTATCTTTGATTAGAACTGTTAAGCCCAACAGCTTGTATTTACTGTATATCGTGCTAATCACTTAGTCACCTGGGTGGTCCTTTCTCCACCATGGGGACCACGTGTCAGAAGAGAGCTATTTTGATGTATAAGGTGCCAAAGGAAAACGGGCTAGCAACAGAGGGATTAGCCTTACATGTGGTTAAGATGTCAAATGAACAATTTTACCCTCAATCTTTTTCTTTTTTCTTTTACCGAGAACACATAAATTGGGTTTTTATTTTTAGTTCCTCCTCTTCCCTTCAGAGCTAAATGATGGAAAATGACTCTCAGCCCTCAGACTACTCTTATGCATCATTCAAAGTAGCCCTGACAGGCCGGCCCCTCCAGGAGTCTGAGATTTATGGCTCTCCGTTCCTTGGTGCTCCATTACTTGTCTACACCATCAAATTGATTAGCATGCGGTGCAGAGCAAGCAAAGATTGGTGGCCACTTACGGCCAGCGCGTGTCCGTCATGTTAATGAACTGCTCGGAGATGGTTCATGTTGTGCTTGACTCTGACCGCAGCTGACAATGACCGCGTCTTTTCATATGTTTTCCCCGTCCGTCATTCTGTGTTACAGGGCCCGCTGGAGAACGACTTGGTGGTTCACGTGGCCCTCGTGGCAGAAAGCCAACGGTATGAAGTCCGGGTGGGCGGCGCGTTCCTGTGGGGGGCGGGGGGGGGGCTCAGTGCTTTCTGCTACAGTACTGAGTGTGGTCGTAGCGGCTCATTCCAGAGACCCCTTGATGGGGTTCTGAGGACGTCATCAGTGTCAATTGATGGGCAACTTTCTGTCCATGTTTGACCATCATTTTGTTGCAGTCCGTGGGAATATCAAAGACTGACCAGTGCCAATGTTGCCCGGGGTGTAGTTTTGACAAAGTAGCGCAAACAGGTGGCAGGGATGCCCCCAAAGAGTACTCGCCCTCTCCCCTCTCGGCCAGTCCCCAGAGCTCCCATCTGGTGTTTCGTGAGGGACCCAAGAGAGCCTCTGGACCCCAGAGCCGAAGGCACGTTGCTGACATTAACCGATTAAAAGTGTGCCCCAAAGTCGCGCGGCCTCTTCTCCCCCCTCCACCGTTGTCCAGACTGTTAACTGCACGTCTCAAAACGCCTCTCTCTTCCCCACCATGTTCTTTTTCTAGGCTTCAAGTTTTTCTCAACACGTACGGCATTCAGACTCAGACGCCCCAGCAGGCGGAACCCATTCAGATATGGGCACAGCAGGAGCTTGTGAAAGTGAGTGGGTTTCGTTCCCGGCTGCTGTGCGGAGGGGCCAGAGCATGCGACTCGGCTCAGCCAAGAGTCACAGCCCGGTTCCGAGGGAGGGCCGTTCATCCCGAAGTCCTTCCCATTAAGGCGAGAAAGCCACTTTATCCGACGTGCCTTTCTGTGTGTGTGCAGTGTGTCCACACGCTGTTGATTTCTGCTCTTTGCTAAAGTCTGTTACTCACCTCGACCGAGCCCTTAAATAACAAATGAGTCGTGCAAAATTAGCCTTTGCATTCGACTTGATTATTTTCCATTTCATTACCAGTTAAAGAGACCTTCTCATCTAAGTGTTTATTGATAATAACTACTTTTCTTTTTCTGTTGCCTTTCTATTTGGAATCTGAAGCGATTCCCACCTCTTTGGTTTACTGTACCTCATAAGTGGTTATAAAGCACCATCTGAGTTTCTCTTTGCACTTACACACCTGTTCGGATAGGATGACCAGGTGGCCTTCGAGGTGGTTCGCAGACACCGGCGTGCGTGCGTCAGGACTGCCAGCGACAGGAACTTGTTGATTTCCACTAGCCGTTTACGAACCGCCATTCTTGCCCGCTGATGGTTCAGTACACAAACAGAGTCTGCAGCCTGCGACGGAAGTGTCCGGCATAGCCTCTCCCGTGGCCGAGATTAGTCAGGGAGGGTCACGGCGAAGACGAAAAGCTCAGAGAAGTGGGGCGCACGCTGCACGAGCAGACGCGGGGCCTCAGCTGTGACGAGTCACACCGGGCCTTACCCGCCGGCGGCCAAGCCGGGACCAGGTCGGGTCACCCGGAGCTGCGGTCACACAGGGCACGCAGTCCTGCGACAGTGCCAGGCCTCCTCTAACGGACGCAGAGCCCGTCCCGTCCCAGCTAAAGAGACGAGGGCGCAACGCAGGGATCCCTAGAGCAGGACACGCTGTAAAATGACACTGAGCTATGAGAGGGTGACTGAGACCGAGCGGGAAGGGAGGGTGCCCGGGCAGGGGGAGGAGGCGCAGGAAGGGAGACAAGCTCAGGCCCTAGCGCTGTGCACGTAGTATCCAGGTCCGGCCACTTAATGGCCTTGGTCGCTGTGCCGTGGCCCCGAACGCTGGGGGAAATCGAGTCCCACGTAAAGGACATCTCCCCAGATTTGTACATTTTACCTTGCGCGTGGCTGATTAACGTCGTAATCACTGTCTGAAAGAAGACATCCGGGGTAGTTTAGACGCACACTGAGGGAAGGGGGCCGCCCAGGGTGAGCGCTGTAGCTTCAGGGACGCGCAGAGAGGGCTCTTTCTGGCTGGTTGACTTTGTCTAAAACCAGCGCTGTTCCGGAATCCATATTCACAGCGCCCGTGGCTCGGGAGGACATCCAGTGTCTCCCTCCTTCACCCGTCAGGTAGCTCCTGAGCACGAGCTGTGTCCTGTCACAGTGCCAGCTCGGGGGTGTCATCCAGGGACGTGACTGTGCAGGCGCCAGCCACAGAGCTCACCCTGACGTGGGTGCATGCTCCGTGACAGGGCGGACCGAGGCCTCTGGTGGGGGCGTTAGCTTTGCAGAGGACGAGGTCGATATTTGAAATCAGTTCAGATTAAAATCAGCACATTGTGGAGAGACCGTTGGTTTGCTTTTGCCATTTAGTAAGTTTAGGTTAGATGTCTGCCTGTCATCAAATACAAAAACCAGTTCCAGACAGATTAAAGGGTTAAATAGATTTTTTTTTTTTGTAAAATGATTTAGGTATAAAATCACTAGAAGAAAAAATAGGAAAATGGTGTACAACAGTTGGAAGGGGAAATCCATCTTTAGAATAATACCAGCGCCAAAAAGTCATGAAAGAGACGATTCGCTAAGTTGACTAAATATAGCTGAAGGCGGCATAAACAACCAGGCGCATCAGAAAAATGTTCAAAATGAAGTACCACGTGCAGAAGACGGGCAAACTGGGTAAAATATTAGACACAAAGGGTGATAGTCTTAATATACCAAAATGTCTTACAAATCAACAAGAGTAACCAATACCCAATAGAAAAGAGAACAGATGAAAAAAAATGTATAGAATATACAAATAGCCATTAAATATACGGGACAATGATCGACCACAAAATATTTGAATACAGGAGTATTCAGATCGCATTTTGTCACCCAAGAGAGTGACAGAAGTGGCCTACGTGCTGGTGACACTAATGTATACCGATCCATTGATTCTGGAGGATGAATATTCTCTCTGATCCAGTGAGTCTAGGAAATTATCCTGCAGAAATAATAGTACAGCGTCCAAAGACGGTTATTAAAGTAGTTTTGAAATAACAAACACTGGGGCGCCGCCTTCATCGGGGGTGAGTGTCAGACTTCACTGGGGATAAGACGTCGAGTAGGGCGTGGAGGCTTCCCTCCCAGAAGTGCTCAGCTCTGGCACCGGGTCGTCCCCGCCTCATCTGCTCTTCCGGTGCAGGGATTCTCGAAGTTCCTGCTCCACTGTGGCCCCCTCCCCTTTTTCTAATGCTTTCAGTCTTCGTACGTCTTCAGTCATTTCAAAGTTCAAGTGTAGGTGAACGCATAGGCTCAGTTTGTCGTCTTGAAATTGGAACACCACAATACTAAGTTTTAAAACATGGGACGCCGAACAGATTACATCGTGTACGAACCCACTTATGGAAACGTACACACGTATCGATGTGTATGTGTGACATGAGTACGTGTTTATCTGTGTACTTAAAAAATATGTAACTCTGTCTTATGCTTCTGGTGGTTCTTAGGGATCACGCAATAAATTACACCCCTTCGAACACACACCAAAGCTGCCTAAGGGGCGGTGACAGTTAACGGGACCATTCACTCGTAGCAAGTGGCTAAAATTTTTCATAAAATCCATGCAATCAGACAAATCAGGAAGGACAAGTTTCTGTTTTGGTGGGGAATACTTGAAGGTAGGGATCTAGTAGGAGGTGTGTGGCCCCATTTTTTAAGACTTTAAGGCGCCGGTTTTTAGTCACTCAGAAAGCGCTCGTCTTTCTGTGTCGTTTTATAAGAGCGAGCCACGTCAGGTGCACAGTTGCGACGGTGCAAGAACAGCGTCGGATTTTAGAACATCGCTGAGTGGGTCCACAAAAATCTCGCTCTCCAGTCTCTGCGTGCCCCAAATCTGAGTCGGCATTGTTGGCTAGCTTGTTCGCCTACAAGTCCTGTGACTGAGGTTTCCCTGGCCTCTTTTTCTCTGAAAATATAATAAAACATCGGGACAGTAGTCGGCACGGGGGCGGGGGGCAGGCAGAAGAGAAAGACGGGACTCTTGCCCGACTCTGATTCACAAACTTGTGTCTTACAGGCTTATTTCCACCTGGGGATCAATGAGAAGTTGGGACTCTCCGGGAGGCCGGATAGGCCCATTGGCTGCCTCGGGACCTCGAAGGTGCTCACGAGACCCCCGGGAGAGCGGGGTTCGGGTTCTGGTGCCGCTGACCCGCTGGGCACCCGCTCTGCTGCTTCCTTATGTGTTCTCGGGCCCGTTCCCTGAATCGTTATTTTCTGCAAGTCCATGTCATTACTCGTTCTCTCTGCCTTCGGGAAGTCTTCTAGGGAGGAACAGCATCTCACTGCTGTGTTATTTCTAAGCTTGTAAGATACCTGATTAAAACAGCATCACTCAAACAGAGGCTGTTTCCATCATAGCCCAGGTGGGCTGCTTTAAGTTTATTAGCATAAGGATTCAACCAAGAAACTTTAAAATTTTTTGATATTATGAAGCCTTTACAAAATATTATTTTATTTGTTTCTTCAGAATCAATCATCAATTTTAAATTTTGGTAGGACTTGCATTACCGTCCCTTTGCCTCTGCTCTGCTTTGTGTTTATTTATGTTTGGTCATTCCTTACAGATTTATCGCATCCTGGGAAAGACCGTGGTTTGTTACCCTATCATCTTCGACCTGAGTGATTTTTACATGTCTCAAGACGTTTTACTGCTGATAGATGACATAAAGGTAGCTTCAGAACCTCCTTATTCAAATGGGATGACTTCTTCTCGGCCGATTTGATCATGTTGTTACATCGAGCGCTCCTGGGTCTGTGACACCAGGCGACACAGTGTAAAACGGGAAGTAAAACAGCAGCCACACGGGCTTTGGAGAAACAGTTAGCTAGACGGGGTCTGCTCCGTCTCAAGTCGTGTGGCTTTCCTTGTTGCACCTCCTACCAGTGGAGTGGGAGGAGGTCGTCCGTAAGAGCCGGGGGCGGCTGTTTGAGAAACTGTGTTCATGTGACAGTAATGGTTTATCTCTTTTTGAACAAAAGTTGGGTTAGGCAAATAACTTTACTTAGCTTCTCCGTGTCTCTGTTTTCTCATCATTATAACTGAATAATAACAGGCCCGTTCTGAGGTTAAATAAGTTAACGTATGTAAAACATTACTCAGAATAGTGCCTGGCACGTGGCGAAGTGTTACGTAGGCCTTTGAGATGATGATGATGATGATAATGATGATGACGACGAAGACAGTAGAAGCTGAGTCAAACAGAACTCTCCCATTTCTGATGGTCTCTATAGATTCAGTCCAATCTCTTCTACCTGCTGTAATATAAATATAAATATAAATCCATAATAACGTGGAGTGAGAATTAATCTTCTGGATGATAACCCTGGGTTGGCTTTTCCTCCCCGGGACCATTATTTTACCATATTTATTAGGCCATGTGTGTGCACGCGTGTGCGCACACACACACACACACACACACAGCATTAAGACGTGTGCTCTGATTACTTTAAGGAGCAAAGTTCAAAATCAAAATGGTGTCTAGCTTAACGTGTGTGTACTCATCCTTGTATACGTGTCTGTGTCAGAATATTTCCGTATCATCCAACGTTTGCGAATTGTCTCGATCTGTACGAGTTTCGTTAGCTCTTTGCCACTAACGACTAAGCATGCCGACCAGCTCGGACAGAGCACCCCTGCACCCCGCTCACCTTGTGTTTTGACAGAACGCACTGCAGTTCATTAAGCAGTACTGGAAGATGCACGGGCGCCCGCTTTTCCTCGTTCTCATTCGGGAGGACAACATAAGGTGGGTCGAGGAAAGAATTGAGGTGCGACACGGAGCCCTTGCAGGCGGGGCCTCCTCGGGATTGTACGTTCTCGGTGGGTGGCAGAGCGCTTGGCATGTGTAAAGGGCACTCAGCGGCAGACGGTTCATTTCTCCTTCTGCCGTTAACATGCGCATTTTGTTGATCTGTTTGTGCTTTTCAGAGGCAGCCGATTCAGCCCCATACTGGACATGCTGGCGTCCTTTAAAAAAGGCATGGTCGGAGGGGTCAAGGTCCACGCTGACCGCCTGCAGGTAGTGTTCTGGGTCCACACGTTTCTGTGTTCGGGACGCTTGGTCCGCAGGCACCGCTGTGTCTCTGTGTGTTCTGTCAAAGGTTTTATTCTGCACCTGCCTTCCGAGTCCCGTTGTCGCGTCCTGTTTTTGTGTTGCCTCCAATCTGATGCTGGAACAGTTGCCATGGTTTCCCAAGCAGAATGTGAGACTTTAGTGGCTCATCTCGGCCCTCGCTTTTGCATTCGGGGAAGCCGGGTCCAGCGTGGCAAGGACACCTGCTGTGTGACCGTGACCGTGGGCGTGTGGGCGCACGCAGCTGCGGGCTCCGGGGCCAGTGCTCTGTTCCCCAGTCCACAGCGGCAGCCCGCGTGGACACGGTCCCCGTTCCCTTCAGAATTTCTCAGAATCGTCCTCGAAGCTCCTGAATCGCGAGCCCTCTGCGGTCCCTGCTGGCCGCACGGCCTCTCTGCCCGGCCGTCTCCCGCTAATCACGCTCTGTGCTTCCCCGACGCCCGCTAATTACCACGTCTTGAACCCGAGCAGCCCCTCTGCCCACGCCACCCCCTCTGCCTGGAGCGTCCTGCCACCCTCGGGACCTCTGGGCTCTCGAGTCCTGCCACGTGCTAAGGGCCAGTCCTGCGAGATCACCCAGGCCGAAAATGACGCTTCTCTGACCTCGTATAGCCTCGAATGTAAACTACGCAAATGGTGTTCCATCCAGACCTAAATGCCCTATTTCCTATAAAAAAAAAATCTGTGACATCTCACCAGTGTTAGTAGGTGCTCAGTACTGAATGAGGGGAAAATTTATGAAGGGGACGATGTTCTGAGTGGCACGTTCACACACTCATTCACTGGTGCTTGTGTTTGCGTACTTGATTGATTTTTATCTAAGCTTTTTTTTTTAAATCTCTTCCCACATTTTCTATTGTTTTATCTTATTTAATGCTTCCCGGGGCAATTCCTTCGACATTTATCATGCAGCTCCTCTATTGAGGTTTCGCGTTTCATGTATTACGTTTTTAATTTTCCCTTTTCATGGTACCGTGTTTTTATTTTCTGAATATTATATTTTGTCTTATCTCTCCGAGACTATTGACTATAGAGTTCCTGAGCATTTCCTCTGCGTTATCTTTTTCTGATTTCTTTTCTCCGTTTCTGGGGGGCTCAGTCTTTCGTACTGGAGGCGTTTGTCAGATGTCCGGGAATCTTGAGCTGTCCATTCCTTTTTAAGAGTGAAAGACTGGACGCTATTGGGAACTGTGTGTTTGGGACGAGGATCCCTGTCATGACGAACTCTTACCAGGTGGTCTAGTGGCCAGTGCCTGCTTTGTTGGGGGCACGCCAAGTGCTAGCGCCTGGAGACTTTTCTCCTGGGCTCTTCATTTTCCCTGGAAAATAAGCACGTAGCGTCCTGCCTGAAGGACATGCGTTAGCTTCTGTGTCCTGGAGCAGGGTTGGGGACGGGAACCAGGGGGTTGAGGGGGGAGGGACCACGTGTTGTGCACATTCTCACGTAAGCCATTCTTGCATCTTTGTGTCGCTCACTCTCTGGCATACGGAGTCTCTAACCAGAGACTAAGCCTCTTCACATCCTGCAAAACCAAAAGTCTGGACCCCTCGACCTGCCTGTGTCTTTAACGTGTTAGATGAAATGGCGCCTGTGTGCTTCTCCTAGATTTTGCTTCAGACGCTTTCAGACCCCAGCCTCGCTGCGCCTCAGCCTCCCTTCCCAGCGTCGCCCCGGCACCCTGTCCACGCGGTTCGCCCCCAGCCCCCCTCCCTCTCCCGAGTGCACTGGCTGCCTGCCGCGTCCCTGGAAGTAGTGAGGAATGTTTCTCGCTCATGCCGTTGCTCTCCTGTGGAGCTGCTTCCCCCACTTCTCGGTCATGCTTTAATTGTATAACTCAGGTCAACGGCACCTCTTTTTTAAAATTAAATTAAATTAAAAAATGTTAAATTAAGTTTATTGGGGAAATATTGGTTAATACAATTATATAATTTTCAGGTGTCCATTATCATTTGACGTCTG